>OY284475.1:37942397-38385301 GCA_958336345.1 Dorcus parallelipipedus
TAATTGCGATTTCTCGAAAAAATGTTACTAGGATAAATTGTTAGTAACGGTGAAAGAGGACTGTATGCCGAATTTCAGCTTCCGAACTCCCGGCGTTCGCGATTTGCCCCAATAGGTCGACTCATCGCTTTTTCTAGGCGGTGTCATAGTAAAGTACCCTTAATTGCGATTTCTCGAAAAAATGTTACTAGGATAAATTGTTAGTAACGGTGAAAGAGGACTGTATGCCGAGTTTCAGCTTCCCAACTCCCGGCGTTCGCGATTGCCCCAATAGGTCGACTCATCGCTTTTTCTCGGCGGTGTCCCAGTAAAGTGCCCTTAATTGCGATTTCTCGAAAAAATGTTACTAGGATAAATTGTTAGTAACGGTGAAAGAGGACTGTATGCCGAGTTTCAGCTTCCCAACTCCCGGCGTTCGCGATTGCCCCAATAGGTCGATTCATCGCTTTTTCTCGGCGGTGTCCCAGTAAAGTGCCCTTAATTGCGATTTCTCGAAAAAATGTTACTAGGATAAATTGTTAGTAACGGTGAAAGAGGACTGTATGCCGAATTTCAGCTTCCCAACTCCCGGCGTTCGCGATTTGCCCCAATAGGTCGACTCATCGCTTTTTCTCGGCGGTGTCCCAGTAAAGTGCCCTTAATTGCGATTTCTCGAAAAAATGTTACTAGGATAAATTGTTAGTAACGGCGAAAGAGGACTGTATGCCGAGTTTCAGCTTCCCAACTCCCGGCGTTCGCGATTGCCCCAATAGGTCGACTCATCGCTTTTTCTCGGCGGTGTCCCAGTAAAGTGCCCTTAATTGCGATTTCTCGAAAAAATGTTACTAGGATAAATTGTTAGTAACGGCGAAAGAGGACTGTATGCCGAGTTTCAGCTTCCCAACTCCCGGCGTTCGCGATTGCCCCAATAGGTCGACTCATCGCTTTTTCTCGGCGGTGTCCCAGTAAAGTGCCCTTAATTGCGATTTCTCGAAAAAATGTTACTAGGATAAATTCTTAGTAACGGCGAAAGAGGACTGTATGCCGAGTTTCAGCTTCCCAACTCCCGGCGTTCGCGATTGCCCCAATAGGTCGACTCATCGCTTTTTCTCGGCGGTGTCCCAGTAAAGTGCCCTTAATTGCGATTTCTCGAAAAAATGTTACTAGGATAAATTATTAGTAACGGTGAAAGAGGACTGTATGCCGAATTTCAGCTTCCCAACTCCCGGCGTTCGCGATTTGCCCCAATAGGTCGACTCGTCGCTTTTTCTAGGCGGTGTCATAGTAAAGTGCCCTTAATTGCGATTTCTCGAAAAAATGTTACTAGGATAAATTGTTAGTAACGGCGAAAGAGGACTGTATGCTGAGTTTCAAATTTTTACATATGAATTGGCATTTTGAAGTACTCGATTTTTTCTTTTCTGTTTTGAATCGTATTTTACTGCAATAGTTTAATTTATATTTAATAATAATTTATTTTAAAAATCATTTTTTATTGGAAATGTGTCTAGTACCTATAGTATATAATTTACTGCCAGTAATATCACGTAATATATGTATACCTACCTCTGAGTATTTTATTCTTGAAATTAATACCCTCATTAGTACAGCAATAATATTTATTCTGATGTAAAATGAATAAAATTGTTTTATGCGAGAATTAAAAACATAAGAAACGCAATACTTATTTGAAATACGTGGAATGAACATTCATATTGAGGTTAGATATGATATTCAAATTACATAAATATTAAGTCCAGTCATAATGTAATGTGGAAAAATTTATTTTACATGTAGTTTTCTCAACCCTGCATGCAATCCATCCCAGGAAATTGTAAAATAGGTATTTCCTTTTTTTCTTTCATTTTAGGACCAGATAATTATTATTACGAAACATTATTATTACCTATTATGAAAATACTTTTCTAAATTGGATTTAGATTTAGATTTCTATTAGTGAAAGAGGGTGTGATTTTCCGAAATTAGACAAACAAATTGATTCCAAGACGTCATCTTCAAGTGGTGATGTTTATCGAAACTACTTTCCAACGTGCGCATCTATTAAACGCACCGCGGTCGTGTCTATTCCCTGACACGCTGTTTAAAATGTCGGCATGTGGTGGACACTGCCGACAGAAAACTCAGCATTAAATAATTTCACGTTGTGGAAATGATTCTATTTGCGCTTTAATGAAGAAATACATCATTTACAAAGGATATTATTCGAGTTTTATGAGATTCTGAAGTATCTAATGCGGCTGACGTCCTCTTCAAAGTGGTCCCCTAGGACATGCAGAACGACTCCTCGGAGAAGGTCCACGTTTTTTTTTTTGGATTGCTGAGGTCATTTTACTAAAGAAAGTAAGTCCTTTTTAAGTATTACTTTATTTTTTAAAAAATTACAGCCTTGCCCCAAAAGACCTACTCTTACCTCCAACGTCAACAGATCGGAGCGTCCTCCCGCGGTGGTTAGCGGAGTGGGCCAATGTTGCGGTAAGTGGGGAAACCGTAAGAAATGGCGTCGTCTTGCAGGGCGAGCCTATTCTCAACGACGGGGAAAGCCAGGTGGCGGGGCACACTTCGTTGACAAAAACCAACTCCTGACTCCTCCTGCACCCAAGGGGACGACGGTATTTCTCACCCAAATAAAACTCGTACGACAACTCGCACAAAAACTCGTATAAAAACTCGTACAAAAACTCGTACAAAAACTCGTACCAAAACTCGTACGACAACTCGTACCAAAAGCCTAATGGAAGAAAATATGCGTTACGTTTCGTCGCAGTCAGAACAAAGCCGCAAGACATACCTGTTTCGTATTTCGACAGGCTTTGGAAAGCTGTTTCACAAGCTTAAAATTCTCTCCACGTACGATAACAACAGATCTCGGAATAATCCGGTTCCGCCTCCTTCACAAAAGCCAGTGAAAAGGGGCACAAAGGAGCTATACTCACACACACAAAATAAACGAAGCGAACGGGAGAGCTTGCGATCTAAGATTGGCTGCGGGTGTATGTCGCGTTCTTCCCCCCAGCACCAGTTCAGACAGGAGTCGTTACTAAAGAAGCACAGTTTAAACGGGGAAACGAGTGAGACGGAGATATGTAGTCTGCCTGAAGTAACAGCGGATAGTTCAACACACGCAATATTGTGAAATATGGTGCAATTCGACGATCATCACGTACGCCGTATTTCCTACGCTGATACAGGGTGTACGGAAAATTATTTTGACTAACTTGAATCGATTTTTCAACCGTAACATAATTTTAGATACTATTAGTAGTATAGAGTATATGATCAGGTAGGTAGGTAGGTAGGTAGCTGTTAGATTTCATGTAGGGTTTTTTAAAATTTTTTACATTGTACTGAAGATGGCAGCTTAGCTGCCGAAATACGTATCTACGGATATAAAATTATTGTGGGCGGAGATAAATTTCAATTATTTATTAAACCACAGTCTCCTTTACTATTTTTTAGTCTGGCAATTTACGCAAAAGAAAGTTCGTCGAAAATTTGGGGTGTTAATTCATAAAAGAAAAACCTTACATTAACCATTCAAAATTCGTTAAAACTCTTGAGATGTTACTTAGAATTATAAACCTAATGTCAAATTTCAGAAGTAATCGAATATAATAATTAAAATACAAAAAATCGTCAGAACTTTTTCAGTTGTAGTTTTAGCTCAACAAGGATAATCGTTCGCCTGGGTTGCATAAAAGCGGAATAAAATCTTTAAAATGTGAAACTAGTTTAATATACGAGGGCAGTCCGATTTTAAAGGTACAGGTGGCTGTGAAACAAACACCGCAAGCGAAATATTGCCGTCATACGCATGTCTAGACAGGTTGAAACGTGGTAGTAGAGTCTGGAGCGTTGTTGTGTGTAAAGCTGGACTTACATGGAGCGTTAAGCGCGTAAAAACGCCGGTCTTACTGTACTCATATTGACTACTGCTCTTTACGTAACGAGCATTAACCAATGGGAGTACAGTACGCCCGGCGTTTTGACGCGCGTATTCAAGGACTGTCTACAGAAACGGCCCTTGGTTTACAATTTACAACCTCTGTATTAAATTTCTTTTGCAACAAATCAGAATTTATTATGTATTGACATATTATTCATAGTTCAGATGCAGTGGATCCCATATTTTCTCATATTCGTCTTAGAAGAGGTTCAAATGACATGACTGAAGTCAGAGCGGCAGAATATGCACTTCAGCAAATTTTACGTTGTGGATTCGTCAAAGCTTTGACATCTGCTAATAATGCTGATAATATAGATTACATGAGTCAGGCAAATTTCAAACCAGTACCTACAGAAAAGCAAAAAGTTAAGGAAGAGTTATCTCATATTTGAAAACTTCTAAATTCGGAACTTATCTTTAAAAATATTACCTGATGACAGTATTTACTTTACTTCCGTGGCATTCTTAGCTGGTTACATAATTAAAAATAGAGACGACAAATTTCACTGTAATACTTGCTTAGAACCTCTTCTTTCTTATCTGATTCCTTAATGAAACTTATTGTGATTCAGGACAGAGGAAGTTTAAACTATCCTAGTAATAAATTTGTCGGAATTATCAAGCGATTAACAGATATTCTTCCTGAAATTTTACCTCTCTTGGAAAATACAAAAACAAACTACAAAATACAATTTTTGCTTGTTACAATCACAAAAGAGAAATATGCAATGGTAGAGAAACCTGTTCTCGATAATACAAGTAGAGAGAAAACAGATTTTTTGAAGAAACATGTTTTGACCACATTTGACAGCCGTGTGACAGCTCACTGAACTAACAATTTTCGCCACAGAGGTCACTAGTCACCGAACGAATCTGTAAATTTTCTGGAACAATTTCAACAATGAAACCGGCAATTGAAACGGCCATATAAGCGTTAGCTTATTAATGTAGTCGGCCATGCTACTGATAATAACATAATGAGAACTGCAATTACTTAAAAACTCACAAGAGGCGCTGAAGGGAGTGCCGGGAGCACGGGAGTATCCGTCAAAATTTTTAAAAGTCGAATTGAAACGGCCATACATACACGTCAGTGAATGTTAATATTTTTTTTATAGGCGTTTTCCCGTATTATTTTAAAAGATTCATAAAATTTCATAAGAAAATGTGTTTACAATTAAAAATTATAGTCAAATAAAAAATTAGTGGGACTGATTGAAAGACTGAGAATGTTAGAGTTCGATGCGAATCAAATAGCGCCTACTCTGAAGCTCATTGCAAATGAACGATTAGGTAAGTACATAAGGCACCTCTATGTAAGGCACAATCAACGTGTAAAGTATTATACAAAGGGAAAGGGCACATCTTCTAGTTTTAAAATAACTATATAAATATGTAAATTGCTTACTGCTTTGTTTAATTAAAAAAAACATAAGCATAGGTATGTTTAATTTGCCATTTTAAAACTATTTAGATTTAACTGTCATCGGGATTTGCCGGTGTGGAGTTCTTGGTAGGATATAATAGCGAAAATAGTCCTCTAAATGATAGCGCAAATAACTTTTGCACATATTTACACCTAACATAAAAAAAAAACAGGTTGAAAGATGGTGACCTACGTTTAGCGGTAGCTACTCGTATTTCGTTTTGAACCATAAAAGACGAACACAACCACTGAAAAGGTAGTCATACTTATTCATTGTCAAAAACCATATATTTTTTTCCACCATATCACCAGCACGCAGTAACAGATATCATATTAAGGAAAAACATATTGTTCGCAGTAACAGATATGATATTAAGGAAAAACATTTTTTCTTAATGGTATGGTGGAAAAAAAAATATGGTGCTGTTGGCCCCATAGTGCGGCGCCGGCGGACTGCAGACGGCTGGACTATTTTGGTTCAGTACAGTAGTGAACAATAAAATCCTGGCACATCATTTGCACAATGTAGACCTCACTTTAATATTTTTGATATTTAATACCGTGCGATTTTTTGAAAACAGGCCAGAGTTGGCTTTGGAGTCTCCAAACGTTTGTCTTAAATTTAATTTATGACAATTAATATCCAGATTTATCAACGATCAAATATTAAAATATTCTTAGAATTGTGACCAGAAATGCTTTCTAATGAACAAAAATCGTTTTTATTAAAAAGTTTAAATTTAAAAAGACGGATGAAATTATGTTTTGCAAGTGAAAGACAACATTTGGAACATTTATTGTAATGTTTTGACATTAAAATAGGTTGAATTATTTTGACGTTTGTTTTAAAAGTAATCTTATCTAAGACGCAAGTTTGCACATTTCATGGCTCACTCTGGCCTGTTTTCAATAAATCGCATGATACATACATGTACAGACGTGTTCAAAAAGGTGTTGTACCGGGTGTCCCAACGGTGTGTATTTCTTCTGTGGTGCCTATAGGAATAACAAGTAGAGAAAAAAAGATTAAGAAAGTTATACTAGACATCACGCGGCACATTTTAAAATTATTTTCAACTATACAGAAAGTGTTGGTGCACACAAAGCGATTTTTTTAATGGAACACCCTATATATTCTTATAAATTTAGATGTCCCACGGAGAGATGATTACAATAATATAAAGATATATTAATTTTGCTCAGCTATTTTCGTAAGAAAAAATTTTTTCTTCGAAAATTCCTTAAAAATTTACAAATTTTAAACTTATGTTGCTGACTATGGAGATGACACAGACTTACGAAAATATAACAAAATATTCTTAGGACTTTGGGCTTTTTGAAAATATGAAAAAAGTTCAAATATCTTTTAGCATTATACAGGGCAAACAGTACTTGCGAAGCACTCAGTATCTCATTTTTTTTAATGGAACGACCTATTTTTTATTTCAGAAATGGGTAGTTCTTAAACTTAGCTTTCTACTGATACCAGGTTATATACCTGTATTTCTAGCATTTCTTTCATTAGAAACCTTGTTTTCACTACTATTTGAACAATTTAGCCTTCCATTTATAGTAAATGAGCAAAAAGTAAATCCCAGAGTGTATTTATATCACACCTGAAGAAACGACCATGTCTACACATTTAACGTTTTACATTACTCACACTGATACGAGAATAACAGGTAAATATGTGAAAAAAAAATTCATCGTAGTCAGCCATTATTTCATATTTGAGATCTTATAATAATTCTGAATAACTTTTTCAAATAATATTTCCGCGTATCTTGAAAAATAAAGGTACTTTACTCTTATGTCCACTTATTTCCTCGGTATGTGACCAGTGGTATTCGAATTTTGATATCTGCATTTTGAGTTTGGGAAGCTCTAGGAACTTTCAAATTTATGGTTATAATTTATTTCCAAAAATAAAAGGTTAAAAACCAAAAAATTCTAATGGTAGTAAAAACAATATTTCTAGTAAAACAAATATTAGAAATAAAGGTATATAACCTGATATCAGTAAAAAGCTAAGTTTAAGTACTATCTATTCCTGAAATAAAAAATAGGTCATTCCATTTAAAAAAAATGAGATACTAAGTGCTTCGCAAGTACTGCTTTGAAATAGTTATTCAGAATTATTATAAGATCTCAAATATGAAATAATGGCTGACTACGATGAATTTTTTTTTCACATATTTACCTGTTTTTCTCGTATCAGTGTGAGTAATGTAAAACGTTAAATGTGTAGACATGGTCGTTTCTTCAGGTGTGATATAAATACACTCTGGGATTTACTTTTTGCTCATTTACTATAAATGGAAGGCTAAATTGTTCAAATAGTAGTGAAAACAAGGTTTCTAATGAAAGAAATGCTAGAAATATAGGTATATAACCTGGTATCAGTAGAAAGCTAATTTTAAGAACTACCCATTTCTGAAATAAAAAAATAGGTCGTTCCATTAAAAAAAATGAGATACTGAGTGCTTCGCAAGTACTGTTTGCCCTGTATAATGCTAAAAGATATTTTAACTGTTTTCATATTTTCATAAAGGCCAAAGTCTTAAGAATATTTTGTTATATTTTCGTAAGTCTGTGTTATCTCCATAGTCAGGAACATAAGTTCAAAATTTGTAAATTTTTAAGCAATTTTCGAAGAAAAAAAAATTTTTTATTGAGTGAAATCAATATATATTTGTATTGTTGTAATCAGCTCTCCGCGGAACATCTAAATTCGTAAAAGTATACGGGGTGTTCCATTAAAAAAAATTCTCTCTCTATACACCACCATTTTTTGGAACAACCTGTATAGTTAAAAATAATTTTAAAATGTGCTGCGTGATGTCTAGTATAACTTTCTTTATCTCTTTTTTTTCTACTTGTTATTTCTATAGGCTCCACAGAAGAAATACACACCCTTGGGCCAACCGGTACAGCTACGTTTAAATATCTTTGCTTTTGAGCGGCAATTGGTTTTTCTATTTTTGTGTTCAATAATATTATTATTGCCAGAAACCGTATATGTAACAAAACTTGTACACCAATTTTTTCAACTTCATCATGAATGCATATACAAGTTTACACAGTACAAATTCTGTACAACACTTTTTTGAACACGACTGTACAACTAGTAATTCGGATGTTTAATACAAATTTTGACAGAACTATAAACTCAATAAAATCCTGATTTACCAAATTTGTCTAAAAACTACTTGTCCGCTACTGAACCTTGTTTTAAAATGTACCGAACCAAAGGCGTTACAGCTTGAACCGTGGTTGTTTACTCTCGGCGTACTAAATATTTAATTCTGATATGGTAATCAGTTCGTACTGAATGACCGGTGTAAACCAGGCCATTAAGCCTTTCCTTCTCGACTCACTAGAAAAATCGAAAGGTAATCAGGCTATAGTATTTCCAGTGATAGAAAGACAGATTTTAAATTTCACGCCAATCTAAAAAGGGTTAATATTACTAACATACACAGTCCAAATTGTCAATCATTGATGCTTTTAAGTCGGCTATTCAGAAAACAACTCGCACCTTGTATTTCTACGCCTTGAAATACCGGCAGATATACAATGTTTTGGCGCATTGAAATTTATAATCTGTCATGAATCTGTCTTTCTATCGCTGGAAATACTATAGCAATAAATCATCGGCAGCTCAGACGTAACATTATCAGTCTAGTTTCCCTTGTTTAATTTTTTATATTGTATTTTATCAATAATATTTTATTAATTTTTGTTTTTCATTTCTTATTGCTTTATTTCAATTGCATTTGTATAACACAAGTACCAGATAAAGTCGAAGCTTACATAACTTAAAAAGTTTACTTACATTAAATCCCACTGCTTAAGGTTGCGAGACTCCTCCATCAGATTGCGTACCTTTTGACGGAAAAAAGGTTCAAAGCGGATATCATCTTCTAGGACAAGTACCGTATCATACTGTTTATCCACAATCTGAAATAAACAAATGAAGATATTCTTCCTAGAAGTATTATCCATTCCTTATCTATTTGTTATCACAGTAGGCCGTGATTTTAAGCTAGTAAGTTGGCTAACAATTTAATTTTGACAAATTTAGTTTCATGTCAATAGGGGCATTCAACAAACAAATCGACTGATTACAATCATATTGAATCGATTTAAATCGATTCATTAAAACACTGAACGGTGGCGTGACCGTTATAACCCTATTTTCTATAATATTTGGTTTTTAACTTTTCAACAACAGAAGAAATATTTGCAGTGCGGTTAAGTTGTTTCTCAAATAAATCCCTGAAATAAACAATATACTGTTATAAACAACTCGTACATATGACACAAACCGCAACGGCATATTTAATCGCAGTTGAATCGTGAAATTTTCACGATGGACAATTTCGCGATCGATGTTAAATCGATTCAGATGTATTGAACACTATGAACAGTATGAAATCATAAATCTATTGTGAATCGATTGTGTCCGTTGAATGCCCTAACATAATATACGTCAAATTGTGACAACACAAATCAAATAGATCAACGAAACAGATTTGAAAAGTAACTCAGCCAAAATTGAAAGTGAAGGGAAACGTTTTACATTTTATGTATGTGAATTTGGACTTGAATACACCTCGTGATGAAAGGAAAATATCACATTTCCTAATTCGGGGTAACCTGAAAATCTAAAACGACGACATTCATTGTCAAAATTTAGTTACATACATGACTACCACCTTCTCACTAGACTTTCACGGCATACTGCGATAACAAATGGATAAGGAATGAATTATATTTATAATCAAAAGTAGAATCACAGATTAATAAAAAGTGAGCAAATAAAAATCAGATTAGAGTAGGCGGTGCAAAGAAAATGTATGTCTGTGATTAACTGAATTAATTAATGTAATACATTCATGGACTGTCAAATTTATTGACTTTTCATTTAATCACAGACATACATTTTCTTTGCACCGCCTGCTCTAATCTGATTTTTAGTTGCTCACAGGTTATATAGTAGATACGAAACTGTTTATCGGCACCTTTGATGATGTGAGTCTGATTTTTTTGATCTTCAGCCGTTTTGAAAAGGGTGTGCAACTTTTTGATTGAAAATATTTTGCACAAGCTCATATTATGGTAAAGTTTGCCGATGACCTATTTTCAATACACCCGGTTTGGGAATGCGTGCAGCTACTTTCCTGTTACCCACATTGCGCACGCAATAATAGGACTATTGTCTTTTGGAAACCTAATAACAAAGTGGTTTCTTCTTTTCAATTTGTTAAAAGTTAACGTTAAACTGACACACCTTTCTACAAAGGTGACTTGTTAAAAATAACCAAATCGGCAAGTTTCGTATCACTACCATAGGTCCAAATACATTTTTGATAAATGGAAGTGTAAACGTATATATGTCGTAATCTACAACACCAAATAGTTTTGTGGTTCGTGACACGTCAAGGCGTAAAATGTGGCAAATTAAACTTCGATTTTACTTAACTACTCAAGAACTAGACAACATTTTAATGTAAATAATAAATTATATTTTAATAGTAATTGTAATTGGACAGCAAGTTGTCAATTCATAAATTGTCAAGTAAATAAATAAATTGCTGTAGTACCTACTCTGAGACAAATGTTTAATCTTCCATGGCCTACCTTTATCAAAAATTTATTTGGACATATCGATTAATCTGTGGTAGAATCCAAGAAAAGTGAATTGGTCGTCAACGTCATTGAAAAATTTAATGGAATTGTCACAAAATAAAAATCTTTTTGTCGGATGTGTTAAATTTTAATCAATTTGACAAATAGAACACACATGACACATGTCGCCATACATACAAAGCTTATGAAATCCTGACTACATGTACATATTATTATAGCGAGTGTTCAATTGAAAAGTTCATCAAGTTGGTTTTGCTTTTTGTTCTTGAAAGAAGAAAAAGGGATGATTGCCTAAACCGATTGACGTTTAACGGTTTAACGGTTTTTTAATTTTATTTCGTATCATGTAATACAAGATGCGAATACATATTATGCACACTAGTGCAACAAACAGGAAAACGCTAAACGTCAAGTGACATTTTGCTTTGATCTAATTCAAGACCTGCTTCACAATGTTATGAAAAATTGAAAATTGATGAACTTTTCAATTGAACACCTGATATATTTTATATAGAACATTTATCACCTGTGATTTATCACTATGTCAAAGAATGACACTGACGACCAATTTTTTTGTGAGGTGAGTGAGGTAGTAATTGTAGGGATGCGTTAAAATATTTCCGTTACATGTGTCTTTCATTTCATTTTAGTAATACTCGTATAGTTATGTTGCTTCGGGGAATGAAGCTGTAATCTAGAAATCGAGCTTTTAATACCATATTCGTGTAAATTTGACAATTGAGCCATTTTTTGTAATTAATCGCGTTATCCATGATGCCTATGTCTAAAACAAAAACAAAACAAACAATTCTATTGTGACAGCTGATTTCAACAACTAAACTTTTGTAACAATGAACAAATGAAAAGAAAATAATTTCAATATTGGTTTCTGCACAGAGTTTTTGCTTAACACACGGCAACAAAATTTTCGAGTAAAATTCAGTGGAAAGATTTTTAGAATTAACTTAGTTATTGACTATGTACCGTTCTGCAAGCACCTTGTATAGCTAAGAATATAACAAACGTAGTAATAGCATTTGATTGGCAGGATCTCAATTTCATGCCTTATGTGACAGTTTTCAGAGTAAATACAGTTCATTTTTTCTATATGTGCCGATCGATCGATAGATAAGTCAAAGAATTTTTATGTAGCTATCTCCTTCTAACGTTCGTGAAACAGCCTTGTGACTTTTGCAGGGCCGGCCACAAGGGGGTTGTCCCGGACTACTCAGGGGCCCCGTACTCTATACCATATACGACCGGACGGAATTGAAAATAAATGATTAAAGTAACCTAAACTTTCAACATAATTAATTTCATAAGGACTCCTCGAGACCCCTTTCTTCTATAGATACCAAGACGAGAGTGAGAAAGAAATTCAAATATCAACGTATAATAATAAAAATACACACAATACAGTCAAAATTAATTCGAGGAGAATTCTGTACATTTAAAGCTTTTGTTAATTTCTGATGTTTCTCTAGTCTTAGGCTCATTGATCGTTGAATCTGAATTCATTCAATAATCCAAAATTTGGAACAATTTTAATTTCGAGGACGCACATAGCGGTATTTGCTGCGAAAAGCTGGCCAAAATACGATTTTCTGAATGTAACAGTTTCTTAAAAAAGACAACTACCCGCAATACTACAGGGTTATTCACGCAAGCCGTTCATTAAAAGTTTTCAAGGAAGAAGTTTAGATAGAAATTTGAAATTTACGAAAGAGAGACACTTCGAAACGATCTGTCCAAATAAAATAAAATTGACTTACAATCACTTCCGGTTATACCTATCAACGCGCTTATTAAATATATATATATTAAATGGGATGCAACATTTTTCATCACGTTTTTGAATTCTACATGTAAAAATATGTAAAATTGTAATACATTTCCCTATCTCTAAATTGCATCATTTTGGAGATATTTTGAGTTTTCTTAGAAATCTGGATTCTGCAATCTGATTTTCAAAAAATCATACCACAGCTATTATTGAAGCAATTTTATTTGTAACAGCCAATTTTGTAGTTGAGGCTTTAAGGTTCTTAATAATTTCATAAACATATTCTATTAAGCTGCAGGATGTCTAAAATATACCACTCCACTAGAAGATATTCAAACACAGAAAAAGACTTTTTTTCAAGTGAAACGACCAATATTCTAATATACCTATTTCCTATACCTAACTTTAATAGTTTTTGAGTTATGAAACATTTTTTATTTAGTTCACAAAAATTTACAATTTTAATAGTTCAAATATTTTTTTTTCTATAGCGAACGTTAAAGTGTGCTTTGCCCAACTCAAAATATTTTGAGACGTGATTGCTCTCTTTATTTTTCTGTCTTTAGCGTTCGCTATAGAAAAAAATTGAATGTTACACACGGCGGTAAAATTATTCTTTATCAATGAGTGAAAACGTTTAATTCACGAGCATAGAAATGATAAAAAGTTGCATTTTGGTATTTACTGTTACTAGATGTACTCGCAGTTTCCTGTGAATATGTCTCATTTTTCGCTGGACAAACATCTACTTCCGGAATCTTCTGAAATATTCTTCACCGCAACTGGTATTCATTTTGGGCTTCTCAACCATTATCATAAACTTTTCTAGCAAGATGTGTCCAAAATTCTTCAATAGATCTCGTCTGAGGAACATTTGGAGGATTGTTTTGTTTGTACAAAATTAATGTTACTTACGCCAGAATAACCAAGATTTTTTAAACGAAAGTAACATTAATTTTGTATCCAAAGAAAATAATCTCCCAAATGTTCCTCAGGCGAAACCTGAGGCACATCTCGCTAGAAAAGTTTATGATAATGGTTGAGAAGCCCAAAATGAACACCAGTTGCGGAGAAGAACATTTCAGAAGATTCGGGAAATAAATGTTACTTTTGTCCAGCGAAAAATGAAACATATTCGCAGGAAACTGCGAGTCATTGAAGATAATGATCCCTCTGGCAGTTATGTAAAATGTTACGTATTACTTCAGGATGTAGGAACAAGCCCTAATACTCATGGATCAATAAAAAAATTGCTACTATTTGCTTAAGAACTTAAAGAATAATAGTAATTTATATCACTGGGCCAGAAACTGTCATTTTGCAAGTGAGAGCACTTGCAAAGCAGTTTCGGGCCGAGTGATACACACTATTTTTTGGTCCGACCTATTTTAAATTGTTTCAAAAGTTCAGAAATATAAAACTAAATAGTTTGCGCTAGGGAAGTTACATGTATTCAGGTTGGCAACACAATGTCCAAACGATTTTGAATTTGAAATTAAAAATCAAGTTACCTACAGTTTTTTGACATTTAATAAATACCAAATATTATTCAAGTCCATTTTATTGTTTATACATATTTAAATAAGTGCAATGGATACTCCAGCACACATTACTCAGGCTGCCGACCATGCAATTAATTCTTTATTACCTGAGCAGCAGATATTGGAAGGAATATGAATTATTTGTGAAGTGGTGTACAGTTAATTTGGTTGCAAGCAACTACAATGAGCGTGTCTTATTAGCGTATGAAGAAATTTCTCTTTGCAAGTAATACTCACGTTTGATAAAACAAGCTACAACGTACCGAGTGACTTTTAATGATTGAAGCAAATTAGTATGTTGGGAACACTGAGGAATTGGCAGTACCTGAAAGTTCGTTAATTTTGCGGGAATGCATCGTTACAGGTTAGAGTTGATGTTTACATTGATGATGAAAACTGTTTCATTAGATTATTATTATTGAAGACCTGGAAACATTAGCCCCCTTTGCGTAAACAGCACCGAATCCTTTGAGATATGTTATTGAAGACATTACTAACGTTTTAGGTTGTCCGATATTTGCAATTACCTCTTCAATTGCCTGCTGCAGAATTCATCAAAATTGTTTAATACGTATTCTGAACACCACATGATTGAAATAAGGAAATAAGGAAATAAGGAAATAAGAAATTAAATTGAATATTAGAGCAAACGTTCAAAGCCCCTTTGCGTAAGCAGTACCGAATCCTTTGAGATATGTTATTGAAGACATTACTAACGTTTTAGGTTGTCCGATATTTGCAACTGCCTGTTGCAATTCTTCCAAATTGTTTAATATGTATTCTGAACACCAAATTATTGAAATAAGGAAGTAAGAAGTTCGGATTTAATTGAATGTTAGAGCAATTGCTCAAAATGTTGGCCTTCTACATGTAGGCAGCACTGAACCCTTCGAGATAGATTATTGAATACATTAATTAACGTTTCAGGTGTGATATTTGCAATTGCCTGTTCAATTGCGTGCTGTAATTCTTCCAAATTGTTAATGTGATTACGGAACACCACATTTTTTAAATATGGAAATAAGAAGAAGTCCAGGGTTGTCAAATCGGGTGATCTACTAGGCCACAAACCAGCACTGATTAAACGACCTGGGAAAAACTCCTCTAAATAATTTATTGTGGCTCGTGCTGTGTGGGCGGTGGCGGAATCCTGTTGAAAGTAGCCGTTTGCTAATTCAATGTCGTCTAACTGGTTTATAAATGGTTCCAATAGAAGTCTTTGATATCTGTGGGCGTTAATTGTTTCCCGGAAGAATATTGGTCCAATAATTCTTCTTCGAGACATTGCCACCCAAACACCGATTTTAAGTGGATGTAAGGGTACTTCAATTACATTATGGGGATTATCTGCTGACCAAGTCCTGAAATTTTGCGAATTGATAAACCCAGAGAGATGAAACCAGGCTTCATCGGAGAAGAAAGTAATATTCTGTTGGTCAATATTATTCAGCAGATTATTGTTATACCACTGACAAAACTCAATTCGTCGAAGAAAATCGGGTGGGTGAAGTTGTTGAACCATTGAAAATTTGTATGGTCGGAAATGAAGGTGTTTTTTCAAGATCTTCCGAGTGGATTCGTAAGAAGCTCCTAAATACAGGAAATTGAAATAGAAAAACTTAAAAGAACCAAATTGATTGCTAATCCATACCTATTTGTTGAGATGCACGACGTATGGAAACATGAGGATTCTGTTGTACAATGTCATTAACATTTTCTACAACATCGGGAGTTATTATAGTGGGGCGACCAGTGGATTTTCCTTTATCTACACTACCAGTTTGCAAGAAACGTTCAATTAATCTACCACAGTGTTGTGAAAAAGGACGAAACTCAATTTGTTGTTCAGGGTATAATTCAATAAAATCGTTATAGGCCTGCTTCCGTGAATAAATCCAATTACCATTTTCATTTCGCTCTCCGCTTCGAAAATAAGCCATTACTAAAAATGTATTCTGTTCTGTGCTCAAAGCCATTTTGATAATTAAATATCTGATTGTTTTCATTTTTTATTGAACAAATGAATTTATTCGAATTTGACAATCTGTACCAACCTATATTTTGAAATTTTGAAATTCAAGTTCATCAACATAAACATTGAAAAGTGTTGCCAATCTGATAAAATAAGTCTCAATCATTAAAAGTCACTCGGTATTTTATATATATATAAGTTTTGAGCTAAACTTAACTCCAAATTAAAAGAAATTATTCAATACACCTAATATTTGCTTCGACATCAAACGCCTTGTCATTCATATGTCAACCGCAGTTGTAAACGGATTACCAATATTGCCAACATTATTTTGGTAATTTTTTTGATGGCCTAGTACGTCAATAGGGCCGTTTCCGGACGATTTTGACGAATGCAACATCAATGTTTCTGGCCGGAGGACCAAAAAATAATTTGTTCGACTACCACATTCAAAAGTACAATTTTACCGTACTCATTCGAGTCGAGAGAGCGATATTTTACCTGCCGAGGCAGGTAATATTTATTTACGTGTCAGGCTTTGTAAATTGATTTTTACGGGCGAGCTGAACGTTTGAACTGAATTATGGGACTCGCTCCTGCGTCGCTCGCCCCATAATTCAGCGAGCCCATTAAAGATTAATTGCAAAGCGTGTCACGTACAAACTTTTATTTCCACCTTCACATGGCGATTTTTAAGTAAAATTTAATTATAAAAACGTTTTTTTTATCGAAGCCGTTATTTCTAGCCAGACGTAGTCATGATGATGTAAACATTCTACAAGCCTGTAAAGCTTTACAGGTCTTTTATATAAGCCATTAAAGTATTACAGATCTATTCCTGTAATGTATCGTTTACTTGGTTACCATAAACATCAAAATGAACCTGTAAATTGTCATTTATTAAGAAGGTGGAAATAATAGTAGTTTTTGGTATACGCTCCGCAAAATGGTCGCTTAGGGGACTATTTTCAGAACGAAAAACGTATCTTTAGCAACCTCAATCGTCATAGCAACACCTAGAATCCGCTAAAAAATTTTAGCGACCTAATACCACAGAATGCTAAACCATGGCCTTCTAAATGAAAAGCGAGTTCTATCTGGCCTGGGCAGTTCAGGCGTGCTCCGCCAAGCACTGCTTATAGGGCGCTTTCTTAACCTAAAATCTTGACAGTTCTGTCACATGTGAATGGATGGGTTCGTGTAAGAACAATTAATGTTAATGCTGTAAAAATTTGAGCATACTGGATATTATTTACGTTGGAATAAGATGGAGTATTTATGTCCAATTTCGACAACTTAATTTAGCATTAAACTATTATGGTTTCAGATTAAAGATTAAAATCTTACCTGCATATAGGTACTCAGAATTTCTGTGGTAAGTTGAAACATGTATAATAAAGCTTCTTTTCTCATTTTGCCTAATTATCAATGCCCTTTTTAACACGTTTTGCATTATCAAAAGTTGAAACCCTTTTATATAACTTAATATAATATATTTAATAATATAATTATTCATAACACGAAAGCTTTTTAAAATGACAGTTTTTCTTTATTGCGCAAGCGTACTTCACTCCGACGTGATCAAGTGATTTGTGCATGAATCTGTAAAGTTTATACCATATAAATTATGTTGTATTACGGTAATTACAATATTAATTCATTTTGCGTGAACTTACTTTGATTGACAGTAATGACAGTGCACTTCACTCAGTGCCGTCAGTGCCCTGTAATCAGCGCCAAAGTGTCAACTTTTGGCGTTTTCTCGAGCACAAAAATTCAATGTACATTTTTCAAAACGCCCAGGCCAGTTAGAACTCGCTTTTCATTTAGAAGGCCATGTGCTAAACAATTAGAAGTGACTCTGAGTGTCGGTACCTTTGATATCTAAAATCCGTTTTTAGAATTGGCGGCCATTTTCTTGGGCTAGAACTCAGGACTGGACTAAAACTAAAATGCCAAAAATCGGAAACGTATTTAATGATTTTCATATTTTTCATTAAAAAAAGTTATAAATATACAGGATTAATTGTTAATGTAAATATTTTCAAATTATAAAAAAATATCAACATAACCACCACTGACAATCTAGTCTTTACAATCGGTTCCTTAAATCGCACACTCGATAGCTCCTGTATAAATGTTGAGGATTCATTAGTAAGTCTTCCCTTCCACATTCCATTGCTCAAATTTTGGCTCTACAAATGTGTCTGATAATAGGTCTGTTCGATTTGACCGAATTTCAAGTTCTGAATCGTTCAAATCATGCGCAGTATGAAATTTGTATCCAATTTTATGCACTGCTCATGCTCGGTACGATTTTGAACAGTTCAGAACTCGAAATCCTGACGAATGGAACGAACCTAATATGTTGTTAAATTCAAATACTGCGAACCACTAACCTTTCAATATCTTTAGGAAACCTAAAAAAAACTAGTTCTACAATTTAGTTGATCGTTTTTAGAATCTTTTGCAGCGCAAACGTGACCGCCTTTATGTTTCTGATCAGTCATAGTGCTCTATCCTACCTAACGTGTCGAGTTTTGACACTAGCCCCGGAAAATGGCCGTTCCTAAGCGCGGAACTTTGATTTTACGTACGTGAGATAACGTGCGTTCTTTTATTCCACAAAATGTTGGATTGTCAATCATTAGATTGAATGTTTTTTTAACACTAGATGGATGCTACCCTAGAATGTTTTGATGGATTTCTTTGTTGCTTTGTCAAGTGACATAACCTCGTTTGTTTCACTCATGAGATGAGTTACACTAAACCTTGAAAAGTGCTTCAAAATTTTTGAGAATGTCTTTAACAGCAGAGCAAGTTCGGATACAATTTTATTTGTAGAATACTAAAATGCGTTTTATATTTGCAGGAAAAAGAAATTAGCTTTTGTAGCAATAAAATATGCTCTACATATCTCGTCTTCTTCATCTTCATCTAGTAGTGAAGACTCTGAAAATGAGTATGTTAGAATAACTAATAATAGGATAAAAAGATTTAAAGTAGAGGGATATTTTGAAGTAATCCAGAGGTATACAGACATGGATTTTCAAAGTCATTTTAGACTTACTAGAAATAAGATCGAGGTTGATCGAAGTTGAAATATTTTTTTTTTAGATTTTAATGTATATGTGCGTTTTTTATTAGATTCTTGTGCAAGACGTAACTCCTTTTTATAATAAAGACTCAAATAAATATGGAATATCAACAGATAAAGCCATATTAATAGTGATTTGGACGTTAGCAAATCAATAATGTTTTCGAAGCATTGCTGATAGATTTGGCATTAGTAGAGGTAACTGCCATGAAATTGTATTGAAAATTATGAAAATTTTATATAATATGCGAGACAGATACATAAAGTGGCCACATGATTATGCATCTGTGTCTAATCAATTTTCAACACTGAGAGGAAATTATAGTTTTCCAAATACTATAGGATGTGTAGACGCAACACATATACCAATACCTGGACCACGAGTCGATAATTCCTATTATAATCGCAAAGGATACCATTCGGTCTTACTGCAGGTAGTGTGCAACTCATCAATGGAGTTCACGGATGTTTATTGTGGGTGGCCAGGTTCAGTAAATGACGCAAGAATGTGGAAGGCATCACCACTCTATAATTTATTGCACACATCAAGAAACACAATTCATGGACTGTACCATTTATTGGGAGATTCAGCGTATCCGTTAGATGTATTTTTAATGTCCCCATTTAGGGATAATGGTCATCTGACCAATGCTGAGGTAAATTTTAACACTACATTGTCTAGTACACGTGTAATTATAGAACAAGCCATTGGACGTTTAAAAAACTTGTTTAGACGCCTGAAATATTTAGAAATCTATAATTTGTCTTACGCAAAGTATTACATAATGACTGCTTGTATCTTACATAATCTATGTATTAACGAAGATATTCTCATAGAATTTGATTATCAAGAAGACTCAAATGCTGAAGTTTCCAATATTGCAGAGGACTTACAATTAGATCATGGGAGAAATATTATGGCTCAAAATAAAAGGCAATTTATAATGAATACATTAAATTTTAATCACTTCTAAGATTACAGTATTTAATAAAACATTTAACAAGAATAGAACTTATTTTTCAAATTATTTATCAATAGCTTCCAGAATTTTTTTAAATATTTCCATTTTTGCGTCTTCTCTTTCTTCTTTTCTCTTGTGACGTTCTTCAGATGATTTAAAACGTTTTTCTTCTCTGTCGTTTTTCTTGTAAAGATATTCACTGTAATTGAGTTTACGTTTTTTAGCTTTAGAATGTATGCTTGATTCTTCTCCTATATAACTGAGTTCGCCTGAGTTTTTATGCGGCTGATCTATTTTATTATTTATAGATGCATATAGATATTATTTAGATAGATAGATAGATAGATATTATTTAGATATTATTATATATTATTATAATACAGATATTATCTATAGATGCACCTATTGTTATTAATGGTGGTTCTATAGCAGCCTTACTACCAATTCTTGAATTTAACAAGGTATAGTAAGGCCATATAATTGCACTGTCACCAGTAGATTTTGCTTTTTTTTTATTAGCCTTGAACGTTTGTAGCAGATTTCGGTATTTATTATCACATTCCGTACCTGTGAAATGTATCTTTGCTGTGTTTTCCATTATTTGTGCTATATTTTCCCAGATTTTATTTTTTTTGCAACGAGGTCTTACAAATTCTTCCTCTTTACTTAAACGTGTTTCAATTAATAATCGAACATTCTTGTCCGTCCACATCTTACTGATGTTGCAACTTTCAGCTTGATCATTGTGCCGGAGTCTGCTTATTTCAAAATATTATCAGTACAATTAATGCCAAATCTTTCAAATTTGTTGTTCTACACTGCCTTTGTTAGGAAATCTGCACAGAATTCATCATCTACAAATTATGGCAAATAATTTTAGTCAACAATATGTATTTATTTTAATTATACCTGTTTCTAAGAGATTAATAATTTCCTCGTCCGATTCCTCGAACTCGATATATTTCTCATTTAATTTGTATTTCAATAACATGTTTGCAACATTTGTAAATACGCAATACGTGCGATGTGGTGCGATATAACCAGCGACCAGCAAAAATTTTTAGGTTATAATTTTCCCGCCACTACAATTTAAAACTAGATGAACGATTCAACGAGAATTTTTCTTGATGGACTGATGGATCCTTTGATAGATTTGTGTTGAATAAAAGAACGCAAAACCTTAACATCAAACAGTTCGATTGATGAAAAAAGAACGATTTGTTGAATTGTTGTGCCAACATGTTGAATAAAAGAACGCACGTATACACTTCTGATCTAATACTTAAAGCTGCCATGGCAACACTTTAGCGGATTTTTTTTGAACAAGTTTCAATGAAATAAATCAAGTAACTAAGTATAAGATTCAACTCGTTGCTATGATTACCGATCATTGCCATGTCTGATGAGGGGGACAAATTTAGAATTGCTAATTCGAAATTCGAGCAATTTAACATTAATGTTGGTGATTTGGCGAGCGTCTACCAAAAAATATTGTATGTACCACGTACGCAAAATGGTTTTAGGGGACTCATCTCATTAAGGACTCGGCTCCTTCGTCGCTTCCTCCTTAATTACGATTCGACGTGACGTGGCAAGTCGTCTAGGTAAGCAAAATAATCAGACATACGTAGATAAATTAGCACTATAATTTTCTGTTACAGGTAATGAACACACATTGGGAGTGGGTGCTGCAGACACTGCTGAATTATTATATTTTTTTGATAAGGTATTTGATTCTGTCAATAGTAGTCATAAACAAGGATCGAAAGCGACCTCCTAGCCTTACAAATTGGATCTTCACGATTAAAAATTTTATGGAAATATGGACAGTTTTGTCAAAGGAAGGTTTTGAGTATATGCTAAGCCGATATTTCAATCAAGATCCTGTAGAGAATTTCTTTGGACAAATACGTAGTCATGGCATCCAATACAACAATCCCAGTGCTGTAACATTTGTGGCTTGCTTCAAAACTATGTTGGTGAATTCTTCATTAAAACTATATTCAAACTCTTTTAATTGTGAAGAAGGTGAGTGCAATTTAATGTTTAATGATGTTCAATATCTTTTTAATAACACTACAGAGTTCCAAGAAGGTGATATTGTAATTGATGCAATGTTAGATGTTTTATCAGAAAATTAAAGTGCAACACTAACTGATATAACTGGTTCTGAATTACAACAACGTTTAAACATTTTAAGCAACACGTATGTGGCTGGCTATATATTTGTATCCCTTCTGAATACTGACTTACATTTTCCCTGATGTACCTCACACAATGAATTTTACGAATGTCAGGAATAAGTAACAAATTTTGACATCGAAAATTCATTTTTATAACCACTTTTCAATTTTTTTAACCAATTTTCAATTTTCTACTAGAGAAACAAGTATTTGCCCACTTGTTTTGTCGCGTAAGTGACAATAATTTAGCACATCAGTAACGTAGCTATCTAAACGTCTTAAAACGGAAAATGAGCTAAATGTTTGCAGAAAGAGATTGTATGTTTTTAAATGATGAATAGTTTTCTAAAATGAGATATATGAATAAACATGTTTCTGTCACTTACGCGGAGGGTAAAAAATTGCAGAATTGTAAATCCTTTTTCTTGTATTTCAAAACTAATTTTTATTATTTCAATACCTATTATAAAAACATTAGGCTTGTCTTAATAATGAGAGGACATTTTCAGCTGTGCCTTTATTTTTTAGTTAAATTTAAATGACAGTTAATGAATCAGTTTTTCACTGAACTACGCGTACATTGTTACTTTAGTTTAAACTATGAAAATATTTTTTTTAAACAATACTAAAGGTAAATAAATACAGAAAATTAAAATTGATTATTTTGCTAATCATTTTTGAAAAATTGGACACTAAAACCTAAAGATGAAAAACTATCACTCAGGTTGACATTACCGTAGAATTGCCCTTAACCAATGTGTAAAATTAATATTGTAATGATTCGTCGACACCAGCCGGCGTCAGACTGTCTCTTGCGTCACAGCCGTCTAGCCGACGCACCTTAGGCGACAGCCGAGAAAATGCTGGCGGCAGAATAAACTAGACCAGACAGTCTGTCGCGGTCTAGAGAAAGGACGAGAACAACAGGCTCGGCTTATAAATGCACGCGGCCGGGAGTGGAACATAGTTCGGCAAGAATTCGGCGTTGGACAGTTCGGCATTAAAGTTCGAGTAATAAGACTTTCGCTCGGCTGTTAAAATAAATTAGTTATAAGCTTGTAAATAATTTAGTGTTAATTAGTTCGCTTTTAAATAAATTAGTTTATTAACTATTTCGTGTTTTGTTTAAAATAAAAAATAATAGATCCCTTAAAATCGTTACAATATTAAAAAAGTTTTTCCTCGTGTCAAGTCGATCCGTGGACATATTGTATATACTGCTTTTGTTCTTGTTTTTCATTTATTGAATTTTATTTAGAAAAAAAATTATAATTTTTTTTTAAGTTTCTGGTACCATGATAAGAAATCACCAACGGAAAATGGAGTGGGGATATTTAGTTATTTATTCTGATTTTCTGTGAAATAAAATATTTACTTTTGCTGTTTTAGTATGTCCCCCATTAATTTTCGATTTTGATTGGCTAAGCTATGTATATGTGTCAAAGCCAAACAAAATCATTTAAAAAATAATTATGTTTAATTACTTGTATATTAATACTATTTGACTATTTAATCAAATACGCAGGATAACTAAGACTGTGCACTGAAAAAAGAAAATTGTTCAGTGAACCAAATTTTTGTTGACTGAATCATTTTTCGTGGTTAAATATGGCGAATGCACATATATTGTTAATTCAAAAATTTTTAAAATGTTGAAAACTTGCATTGAATGAATGCATTCATGATTTTCAATGAAAATATTATTTGCTTATTTTATCCTTTTAACACGACATTAATTTTGTTTTGCTAATATATCAATTTCGTCCAATACAATTAATTTTGTTTCACTAATATATCAATTTGGTCCAATGCAATGTCTTGCTTCACCAAATATTTCATTTAACATTTCATTTGAATTCAATTAAAGATATTTTGTATTCAATGAATTATATTTTTGTTGATATAATGCATAAAAGTCAATACTAACTATTTTGTTTAATTTACTATTTTCATTTTCTCAGTGTGGGATTACAAATTTATTAAGAAAAAGTTCGTAATTGATTTTCTGCTTACTTTCAAACACTAAGCGTCTATCTTTACCCCAAATTCCCCTACAACATTTTAAGAATATTCTGCAAATGCAGCAAATGTAAATAAAATTCTAAAGTTAAGTGTCTAATTTTAAGAACAAAAATGGGAACAACTTCCAATTATTAAAGATTTAAATATGCAAAAACGTTTTACCTCTTTCCATACGTTGTAATGGCTCAGGAAACACCCAATTTCTCCTAGTGTCATGGATCTGCAAAAGAAAGAAAATAAGGCTATTAATTATCTTATCACATACCGTGTGTCCATGTGACAATGAGACATAGGGATTTAACATGGGAAAATAGATATTGCTCTCTATTATCTGCCTGAGTATATTTTTATGAAATTGAATGTTATAACCGGAAAGATTATGGCGTTTAAAGTGTTTTGATAGTAAATTTGTACAAATTAAGAAAAAAAAGTAATTATTTTTTCTCTATAAGCTTGATAGCTATTTAATAGAAAATTATTATAAATCATAGGACGCCCAAGCCCGTCCGGAATGTACCGACCTTTACGTCACCTTTTCCATTGGACATAGTTTATACATATATACAGGGTGAGTTTTTTTCGATGTTTAGCATTGGGATCTCGGAAACTAGCGGAGCTAGAGAGACGGTTAAATGGGGAAAGATTTGTAGTTTTAGGAGCCCAGTTTAATGCAGCTTTTGTTTTTTTCTTAAAGTTCATGGCTGGCTAGATATTTTGAAAAAACTGATTTTTTATAAATTCGTTAAATGCATATAGCTCGGTTATTCTTGATTTTAGTTGCAAGACAAAAGTTGTACAGAATTATGTTCTTAATTAAACAGTCGAACTAACTTTTCCATATAAGCTCTTATTTTTCAGTTATGACATAAACGTCAGTTTTTTTAAATGGAAACCATAGTAGGTCATGAGTGAAAAAGAAAGGCCTTTTTTTACCTTTTCAACGATGTAACATTCGATATGGTTTTTTAAAAAAACGACGGAGATAGGGCAGTTTTTCTCTTTCAAAATTGTTAATATGGTTGGCCATGGAAACAAAAGTTTATTGTCAAATGCAAATTATAAACGATGAGCAAATAAAAATTAGATTAGAGTAGGCGGTGCAAAGAAAATGTATATCTGTGATTAAATAAAAAGTACAGTTATCGTAGTAACAGCGAATCACAAGACTCTATTTTGAATTTTAACGTACCCTTAAATTTTAACAGCCTGTTAATAAGTTACAGAATAGCCCCTAATGACGGACGTTCTACTAGGAAAGCAGTAAATTCGATTTTAAAGAGGTGTAATTTATGTATTGCAAATAATGGTGGTCTTTTCGAACATCTTTAGAAATATTTTTAGTTTATTTTTGTTCTCGATAGTTTAGATTTGTTAAAAGGTTGAAGGTTCTCCTAGGAGGCTATTGAAATATTGAACCATTGTTGGTATTAGAGTTTTGATTTTGAAACGTATGTAAAAAGAAACGGCGAACAAAACGTCAAAGTAATATAAGTGAGCAAATAAAAATCAGATTAGAGTGGGCTGTGCAATGTTTGTGATTAACTGAATTAATTAATGTAATACATTCATGGACTGTCAAATGTATTGACCTTTTATTT
The DNA here is from genome assembly GCA_958336345.1 of Dorcus parallelipipedus. Lineage (NCBI taxonomy): Eukaryota > Metazoa > Arthropoda > Insecta > Coleoptera > Lucanidae > Dorcus > Dorcus parallelipipedus. The sequence continues at coordinate 37,968,577 of OY284475.1, forward strand.
AATCACAGACATACATTTTTTTTGCAGCGCCTACTCTAATCTGATTTTTATTTGCTCACCATTTATAACTTGCATTTGTCAATAAACTTTTGTTTCCATGGCCAACCATATTAACAATTTTGAAAGAGAAAAACTGCCGTATCTCCGTCGTTTTTTTTAAATAACCATATCGAATGTTACATCGTTGAAAAGGTAAAAAAAAGGCGTTTATTTTTCACTCATGGCCTACTATGGTTTCCATTAAAAAAAACTGATGTTTATGTCATAACTGAAAAATAAGAGCTTATATGGAAAATTTAGTTCGACTGTTTAATTAAGAACATAATCCTGTACAACTTTTGTCTTGCAACTTTTCTCTAAAATCAAGAATAACCGAGCTATATGCATTTAACGAATTTATAAAAAATCAGTTTTTTCAAAATATCTAGCCAGCCATGAACTTTAAGAAAAAAACAAAAGCTGCATTAAACTGGGCTCCTAAAACTACAAATCTTGTAAATCTCCCATTTAACCGTCTCTCTAGCTCTGCTAGTTTCCGAGATCCCAATGCTAAACATCGAAAAAAACTCACCCTGTATATATATCAGTGTGTCCCAAAAAGTTTTATACAAATGGAGAAGAAGTTTTTCTTACATTTCACAAAAAAAACTATTCTTTATAAAAAGCTCTGCATGACTTGTAGATCCATAATTAGGTACAAAATTTTTAAAAAATTGGCTAGAATACAGGGAAAATAAAAAATAATTATTTGGACGGAGAGCAAAATACGTTCAAACTGTAGTGGAAAGCAAAATGTTCATTGAAATTGTGATTAAATAGCAAAAAATTACGCACACTTGTAGATTACTGATATTCCCAGATAAAAATTGATCTTAATCAATCTTATCAATAATCTACAAGTGTGCATAATTTTTTGCTAATTAATCACAATTTCAATGAACATTTTGCTCTCCACTACAGTTTGAACGTATTTTGCTCTCCGTCCAAATCATTATTTTTTATTTTCCCTGTATTCCAGCCAATTTTTTAAAAATTTTGTACCTGATTATGGATCTACAAGTCATGCAGAGCTTTTTATAAACAATAGTTTTTTTTTGTGAAATGTAAGATAAACTTTTTCTCCATTTGTATAAAACTTTTTGGGACACACTGTATATTTATATATATAAATTTATTGTTGAGGCGTATTTTCGGTCGGGGATAGGCAATGAACAAGACGTGTGGAATTATTCTTATCAAAGTTGAAGTAGTATTCACATATGATTGTTTTATGCAACACGTCCGCTATATAATTCAGAGATTTCGTGAAACAAGCAGTGTATCTAAAGGAAAATCTACAGGCCGGCCCACTGTTCTCACCGAAGAAGTTATCGCAGATATTCATCAAAGAATGGTTGTAAGTCCAAAGAAGTCTTTATGGTGTTTATCGGCTCAAACAAATTTATCACTTGGTACATGCCAAAAGGCTTGCAAGAAGGTTCTACATTTACATCCATACATGATAAGTGTAACTCATGAGTTGCTGCCTCTTGATTTGCCTCGTCGAATGCAATACTGCCAATGGTTTAATGAGTTTTTAAATAATGACGATATGTTAGACGTAACTTTCTTCAGTGATGAAGCATGATTTCATCTCAGCGGTTATGTAAATTCGCAAAACCGTAGAATATGGTCTGCAGAAAACCCTCATATTTTTGAAGAGACTTCATTACATCCTCAGAAGATCGGTGTGTGGTTGGCAATGTCAAGAAAGAGGATCATTGGACTATTTTTTTCATCACAATATTAAAGCACTCGCATATCAAGAAGCAATTTTAAATCCTTTCGTTGAAGAACTTCATGACGATGAATTACAACGGGGTTACTTTCAACAGGATGGAGCTACAGCCCATACTGCACTAACAACGTTGAATCATTTGCAACAGTTCTTTGGGGATAGGTTTGGATTCAAATGGGGGACATTTTGAACAGATGTTATAATTTTATTTTATATCTGCTTTACTTTTTATATTCTCCATATCAATGTATGTAATTAACAAACGTAAAATAATTTCTAATCACTAATAAATTGTTTTAATAATATATAATTTTATGTGCCGCCCATGGTAAAACAAAATAGTATGCAGTAACAACTTTTACAAATAATCTAATGGGCGGAAATTCAAACACCTTTCAATCATTAATGTACACTCTGTACTTTGACTAAATACATCTGCACTGCTAGCAGCATATAATTTACAATGCAGTACTATGTCTCTAGAGTTCCTGTATATAAGCTAGATAAGAGTTAAGCCATGTATGATGCACGTTTTAATTGGTTGGAATCAGTTTCAAGGAGTATATGATTTTATATAATATGACGATACAATGCAATTTCTATTACAGCAAGACGCAAATTTTATCGTGCGCATGCGCATTGGCAAATGCTTTGAATATAAAGTGTGAGGAAGGAGCATTTATTATTTTCATCATTGAAAGAAAGCTAGACGGAAGTTCCATCTTGTAAACCCATTTTAACGGTCATTGATTATATCATTTGAGTGCAAACACGAATTATTCTATTTAACGGTGTAATAGCAGTTTATTTTGAATTTAGGAATAACGTTTCATCAGTAAGTATTATAATTAGTTACCTACTTTTCTTCCAAAATGTGTTTTTCTTTAGAATAAAGTTGTTTACATTATAGGTTATAAATGCAACAACAGTCACTCATAGGCGTACTTATAACGATGTAGAAATGTAGTGACAAAAGTTGTCACTGTCATTTCCTACATCGCCTAAATAGATTAAATTTTAATCTAACGGAGATGGATTTCTATTCAGTCTTTTAAATCACTGTCTACATCCATCACAGCAAAATGCCGAATTAAAAAAACTCGCCCAATGAAAATTAAGGTACGCTACTGGTAACCGGAAATATTTGTCCGCCATATGCAACCCATCGCGAACAAGTTTTATATCCGAAATGCTCCTTCCTCCCACTCTATATTCAAAGGGCAAATGTGTGTGAACAATAATTGTTAATTAAGCGCGATAAGACCACTCAAATATGAGGCACCATAAAAATTTACATTCAAAAATTGGGACCTTTCATTGCAATTGCAACTACTCAGAAATAGCTTAAATATAAAGCTTATGCAGCCTGTTGAAACTTAAGTCGGCACTATTACTAACTTCGTTATTATAAAAGCTACAAAGTCGGTTAAATTAGCAAACTAGTAGTACTTTTTACGCTGACTACAAAGACGCAGTCAAAAAAAGAATTGAAAGTCACGTTAATGAGATAAAATCAAAAATACCCTTTTTTAATGGAACACCCAGTATATTATTACTTATTATTAGTATACTTTACCAATGGATAGATAATAAAAATTTTAATTAAAATTGTCCTTTGTCATTTTTTAAATACATTAATAAATAAAGAAGATATTTTGATTTTTACAAAATCATCAAACGTACCTGTGCTTTAGAAACAAAACATTTGCAAATCGCCGTAATCAAATTATCTTGTTGACTATTTTTTTTGAAGTTTGTGGTTTATTTCTTGCTAAAAAAATGGTTCCTCCGCATCTAGAAAGAATTTACAAAAATTGTCATAATTTTTTTGTCATTTTCCTAGATGCGTATAAAAATCACAAAAAATGTAAAAAAATTGATTCCAATGCTAATACGAAAACTAAACCAATTAGTTATAACATGGTAACCAAAGCCGTTCAAGACGTCCTTTGTGATAAAGTAAAAATATAAAAGGGGTATAGCGATTCAAAGTACAGCACATATGAAAAACTCATTTTCAGATAATTCCATTTTTTTTTTAAGTTATAAGCTATAAACGTGTTCAGCAATGTTTTTGAATACTTACTTTAAGTTATTTATACTTATATTTATATGTATTTAATTTAATATTTATATTTATATTTAATTCTGTTTAAATTAGTTTAAGTTACAATAGTTTCAAGAGTAGCACATTTTAATTAATTAATTTAATTTTTTTACACAGTAGTTACATTTATTTTAAATACCAGTTCCTCAAAATGTGGCGCTCATGTTTTACACGTTTGTTTATTTTTGAATCACATAATTCCAAGGAGCCGGAACTTCCTGAAATACGATTTTTTGAAATAACTTTACTGCTATGCCAGTTGTTATAAATTGTCAAAAAAAAATATATGTTGTAGAAAAGAAGTTATATTAAACGACTGTTGTTTTAGAAAGGCGATTAATTTAATTTTTCTTAGTGAAAAAAAAATATTGAAAGGAGCACTGAAATTTTTTAAAATAACTTTTGCTCGGAAAATATGCATTATTTTAAATTGAAACAAAGTACTAGAATAATCATTTCATAATTACCTAAATGACTGTAGTTTTCTTTTTTGAAATTTTTAATTTTTTTATAAATAAACAGGCATTTATTGAAATAGAGTTTCATATACACGAATAAACATAGTATTCTGTATCCCGCAACAGGGTTGCCAACACGGGCGCTAACCGCCGCTTGGGCTATTTATTTTCTTCAACAGCGGTTAAATTTTTTAATTCGGCGCTGCGCTATTTTTTGGGCGAAATTATTATTTTACAGGCTATTTTTAGACGATTAGACTTGCAGTTATCAAAATAAGGTGAAGTGGGGTAAATGTGATATAGTTTTTTAATAGTTCACGAAGAAAAGGCTAAAACTAATAATTTTAATGGAATCAACATTTAAAAAAAAATTATCAACGATTTAAATATATTGAACATTTAAGTAGCGACATCTTTCGATCGCTTGTTGACCTGATATTGCAGTAGGATTGACAAATTGAAGCCAGTCCGCTACATAATAAGTCATCCCAATGCAAGGCGGCCATGTGCTGTCAAAGCATATGAGAATTTTGAAAATTTTGTGCAAGTCGGTTTTGATTGCAGCGGATTCCCCGAGCAGGCTCTGTACAGCTGTTTCAGGCCTAGTTGGGCCTTCATCAGCAGAACCGTAGCCCGAGAACTCCACTGCAAACCAAACCGATATGTCCTAGGGTTATTCGCCTATGCGATGTGAAAGTAATGAACATTTAAGTAGCGACATCTTTCGATCGCTTGTTGACCTGATATTGCAGTAGGATTGACAAATTGAAGCCAGTCCGCTACATAATAAGTCATCCCAATGCAAGGCGGCCATGTGCTGTCAAAGCATATGAGAATTTTGAAAATTTGGAAAATTTTCAAAATTCATATCACCACCCCCGCAATAATATTATTAAGAGTCTACAAAATAAGATTTCAGACAACGAACTTGTAGTTTCTAAATCTGACAAGGGCCAGTCGATTATCATCTTAGATAGACCCACATATTGCGATAAAGTTGAAGACTTTTTAAATAACAATGGTTTCGTCCAGTTAAATCATAACCCATTATCATCTTATTGCCTAAAACTTAACAAGTTTCTCAATGACAACTCAGGCAACCCTTTCATTAAAATTAACAGGCTCAAAGCAATGAACCCTATGATACCTAGGTTATATGGACTCCCCAAATCTCATAAACAGGGTTACCCCATTAGAGCTGTTGTCTCCTTCAGTGGCTCTCCTGCTTACAATTCAGCAAAATTTTTAACTAGCGCTGTTAGGGAACACCTTAATATTAATTTTGAATACACCATCAATAATACGCAAGACCTTATCAACAAACTTTATTCTCTTAAAATTTCAGATACTAGTCTTTTAATATCTTTGGATGTCAGCAATCTTTTCACTTCAATTCCTTCCTCAGAATGCCTCAACATAGTCAATAATCTAATTAATGTTTCTAATTTATCAGACAATGAAGCCGTTTTCTTACAAACTTTGTTAAAAATCACTTTAGAACAAACTTTCTTTATTTTCAATAACAAATGTTACTCTCAGGTGGATGGTTTAGCCATGGTTTACCTCTCTCCCCTCTTGGCCGATTTGTTTATGAATGAGTTGGAATCACGTTTCTTTAACTCCAATAGTACTGTCAAACAGTTCGTTAAGTCGTATAGCCGTTATGTTGATGACATCTTCCTTATTTTTGATGGCCCTTTATCCGCGCTTGATACCCTGCTGTCAGAGTTCAATAGTTTGCATCCCAACATCAAGTTTACCCTAGAAATAGAAAATGAAGCCACTAAATCTATTAACTTCTTAGACCTTACCATCACTAGGTTAACTGATACTTTACAATTCCGTATTTACAGGAAACCCACATATTCTCATGCTTGCATAAATTACAGTTCGTCCCACCCCATTGAGCACAAGTTTGCAGCATTCCGGTCCTTTTTTCATAGAGCCCTGTCCGTCCCTGTCTCGGGCAGCTTTCAGGGCAGAAATCAGCACCATCTTACAAATAGCTTTCTTGAATGATTTTCCACTCAAACCCATCTTTAACCTCTTTAACAAAATTAAGAACAAATTTCTGAATAATATTATATACCCCAGTTCCCAGTCTACTAATAATGACAACCAATATTATGTTTCTTTACCGTATGTTGGCATGGTATCCATCAAGCTGAAAAAATACTTTCAGTCACTCGGTTTTACAGTTTCTTTGAAACCTCAACATAACCTTAAACATTTCTTCTCACATTGTAAAGATCCAATAGAACCTACTTTACGAAGCGGAGTCTATGAATTAACTTGTGACTCTTGCTCTGCCGTTTACATTGGACAGACGGGTAGAAACTTTCAAACAAGAATCAAAGAACATATACGATCCTTTAGGTTAGGAAAACAAGACTCTACTTTTGCTACCCATCTTAATGACAATTCCCACACTTTTAATCCGGATTCCAACGTTAAAATATTACATTACCTACCTAAAGGTAACATCCTTAACATAGCCGAGAATTTAGAAATTTTTCTTCGCGGTTCGTTAACCCCCAACATGTTGCTTAATGACCAAACTGTGTCAACCAATACCAACTTTTTCAAATCTGTCAATTGGAACTGGTAACCCTGCTGACAGATCCCTCGCTAGGGTTTTTAGTTTTAGTTAGCTTTTAGTGTTTTTAGTGTTTTTAAACTCAGTAATTTTATATTTGTGCCGGGGCAACCTCATGGATTGCTGATTGTAAGCTTTCTTTCATTTTCTTTAATTTGAGCGACATCCTTTTACTTTTTTTTAGGATTCTTCCACTTGATAATGCCAGTTTTGGCGAAACCGGTTGTGGGAATAAAGTTATTCTTGCTAGTTGACTCAGCTTTTCTTTCACTTAAACTAACCTAGCAACAGCATGGAGAAGTTTTCTGCTTCTATATTTTCATATTTAACATGGCTGTTAAATGTGTGAAGTGTGATAGGAAATTGATCGTTACGATGATTACATCGCATGTAGGAAAAAGTGCGCTTCCAATTATCATATCGGTTGTGCAAATTTATCAGTGGCAGAGTTTGTAAGGATGAAAGAATCCGGAAAAATAAAAGAGTGGAGTTGCGAAGATTGCGAGAACAATATAACCGCAGTTCCTGTCCCAGAAGAAATACATCTGAACGAGGTAGAAGTAAAATGTAAAACTACTCCAAATATAGAGCAAATAATTTTAACTTGCGTTAATGACGCTGTGAAATTGATAACGGAAAATTTAACTACCGACAATTCCTCTTTTTTTCCTTTGGTCAGGGTGTCGACCAACCAAGAACGGTGTCACCAGGAGAGTGGTCAAGTGTGACCACTTGAACCACAGAAGTCGGTCCGGTTCTAGCAGAGGACTCGCAAGAAAACAGCGGAGGTCAGTAGCACGCAGCCGTTCAGGAGCCCAAGCTGGTACGCGTGGCGAAGTTAAAAATTTCTTGTCAACCACGTGTTCGAGAAATAGTGGCCTCGTACCACTTGCTATTTAAAGGAAAGAAAACGTAATAATAAACGCAAACACAAAATACCAAATTACGAACCCCACAAAAGAAAATAGACAACAATAACAACTTAGCTCGCATTAAAATACGAGCCGCAAAAATGAAGAGGGAGAAGCCTGACTTCGGAGTGCCGAAAATTCGGTGTTCAATAAAATCAAATCCGTATAAGCGAGGGGCTCAAAATTGACAACAGCCCAATCTACATTCGTGGACAAAATCCTCTAACGAGACTCCAAGCGAAAAACAATATTCACATTACACGTGAGGAGCCGTCCAGCAGAAGTGAACACGCGAGGCACAATGAAATGGCCAACGACCAAAAATGGCTTTCCAAGCCGGTGACCGGAAGTGTGACGTCAGAACGAAAATTCTAGAAAGAATCACGCCGAAAACCATATAACATAACTAAACTCACTACAAGGAAACCGACAGAAAATCCATTCCTAGGTGGGAAAGGGGGATGCAACAAAATTAATTTTCAACAAGGAAACTCCGAACTTCGCGCGAGAGAAAGAATACGACACGCCAAACATGCACGTCGATAAGTTGACAGTTGGCAACCCTACCTAACCTCGCGTTGTCAAAAACCAGATGTAAACAAACACCCGCTGAATACGAACGGGGCCCCCTAATGCCGCAAAGAAGTGAACACAGCGACGGACGAAGTCCGCACAGCGATGCGTCGAGTGCACATACGATGACAAACCAAGGTAGGTGGATAAAATATCGAATACGTGGTTCGCGAAATAACTAACGGAGCTCCCAGTGAAATAGAGTACGGTAAATAATAAAAAAAAACGTAATAGTACCTACGGGAAGGTAGCCATATGGCCAGATGGTTTTAGTAATTTGGAGTAGACAGCTAGTGTCACAGATTTATCAAGTAGCAGATTTCCTGTAGAGAAAGAGGAATTGATATTAACTTAAGAATGAGATGTAGTTCTGGGTACCAATACCTTGGTATATATTAGTACCTTTCAAATATCTTAGTACGCGTCTGGCCGCAATCCAGTGAGCTTGTTGGTAAGAATCATTAAAACAATTCAAATAACTCACCGCATGTGATACATACGTTTCAAAAGCTAGACTTTGAGTGACATTCTTGTCGCATACATGAGCTAAAATTACTCACAGATATTCGCTATTTCACTCACATGCTGATATCAATCCAGAATGCATAAGGCACTGTGTATCTACATCTTACCAGATCATTGGCTAGTGTGCAAAACATTGTTACCACAACGTAGATTTCGCAACAATTTTTTTGAAGTTACGAACATAATTTTAGCTAATAAGTTTTTAGAAAGAAGCGTTCATTGGGAAACTTTTTTGTGTTTGTGTAATTTTTTGATACTTCTTACGGTTTAGTCACGAAATAGAAAAACCTAAGTGGTTGCAGCGTCTCTTATTGAAAAGAAATAGCCCATACACGAAGAACAAATACCTTCTATATGGATAACTATTTTATTTTTTGAAAGAGTCATTCATTAGTGAACGTTTTTGCGTCTTTGCAAATTTTGACACTTGTTATGGTTTAGTAAAAAAATAGAAAACTCCAAATAGCTGCTTTTTCTAATTTGTGACCAAAATTGTAGCACGTAACAAAAGGTTCAAAGATGAATAAAAGTTCACTAATGAATGACTAAATGAAAAAAAATATATGCCTGTAGCAGGTATTTGTTTTTCTATACAGCCTATTAGAGTGTACGGGGTTAGTTTTATTAATGTTAACCCCCTTTATTTTTTTAATTATTAACCGATTCAAAAAATTTAAAAATTGGTCTGATATGGATTTTTATGTAGATTTCACCTGTGCTATCAGTTTCGCGGTAGCGTTTATACATACCGGGTGGACAAAAAATATAATTTTTTTAAATGGAACACCCTGTATGTTTTTACAAATATTTAAGCCTTGAGTCACCCTGACAACAAACATACACCGTGTCCACGGATAGGAAAAACTTTTTTATTTTTCACTTTTCAAAAAAAAATCATTGTTTACAAAATTTTTGCTTGACCTAAAAACCCAAGAAATATTACAGAAAATAATAAATTCCCATTAACAACTGAAAAACTTGGGAAATTTATCTTTTAACTTTTACAAAATGTAAAAGATTAAAATTATATTAAAAATCACGTTAGCTAGAATCGGGCAATATTATGAATTTGATTTCTTATCACGTTTTAATTCACAAAAGTCATTTTTTTATTACCTCGAAATTAACCTTGAAATTTAAAAAATGAAATAAAAAAATTTAAAACTTAATTTTTGAAGAGAGTTTATTTTATATTATGTTCTTATTTCTACATAACTATCACCCAAATTACATTTACAGTAATTGATATTGCTTGAGTTAACCCAGTTTACTTGATTATACTATCGGAATTTTTGAACATTGCCGTATTTTGTGAAAGTGTAAACAGGATTTTATTTTATTTTATTGTTATTAATGGAAATTTAATATTTTCTATAACGTTTTTAGAATCTTTGGGACAAGCAAAAACTTTTATAAAGAAAGATTTTTTTCGAAAAGTGAAAAATGAAAAAGTTTTTCCTATAGTGAACCCGATCCGTGGACACGGTGTATATAAATATCGCGTAATTGGTTTACTAGTTTTTGTGTTATTCGTCAATTTATTGAAAACTTTTAAATACTTTTCAGCTTACCTAGAAATATTATTTTAAGAGATAAGAAAAACTTTAAGTACAATAGTTGTGGGATTTTGTGTATAATATCTCTCTCACAAAAAACAAAGGCGCATTGCAAAGGGGAGAAAAAATTACAATTTTTGTTTTTTTATATGGAACACCCTATACATTGTTCAATATAGTAAAATATCATTGTTTGCTGATTTCAAAAATATATAACATTTTGATACTTGGATGAGCGGTTTGTGAGATATTTGATTCTAAAATATCAATAAATGAATATTTAAAAAAATCAGGACTTGGAAAAATGTTTTTATGTGACATCTAGTAGCAATAAAATGAAAGTCCGCCAGTAACGGCCATATTGGCTCTGAAAACGGTAGTATGAACATCAAAGGTGCCGACTCGAGCTGTCCCTACTGATAAGTATATTGTGGCTGCACATAGAGGAAAATTACGTGATCAGATAATACATTTCTGAGTCATATAAAACTGCACATAAGGGTTTTAACATTACGTTGCTATGGTTACTACTCAATTTTCAATGCTGAACCATTTAAAAACTGCACATAGAAAGTATTAAGGAAGGTTTATTTCATTGCATTCATTCATGCATTTCATTCATTCATTCTCTGAACGAAGCTCCATTTGAGAATAATTGTACATTTCTACTTTTTCGGCGGTTGTATACATTATTTTACAATAAATCAAAAGAACAATTTAATTCAATCTGACAATCCAAAATCAGGAGTGTCATTACTAACAACGCACGATAACCATGGCGAATGAAATAAATTTGGTAAATAATAATGTAATAAAGCTTCCATTGATAAATAATTACTATGTGCAGTCTTATAAGGTTCTCAGTGTATATGTTTGTTATCAGGATGACTCAAGGATTAAAAGATTGTAAAAATATAGTGTTCCATTTAAAAGAATTATATTTTTTTGTTCACCTGGAATACAGGGTGATTGAAATTCCAGGGCCAGCATGGGGATCTCGCTTATTATAAGAGATAGAGAATCGGTTAAATGGAGGCAAAGTTGCTAAATTTGGTGGTGATTAATAATCTGTTAAGAAATTTGAACTATCTCGAACGGTTTCTCTACAATCGGAGAAAAACGAAAAATCGCGATTTTCGAAAATCGGACATAACTTCTTTATTTATAATTTTTTTTAAAATCTGTGAAAGCATCCCTGAAGCAACTTTTTACGCTTGATTAATTGACGAACGTACTTTATTTCTAGAGCGATTAGTTTTTATTTTTCCAGAGCCAACTTTATTTTTTCTTATGGTCGCGATTTTTGTTGTTTAGACAGATAGATAGCACATTTCCTTCTGAATTCATTGGTATGCGAAAACTGAGTTTGAGAAAACTGAAATTAGATTCATGTACATATTAAATTAGCTTAAGTCCAATTGTATACTGCGTAGGCAAGGATGCGTATGCCTTTGTTTAATTGGTCTGTCAATAAATACAGAATCATGTATTCAAATGAAGAAAAACGTGATGTGTTATGCATTTTTTATTTGTCACAAAAATTCCACTAGAAGTGCTCAGTGGAATTTAGAAACCTATCCGAAGATAATTCAACCAAGTGCATATTAGTATTTTTCCAAGTTGGATAACAATTTCATTCAAAATGACACATTTGAAACTCGAAGAGAATGTATAGAAATAGAATACAGAAAAAAATCAGAGCATTTGTTCGAAGACATTTTCCGCAATACTTACCCGTATACGTTGTATCATTTTGAACAAAATTATTATCCAGCTTGGAAAAGTATTTAATACTTGGTTGGATTCTTTCCGGATAAGTTTCTAAATACCCTTGAGCACTTGTAATGAAAGTTCGTTGTGACAATAAAACATACGCAACATATCACGTTTGTGTTCATTTGGATACGCCATTCTGTATTTAATGATAGACCAATTAACGAAGGTTAGCTACGCAGCATACAATTGAATCTAAGCTAACTTAATGTGTGCACATAATTTAAGTTTTTTTCAAAATTTCTCAATGAAAATTTAAACAAAATTACAAGTGTGGCATACCAATGAATTCAGAAACAAATGTGCTATCTACCTGTCTAAACAACAGAAATCGCGACCATAAGAAAAAATGAACTTGGCTCTGGAAATACAAAAACGAATCGCTCTAGAAATAAAGTACGTTCATCATTCAATCAAGCGTAAAATGTTGCTTCAGGAATGTTTTCACAGATTTTGAAAAAAATCATAAATAAAAATGTCCGATTTTCGAAAATCGCGATTTTTCGTTTTTCTCCGATTGTAGAGAAACCGTTCGAGATAGTTCAAATTTCTTAACAGATTATTAATCACCATGAAATTTAGCAACTTTGCCTCCATTTAACCGATTCTCTATTTCTTATAATAAGCGAGATCCCCATGCTGGCCCTCGAATTTCAATCACCCTGTATACAAAACGCTACCGCAAAAATGATAATCTACGTAAAAATCTATATAAGAGCAATTTTTAAATTTTCTGAATCGGTTAATAATTAAAATAATAAAGGTGGGTTAATATTAATAAAACTAACCTTGTACCTGTTTTCAATAAGAAACGCTGTAACCTCTTAGATTTTTCTATTTTGTGACTAAATCGTAAGAAATATCAAAAATTACAAAGATTAAAAAAAGTTTCCTAATAAATGATTCATTCTAAAAATTGACTAATTAATGTTACCTTCCTAGCCTCAAGAGAGTTATTGCAATATCTGTTCTATGGCAACCCTGTTTCTCACACTAGCGACCCAATGTAAATTATTCAAACCAACTGAAAATGTGACTTACCTTACTATTGATCATCGTACAAATATCATCCAAATTAATTCAAGCGTTCTTTTGTTATAAGAAAAATTAACTTTTTTTCAACAACTTCGAAGCAGAATACCGACTTAACGAAGCACTTTTGGATATAGATAAATTGAGCTAAATCATCTTATACTGAGCCCAGGAATCTGTGGTTAAGCCATGTCCGCGATACCCTGTATAAATACAAAAATTTCTTTGAATTCCAAATCATTAGTTTATTAAGTTATAGCATAGATCCCTATGCTACGTCCGAATTTTTTTCCTATCGAGAAAAATTAGATTAATCTTGTTTTCACATCAACAATCGCCTAATATATTTTCTTTTCAGCAATATATATTTTTTTAGAATTCAGAAGAGCTGTACAGAAGAAAAATATTTACAAAATAGTTTCTGAGACAGTTCCTACACCTAATTTGACGAAAATGCAACTGAATTGCTTTTTTAAATATTTTTTTAAGAGAAATGTCTAAATTTGATTTCAATTTCTGACGATAAAAAAGTGTACTGCATTTCAAGCCATCTACATTTTATACCGCGCAAACCTTGCGCTGCGAGTGGTTGTTGTTCAGGATGCAATTTCCACGAATAAAATATAAGTACGCGATAGTAGCGCCAAGTGTATTGCTGCCGGGGAAGTGGGGTGAAATCGCTTCCCTGGCTGAGGGAGTTCCGGCTCTTAATGCATTGAACTAAATAAAGTTAATTGTAAATGATGAATACAACTTTCGCAATAACTTCTTTATTCGTTTTAAGGAAAAATAGTAAAGAGTAATTTGTATTTATAATTTGATGTTCTTTCATTTGTCAACAGGAAATACAGGGTATTCCATTTAAAAAACCGTACACACGCAATTATTTTGAGAATGCGATGCGCAATTGTTTTCTTCATATCACCGTTGTAATCCTAAGTGAAAATAGTGCATTTTTGCTAATTTGAACCACTTCGCAGCTCCAATAATAACGAAGTTAGCAATAGTGCGGCAGTAACTTTGATCACCCTGTATATATATAAGTGTTGTCTTTACGCTTTTAAGAACATTAACAATTTTAAAAGAAATGGTAATCATCATTCGTACAATACACGCTGCAGAGAGGCACTGAATGTACCGCTTCACAACATCTGGTCCGCATGTAATAATAATAATACAAACTAATTTTGTTTTTAAAGAAGGTGTAGAGTTTTATAACTCTAAATAACATTTTATTAATCAATATTTTTTGTACATAACAACGTGTAAAACTCAAGTTACTAGATCATCATCTGCTACAGTACTCCTCTCCCAGTATGTTAAATACGAAAACGCACTGGAAGGCGAACTTCTCTACCTTTGGCGGTAACCGTTTTCTGTGTAGATTTTTCTTGCAAACCAGATAAAGTTACAGAAACAGAATTGTTTGTTAAAAATGCTGGTTTAAGTCGATCAATAGATACTCTAACTTCCTTATTATTCAACTTAATTTTGTACACCTTATCAGATCGCTCTAATATTTCATAAGGACCAACGTATGGTTGTTGTAGCGACCTTTTAACGGTATCATCACGAAGAAAAACGTGTGTACATTTGTAAAGTTCTGGATGTATGAACGTTCCTTTTGTAGTATGTCTTGTTGTGGAAATTGGTCGAATTTGTCTCATCTGATTTCGTAATTGTGTGACAAAACCTGCAGGATCTTCTTCCGAACTTCGAGAACCATTTACGAAGAATTCACCTGGTAAACGTATTGTGGTACCAAATAGCATCTCAGCGGTGGTAGCTTTAAGATTTTCTTTATAAACAGCTCTCAGACCTAAAAGAACAGTTGGAAGAACTGCAACCCAATTTTGTGATTGATGGCACATTATGGCCGATTTCAAGGTGCGATGCCATCTTTCCAAGATTCCATTCGACTGAGGATGGTAAGCCGTTGTTCGTTGTCGTTTCATACCCATCATTTTCATTAACGATGATAGTAATGCAGATTCAAATTGTCGACCTTGGTCAGTAGTAATTACACGTGGTACTCCAAATCGAGCAATCCATGTTGAATAGAAAGCTCTTGCTACTTCTTCAGCTGTCATTTCTGTTATCGGCGTTGCTTCTGGCCAACGAGAAAAACGGTCGATCATAGTTAAGCAATACCGAAAACCTTGTGATGGTGGAAGAGGTCCGATGATGTCCAAATGCACCTGCTGAAAACGTTCATCAGGAATTTTAAAATCTTGTAATGGAGTTTTAGTATGTCGATGAATTTTGGAGCGTTGACATGCTTGACATTCACGTGACCACCTCTTAACATCTTTGTTAATTTCTGGCCACACAAAACGTTCGCGAACTAATCTGCAAGTGGCACGAATACTTGGATGTGCTAAATTATGCAGTTGTTCAAATATTGTTTTTCGCAATGATTTTGGAACATAGGGCCTGATTTTATTTGTTGATGTATCACAATAAAGCTGTTTGGTTTCGTTGGGTGGAGTATAGAGTTGAAGCTTAAGAGCGGTTTCGTTGGTCAATAAGTTATTTAAATCCATGTCACCTTCTTGTGCCTCGGCTAATTTAGAAGTATCGATAGCCGTTGGCATAATAATTGTTTCAATACGTGACAAGGCGTCTGCAACTACATTTTGCGATCCTGAGATGTGTATTATTTGTGTTGTAAACTGCCCAATGAAGTCCAATTGGCGAAATTGACATGGTGTTGCTTTTTCAGATTTTTGATGAAAGGCATAAGTCAATGGTTTATGATCAGTCTTGATAATAAGATGTCTCGCTTCAACCATAAATCTAAAATATTTAACAGCTTCATAAGTGGCCAAAAGCTCTCGATCGTATGCGCTGTATTTTCGTTGTGCCGAATTCAATTTTTTTGAGAAAAATCCTAGAGGTTGCCATGTGTCTTCACAAAATTGTTCTAATACAGCACCTATTGCAACATCAGATGCATCCACTGTCAGTGCAAGATGAGCATTTTCTGCGGGGTGAACTAGGAGCGTTGCATTTTTTAGGTCGGTCTTGCAATCTTCGAATGCTTTTTCACTTTCAGGTGTCCACTGAACGTTGCATTTTTCATTTCGGTGATTTTCTTTCAAAAATTCAGTCAGTAGTGATTGCTTTTCTGCTGAATTTTTAATAAAACGACGGTAGAAATTAAGCATTCCTAGAAAACGTCGTAATTGTTTGATATTGTTAGGTTTTGGAAAATTTTTAATAGCCTCAATTTTTGAGGGAAGTGGACTTGAACCTGTTGGTGTTATTAAATATCCCAAATATTCAATTTCTGCTGAGCCAAAACTTCATTTTGCTTGATTAATAGCTAGACCGTATTGACGAAGACGTTTGAAAACTTCTTTTAAGTGCAAAATATGTTCTTCAGGTGAAGTTGAAGCTATCAATATATCATCTATGTAGACGAAACAAAAATCGAGCCCATAAAGAACCTCATGCATAAAGCGTGTGACATACTTTTTTTGTAAGTAGATTCTCACCTGTTTGGTTGCCATAGCTCAGTTTAGTCGGAGGCTGAGGTGGATTCGGAAGGATAATTCTTCGAACTATATTCTTAAAAACATAACTTGCGTAATTCATAAAAAAATAGTAAACGTTATATGACAAAACGAAAGCTGTTGAGCGCCAAGTAATCTCTTTAAACTGTAATTACTAAAACAGTCAGAAACCAAACTAATGAACTCGAAACGGAGTTTTAGATTACGCAAATTTATTTTAAAGAAATTGCTCTTTAATCGTAACAGAAAATGAAAAAGAATGTTTGAAAATGAAAAATAATATAATTGAAAAATTATGTAACGATTTAACATAAAAGGTAATTTGACCAAACAAAATAAATATATATATATACTAACATGTGTACAAAAAAACTTAAAGTAGAAAAAATTAATATGATGCAAACTATATATAAATGACCCATACAAATAAATGTAATATAGCACTAGATAAATACGAAGGTGACCCAATATACTATAATTATTGTCCACAGACAATCAAAATAAATTTATGGATTGTTTCCGTACGATACGGTAATGTTTCCAAAACTATACGGCACGATACGGTAGTTTCTTCAATACTATACGGTACGATAGTTCATTCAATACGATACGATACGGTAATTTTCCCGGTACGATACGATACGATAGTTAATTCAATACGATACGATACGGTAATTTTCTCTAAACGATACGATACGGTACGATAAGTTTGTCCATACGAAACGATACTGACAGTTTTGTCGATACGATACGATACTAATACAAATGGTTGTTTCTTACGCAATCCTGACGATAACTTGACCTGAGTTCCATCTAAACCACACCGTTGAATTATATCTTCAAACGACTCCGTAGAAACTTGACCTTGATTCCATCTAAACAACACCGTTGAATTATATCTTCAAACGACTCCGGTGATATCTTCAGAACGACAACGCAGTAAATAGCAAGGAATTTTCCCATAAAAACTCGTGCAGTAGGAGGAAAACTTCGGTCTCGGTAACTCAACACAATTTCGGGAATCCAAAAAACTAATCTTCTAAAGTTCAACACAATTTCGGAAGTCCAAAAAAAAACTAATCTTCACACAATTTCGGAAGTCCAAAAAAAAACTCTACATAAAGAGAAAAAGAACCTTAGAAAATAATCTCCTAAACAATTAGGGTACTTACAATCTTCTGTTAGTTTTTTCCTGATCGAGAACGTTAAAGCAACACGTGCTCGGGATACGGTAGCGAAACGGTAGCGTTTTGTGGCAAGAAAACAAACAGCAAACTGACACAGTTGGGCTTACGAGAAAGAGACGTGATTATTTGCCAAACTGGAATATCTCAAGCCGTTCAGAGCTTCACAAAACCACAAAAATTTGGAGACGCACGCCACGCGTCTCAATGGCGTACGAGCACACACCCAAATCTGTACACGATCATCGAAGAGGACGGAAACTCGTCAAAGATTTTCTACGCAATTTCCGTATACGTCATCAAGAAATATCGATCAATAAAATCGACCAAAGGACCATGTACGACATCTACAGATTAATTTCCGTAACAAACAAATGGCTTTAAGAAGAAAAAGAAGTCCGCATTACTATCTGAAATTAAAACACAAATCCTGAGAGATAGAGGCGTGAAAGTCATAAATACGAAATTAATTAAACGAACGAAACAGTTTTTACTTGAATTTCAATAGCAAAATAACGAGAAAATACGTAAAAAAAATAATGTAACGGGCAACGAAAAATGTGAACGTTACACACGCCCTCTCCCCAGAAATAAAAACATGAGACACTGCGAGATGTTTTTACCAACACAACATAAAATCTATCATCCATCACAATAAACTTATGGTAACTACGCGTACCAAACGACAAACAAAATCGGAAAGTCTTAAATTAAGAAGGGGTCAAATTGGAGTGAGGTCATAATCGATAAGTCAAAGTTATACGGGATAGATGATACATGCAAAAAAGGAAAGAAAAAAAAATGAAAAATGAAAGCGAACGACAAAATCTTACCTTAAATTTCGGAAACATCTGAGTTTGAGCCGAAATGTTTCTTTAGATCTTTAACATGACAGTTTCCATGATCAACACCATCTGATGATTCTAATTGATAGACCAATTTTGACAATTTGCGAACCACCTTACATAATACGTACTTTGGAGCTAACTTGGATGAGAAATTCTTAGAAGCGTCTGATAAAATACGATTCTTTTTCCAAACAAGTTCACCTACGGAAAACTCTACGTGACGTCTCCTCATATTGTAATAATGACTATTTCGACGATAAGCGGCAGAAAGTTTAGACTGAACATCCTTATAAATTTCGGGTAATTTCGACAATTCATCCACATAATTATTACGATCAGCTGGCTGAATGTTAACATCATGTGAAGTGTGAAGAGGGCCATAATATTTACCAGAAAGTGGAACTTTACGTCCGAAGTTGAGAAAAGTTGGACTGTAACCGGTAACTTCATGAGTTGCTGTTCTCAAAGCATGACCAATTTTATAGATTTCTTTATCCCAATTCTTATGTTCCTTTCCTTTGATGTAACTTCGAATAGCTGTACCAACAACCCTAATTCGTTGTTCAGAATTTAAACTAACACAATTTTCATCACTTGTAACAGAATTATCGTTAGATAAGACAGAAATCGAAACAGAATCTGATTGTACAGACCACACATTATGTTTAAAGTTCAGAACAATGTTGAAACTTCGACAAAAATCAATGCCTAATACAAACGAATGAGATACTGAAGGTACAACAAGTGCTTTCAAAATTTTTGTATTGTTATTAATTCTGATCGGCAAATAGACAAAACCTGTGACGCGTTGTTTAGAGCCATCGGTCATAGAAACATATTTATTATCTGCAAGGTAAACTTTCAGATTTGCTTTATCTAAAACATCTAATCCATTTTGTCCTACAACTGTTTGAGTACATCCGGAATCTAAAAGACTTGTTACGGCAAAATCAAAAATATAAACGATAACATAAGGTCTAATATCATTATCCTTATTCACTAACAATGGATTAATTTCAAAAGATTTCTCATAAAAATTCTTAACAACCGATAACCAAGAGGACCCTTCATTAGAACTTAGTTTACATTTCTCTAAAGTAGTTTTTCGCAACGGAAATTTTTTGGAATTTTGCTTATTTTCTTTACTAGGTTTCCTAACAAAATGACGATTGACTTTGGGCCTAAAGATACCTGAAGAATTATGTCGGCCACTACACATAATCCTGACTCTTAGTTTCCCTGACACTTACGGCAAGTTCTGACAGTTTCATTTGGTTTCCCACATTTATAACAAAATCTACGTTTCTCAGCAGCACATTCTGAACAAACATGCCCAGATGACCCACAATTCCAACAAACTAATAAACTTTTACTAGGAGTTCGAGTTAAAGTTGAAATTACGTTTCCACTATCTGTACTTTGTGAAGGCGAGACGATATTTTTTGGAATTTGTGTCTGAGGAACCTTAGAACAAACCTTGTTTTTAAATTTTGTGTCCTTACAATTAGTCTTCACTTGATGTTCAACACAACTAAAGTGAGGCTCAGAATTTTTTAATATACGGTAAACCTTTGACTTGGCCTCGAAAGCTTCATCTAACTCTTTACAAAGTGCCTGCAAATGTTTCAAATCGGTAATGTCACTCAAAGCAAGCTGCGTAATATAATAAGGCAATAAATTACTTCGAATGATTTTTAATTTGGTACTATCTGAAGGTTTTTTACTTAATTTCTTGAACAGGGACTCCATGATCGAAATGTAAATCGGAACAGACTCCTTTTTATTTTGTTTACGAGACTTGATTTCATCCCACACCTTTTCATCGAAGTTTAAAGGCAAAAAGGTAAGCTTTAACCTCTCTACTAGACTATCCCAATCAGTAACTTCTGTCCTAATACTCCTGTACCAAAGAAGTCCTTGACCCGTAAATAAATCACACGCACTGTTAAATAAATCTTCAGTAGTAGCACCCCGAGAAATTGAAAGTTCACTAACCCTATCTAAAAATGATAACAAATTTTCGGAAGATCCATCAAAATGAACTCCCCATTTATGAATTGCTACCTTTTTATGACTCGATAATAAAGATGTAGGTCCTATATTCGTAGATCGAGCTAAAGAAATTGGAGTAGTAGATAAATTTGGACCCAACGATACATTATCAATACCAAAACTAAGAGGTTGTCGTACTTTTTCGTGCAATGAAGCTTCAAGTTCTAAACATGTCGCATGACTATCATCTTTAAACGTTTTTACATCACCAGCATTATCTCCTTCAATTTTTATTCGCGAAACCCTATGAGTTAAGTATATCAATCTAGACTCAATTTTCTTAAAAGATGAATCTGACTCTGGCGCATCAAAATCATTAATCAAAGTCTGAAGTGATTCAAAAGTTTGCGATATTGTGTCACGTTCAGTTTCAAAAGAATATTCTGGGTCTTCATAACTTATATCTCTATCTGAGTCACGTGCTATAAGTCTATTCAAAATCTTACGTTTAGCAATTAAATCTTTACGAGGAGCAGTAACTCCACGAATTCTTAATTCATAGTTAAGTTCTTCCTTATGAAGATAAATTGGTTTCATCTGACTATAAGACATGATAAAAATTTGCATCAACACTTCAATAATAATACTTAACTAATGTGTTCAAAGAATTACCTTCTCAGGCCCCACGTTATTCCGCGCCATTATTTTTGTGTGACATACTTTTTTTGTAAGTAGATTCTCACCTGTTTGGTTGCCATAGCTCAGTTTAGTCGGAGGCTGAGGTGGATTCGGAAGGATAATTCTTCGAACTATATTCTTAAAAACATAACTTGCGTAATTCATAAAAAAAAATAGTAAACGTTATATGACAAAACGAAAGCTGTTGAGCGCCAAGTAATCTCTTTAAACTGTAATTACTAAAACAGTCAGAAACCAAACTAATGAACTCGAAACGGAGTTTTAGATTACGCAAATTTATTTTAAAGAAATTGCTCTTTAATCGTAACAGAAAATGAAAAAGAATGTTTGAAAATGAAAAATAATATAATTGAAAAATTATGTAACGATTTAACATAAAAGGTAATTTGACCAAACAAAATAAATATATATATATACTAACATGTGTACAAAAAAACTTAAAGTAGAAAAAATTAATATGATGCAAACTATATATAAATGACCCATACAAATAAATGTAATATAGCACTAGATAAATACGAAGGTGACCCAATATACTATAATTATTGTCCACAGACAATCAAAATAAATTTATGGATTGTTTCCGTACGATACGGTAATGTTTCCAAAACTATAGGGCACGATACGGTAGTTTCTTCAATACTATACGGTACGATAGTTCATTCAATACGATACGATACGGTAATTTTCCCGGTACGATACGATACGGTAATTTTCTCTAAACGATACGATACGGTACGATAAGTTTGTCCATACGAAACGATACTGACAGTTTTGTCGATACGATACGATACTAATACAAATGGTTGTTTCTTACGCAATCCTGACGATAACTTGACCTGAGTTCCATCTAAACCACACCGTTGAATTATATCTTCAAACGACTCCGTAGAAACTTGACCTTGATTCCATCTAAACAACACCGTTGAATTATATCTTCAAACGACTCCGGTGATATCTTCAGAACGACAACGCAGTAAATAGCAAGGAATTTTCCCATAAAAACTCGTGCAGTAGGAGGAAAACTTCGGTCTCGGTAACTCAACACAATTTCGGGAATCCAAAAAACTAATCTTCTAAAGTTCAACAGAATTTCGGAAGTCCAAAAAAAAAACTAATCTTCACACAATTTCGGAAGTCCAAAAAAAAACTCTACATAAAGAGAAAAAGAACCTTAGAAAATAATCTCCTAAACAATTAGGGTACTTACAATCTTCTGTTAGTTTTTTCCTGATCGAGAACGTTAAAGCAACACGTGCTCGGGATACGGTAGCGAAACGGTAGCGTTTTGTGGCAAGAAAACAAACAGCAAACTGACACAGTTGGGCTTACGAGAAAGAGACGTGATTATTTGCCAAACTGGAATATCTCAAGCCGTTCAGAGCTTCACAAAACCACAAAAATTTGGAGACGCACGCCACGCGTCTCAATGGCGTACGAGCACACACCCAAATCTGTACACGATCATCGAAGAGGACGGAAACTCGTCAAAGATTTTCTACGCAATTTCCGTATACGTCATCAAGAAATATCGATCAATAAAATCGACCAAAGGACCATGTACGACATCTACAGATTAATTTCCGTAACAAACAAATGGCTTTAAGAAGAAAAAGAAGTCCGCATTACTATCTGAAATTAAAACACAAATCCTGAGAGATAGAGGCGTGAAAGTCATAAATACGAAATTAATTAAACGAACGAAACAGTTTTTACTTGAATTTCAATAGCAAAATAACGAGAAAATACGTAAAAAAATAATGTAACGGGCAACGAAAAATGTGAACGTTACAAGCGCTGGAAAGTTTGCGCAGCATTACGTAAACCAAAAGTCATTTTAGTAAATTCAAATAATCCAAATGGTGTAATTACTGCTGTTTTTGGAATATCTTCTTGAGATATCGGTATTTGATGATATGCTCGGACTAAATCTATTTTTGAGAAAATCTGCTGACCTTTAAGTTTTTGGGCAAAATCCTGAATGTGGGCAACAGGGTACCTATCTGGTATCGTTTTTGCATTTAAACGGCGATAATCTCCACACGGCCTCCAAATACCTGGTTCTTTCTTCGGTACCAGATGTAATGGACTGGCCCATGGGCTAGAAGACGGTCGACAAATTCCCTGCTGCATCATGTAGTCGAATTCCATCTTTGCAATTGCAAGTTTTTCAGGTGTTAGGCGTCGTGCTTTCTCAACAACTGGTGGGCCATTCGTAAAAATATGATGTTCGACGTTATGTGAGATATTCGTTGCTGTAAGAGAGTTTCTTGTAATTTCAGGAAATTCTTTTAATAGTTCGGAATATTTACTGTCCGTTGCGACGGTATTTTGCAAAAAATGACTTGCCCTAACGTAGACAGTCCGGTGACATTGTCAATAAGACAGCGACGTTTAAGGTCTATAAGCAGATCGTATTTGTACAAGAAATCTGCTCCGATGATTGCATGAGCAACGTCCGCAATAATAAACCTCCAAGTAAATTGTCTTCTTAGTCCTAAATTAATACTTAACAATTTTGCACCGTAAGTTTTAATTTCGGCACCGTTTGCAGCATACAGTTTATTGTTTGTGGGAGCTAAAGTTTTTGTTAAGAAACGCGGAGGAATGACTGACACTACAGCACCTGAATCGATTAAGAAACGTAAACCTGTGGATTTATCCGTAATAAAGAGACGTTTTTGCGGTAGAGTCCCATCAGTTGACGTCTCATACAATGATGGTTTCATTAGTTTTCCTGTTATGTTTTCCTTCATTAGTGTCCTGTTAAAAGTGCAGGGTGTTTGACACTTTCTGGCCTTTCTTCCAAACTTTTGGTGATAATAACAAAATTCTGCATTTAAATTTCTTTGCCAAGAAAGTGAGCGTCCTCTCTGTCTTGTGTTGTTCCAGCGTGTATGAGATTTTGACCTACTCCTGTTAATTCAAAGCTCTTCAACCATTTGGGTCAGCTCGGTTACTTGAATCTCTAGCTTTTTGATTGAAGAGGGACTGGGATCTTCTTCCATTTGTACCGCTGCTCGTTTCTCTTCCGTATTTCCGTGAGAACATGACGCTATGCTTTGGTGAATGTGACTGCTGCTCACTTCTAAAATTTTGTCAGCAATGTCTGCCATTTTTGACAAAGATAAATCACAACTGGCTGAAAGTACCACTTGCACTTGCGAAGGCAAACGATGGAGTGTTCGCAAAAATTCTTCACTGATTTTTCCATCCCCTTGATTTTGCATTTCTCTGAACAATTGAGACGGTTTCCTATCACCAAGTTCAATACCTAATAAAAGCTTGCGAAAATGGACTTCTTGCGATTCAGTAAATCTTTCAATAAGACATGTTTTTAATGTTTCATATTTGTTTGTTTCAGGAGGAGCTGCCAAAAGATCCGAAATTTGTTCTAAAACTGTCGAATCCAGTGCGCTGATGACAGAATAATATTTGTTGACATCAGATCTAACTTTGTGAACATAAAATTGAGCATCCGTTTGTGTAAACCAGAGTTTTGGGTTCGTTTGCCAGAATTTTGGAAGCTTTACGTTTTTAATTTCTGATAATTCTGTTTGGCTTTCGACTACAGTTTCAGGGTTTTCATGCATTGTTGAGTTGTTTAATTATTTAATTTTCACAGTGGAGCCTCCAGATTTGATTGATCCAGTATTTCCAGTAAGGCAAAATATTTCATTGGTCGGGGTCACCAATTGTAGAGTTTTATAACTCTAAATAACA
Organism: Dorcus parallelipipedus; assembly: GCA_958336345.1. Lineage (NCBI taxonomy): Eukaryota > Metazoa > Arthropoda > Insecta > Coleoptera > Lucanidae > Dorcus > Dorcus parallelipipedus. Next base: position 37,993,846 of record OY284475.1, read on the forward strand.
TTTTATTAATCAATATTTTTTGTACATAACAACGTGTAAAACTCAAGTTACTAGATCATCATCTGCTACAAAGGTACCAAAATTCAGGAAAAATTTAATTCCGTTGCGAGCAAATATGTAATTGCAAAGGTAAAATGGGAGTGGGAGAGAATACTATACATTTTGAAGAATATACTAAATAACGAAAGCACATACTAGATTTAAGTGAAGTATTTTTTTTGTTGAAAAAATAGGATGTCGTAATCATGTTTTACGTAACTACTGCAATACAGTCTTTTTCTATTGCTTTTCCCCTTTTGTCAAATGTGTTTCCGAATTTGTCAAATGACTTTCCAATCGGTTCAAAGTATAGTAGGCCTGCGGATTGGACAAGTCATTTGACAAATTCGGAAACATAATTGACAAAAGGGAAAAACCAAAAGAAAAAGACTGTAAATTAAGGGATATTTCAAAAACGTCTGGACAAAACATATTTTTAAGACAATTTATAAGTAACAATATCATAAAATTTCGAACAGCTATAACAAGTGCAATAAAATATCGAAAAAAGGAGAACTTGCCAACACAAAATCGAATTCAAAATTTAAAAAATGATATTCTAAATGGGCCGCGTCACATTTTTAATGATCATTCAAAATGTGAAAAATATTTTTGTAAAAAAGTTGGTGAAAACAATCCGATTGCGTCGAATGAAATTTGTAATAGGCTATACGTAAATTCACTAAACATTTAAATCGTGTAGCGGCATTGTCGTCCAGTTTATTAAATGACGTTGATAACAACTCCGCAGAAAATTTTAATTCACTTGTTAACAAATACGTGGGAGGAAAAGGAATTAATTATAGTTTGAGAGGTTCATATGAAGGAAGATGTTATGCGGCAGTAACAGATTATAATAAAGAGGGGACATTTATAACAGAAACAATAAAAAGTGGTAATAATAACAGTATTGGGGAATTTACAAAAAAGTATTTAGAAAAACGATTGAAAGTCAGAAATAAAGCGCCCGTTAAAAGAAAAAAACATTACTTCCACGGTGGGGATTCAGATTACGGTTGCGATCCTTCGGAACAAGATTTACCAGATATGACACCAGAAGAATACAACATAGCAAAAACAATGTTTATAAATGATGTTTACAATTGCGATGCGGATATTATCCAAAATAATACGTTAGGGTTAGGGCAACATACAAATCCTGAGTGGTTTAAGGAGAAGTCGATCAGGCTGACAGCAAGTAATTTTGGAAAAATTTGTAATATGAGATCATCGACAAATACTAGTAATACAGTAAAAGCCATTTTGTATTCACAAACATGTGGACAAACAGGAAACTACCCAAAACCATTGCAATATGGAATTCATAATGAAGCAGAAGCTACAGACAAATTTACAGCTAAGTTTAATTTATCGATCGCAAAATGTGGCTTGTTTGCGAATCAGTATAAAAACATTTTGGCGGCAACTCCAGATGGACTGGTAGGTGACGATGCGATAATAGAGGTAATATGTCCGTATTCAGCGCGAAGTATGACTATTGAAGCGGTCGCTAAATTTGCTTTCAAAATAAAACTTTTTGTTGCATGTGTTATTTCAATAACAAACACAGGTCCGTATCCTGTGTAATTTTTTTCAAGCGATAAGCAGCAAAGTGACGTGCGTCCCTTCGATTAATGGTAGACCACACAGAAAGACGTAAATGTGTCCGAACCGTATCTTAGTATCTCGCATGCCTGTACCAATCTGGCCACCAGAAATCACAGATGCTTGTACGCTAGAGGAAAAGCCATATCCATTATGCGTAATTTGAAGTGTTTTGTTTATCTGTGCCTGCGATACTCGAAGGAATGGAGCCACGCAAGCACCATAAACAAATCCATTTGACGTTTTAAATTGTTTTTCTAAATTTTTGTATACATTGCCGCGTCAAAATTGCAGACGAGCGGGCCAAGTGGTCGAAGATATCGAGTTACATTGCGAGTTGAAGCGTTGCTGGAGTCTGTCTCGTTTCCGGCAGACAACGGATACTTTAAAAATGTCAACTTCCACACTTGAATAGTAAAATTTATAGGGGTTTCATTTAAGATATACGAACAGCGTACATTCCGATGAGTTAATAGAGTATCTCTTGATACATTTTGGCATCTGTGAGAGGCGGGCGTGTGAACTTAAGGCTGCGGTTGCCATTGGTCGAATGGATTTCAGAATTTTGCTGCAATTACGAGGGGGTGTGTTGTAATTGTTTTCGTGTTAAGGGGAACGCAAAAAGAACGGCAGATAACGTTGACGCTTAGACGAAAACGGTCGAGTTCAATTTTTTAGTTTGACTTAGCAGTTTTTTCTTAGGCGCTTGTAGTCTTTATTCAAATTTGTATTTTTGTTGATTGTTAAATCATTTATTCCGGTCCGGTTTAAATTTAGTGATAAGAAAGTCAATTAAAACCATACACGTGGGCGCCGCGACGCGACGCGAGTGTTTCTTAAATTCAGTGCACAGTTCGAGTGAAAGGATTAATTAGTAGCCAAATTCGGTAATTTAATCAATCAACAGCAATTTACTAATTCCTACATCTACCTGGGCTTTCAACACAGTGTACTTTAGAAATCATTCTACCCTAGGGGAATTCTCTTAGTCAAATTGGAAACCAAACAATTTGAAATACATTCCTGGCCATTTTCTTGACAAAGGTTTTCACACCCTGTATATATGGGAGGGTCAAACTGTGGTCTGGGCCGAGAGATTTGTCGGTTAATTAGAAGCAATTGCCTAGAGACCGTTAACGCCATAACCACACATAGTGGAGAGCGAGAATAGTCAACCAATTCCTTGGGCTATTAAAATTAATTAGTTAGGTTAGCCGGCGAAAGAGCGATATACAGAGGGTCCTCCAAAGTGAAGGCAAAGGGTCCAAGCACCGCTCTCAAAAACATTAATTAACGCTCAGGTGACGTAGCAGAAGAAGTATCGGTTCACTGCACGCGCCTATTAATCAGGTTAGCTAGAGGTAGGGTTAAACAACAACTCCCAAGGGAGCCCTTGAAAGACGGGTGATTGTTACTGATTTATCTGCAGATTGATCGCTGAAGGCGGCAGGTGTATCACAATACTTCGCCCAAAACATCCGAGCAATTCATTAGTTAACTCCATTAATTAAGTACACTGTAGTCCCACTGAGACACTTTGTGCGTTGGTTTATTAAATCGAACAAGTTTTTGCATACAATCCTAGTGACGAACACTGTACCAAGACTCAATCTTATTTAGAACTCAATTCATTAGTAATCTAAGTGAAGAGCAGAGCTCTCCAACAAACATCTGTGTAAACATTGTACCACCAACGGTGTGAATCGGAAGAAAACAGATCGCGCCGATATTCGAAAGTTTCTAAAACTGGATGGATGGATCAAGTTTCTTGTTATGTACGAAACATTCAACAGGTCTAAAGAATAAAGGCCAGTACACAATGGATTTGCATAAAACATAAGATATAAGCCGTAACAGTAATTCGGCCTATGTAAAGAAGTGTGCTGTAACACAATAGCTCCGTAACGAGAACAAAGCAAATGTGTTTCTTACGGTCTAAGTCTTACGTTTTATGCAAATCCATTGTGTTCTAGGCTTTACGGGCAGTGCATAATAAAATGACAATGTTGTCAAGAAAATTAATTGCATTCAAGTTAAATTTTCCAAACATTTTCCCTTTGTATTAATTATATTCTTTTAGGTAAGTATTTCAATAACATTTGAGAAAACACGATCTTGGAATTTAACTAGGAGTTGGATATTTTCTTAAATATGATTAAATAAAGTTTTAGAGACTTACCTCTTGTGGTAGGGATCAGCATACTCTGGAAGAAAGGTCAGTTGTTTCAAAATGCCATCATCCAAAGCCCTAAAACAGACAAAGTCTAAATACACACTTAACAACCTAAAAATATGATCCATTCCTTCACTATTTGTTATCGCAGTAGGCCGTCATTTTAAGTTAGTAAGTTGGCTATTATTGTTAAATTAGATTAATTTAATTTGATTTCCTTTGTTCCTACTTTGTTTCCTACCAAGTTCCAGACTAGTCTGAGGCAGCGTTGCCAGATTTTTCAAACACAAACGCTTGAGTGTAAAATCGCCCAAAAGCGCCAACAATCGAGTCGTTCGAATACAATTGTAGGGAATGACAAATTGCCGTTGATTAATTAAATTAACGAACTCGGCTACAAGTTACGAACGCTGACCAATCAAAGCTTTTAAATATGAAAATCACTAATGCATTTAATACTCGCAGTCAGTAAATAAAAATAGTTTGATTAAAGTTCTCTAAATGTAATGATAAGAATGAACTTTACTGAATCTTTCGACAACTAATTAATACAATTTAATTTATCCTGGCTCTATTTATGCCATGGATGCGATGGAGAAAATACAATTACATGCAAATTTACCAGTACGCGTTAATCCGTCTCACACACGCACCTTAACACAACTATCTTTTAATCACTCGCGGCGCCCGTGGGTTACTTTAATTTCTCTTTGCCACTAGCTTAATCGACCGTTATAAAATGATTTAACAACAACCGAATTATATAAGAATACAAATTCGAATCAAGACTACCAGTGCCTAAGAAAACTGCGACACTCCACTAAAGAATATTCAATTTCGACCGTTTCTGTTTAGCGTAAAATGCTATCTGCCTTCTACGCGTCTTGTTACTTAACATGAAAACAATTAAGCTCCGCCCTCGGACTTGCAGCGAAGATTCAAAAATCACCTTAGCCAATCCCGTTCGTGACCCTTCGGTTCACATGATGCCTTTGCAGATGTTAGAAAAATTAAGAGCACTTTACTACGCTATGGGGATGTTTTGTTCCTGTCTCACGAACATTTATAAATTATACTTATCCAAGCGTATAAGTGGACGTTTTTAACCGGCCTGTTTCCTGGCTGAGACAAAACAGGTCACCATTGCGACGAAACTCATCAATGTAACGTGATATCCCCGTACACGTAGCCCGCACGTTTGCAGTTCTGACTCGACAATCTATACATAAAAAATTAGAAAAGCAATTTGAAATGTCAAACTGGATTTGTTTATGGTGTTTGTATGACTCTATCGCTGTGGACGTCGCCAATTCCCAGACGGAGCGGACAGTGACATATTTCAAAATGACTGAAGTCTGGTCTTTGTGATTCTGGCGAGTATTTAAAATTTTAGAAAGCATTCAACCCCATGTGCCGATGATCTATTTATTGTGTTCTTGGGTGGGCAGAATATACAGCATGTCGGTCCCGGTGACGCCTACGGTCGGTGAATTATTGCTGCAAGTCCGAGAAATGAACATGTGTTTTTATTGACATCAAACATGCAGTAATAGCTTTTTTATTTTTAAAACAAATTATCGAAACATTTCATTCGCCTCCACGAGAAATATGCGCCGTTGCTCCCCCGACTGAGCTATTTCTCGTTTTTCCTCATATGCGGTCGCCCCCCCCCCCTGCCGTTTTTCTCCAGGACAGAAACATGCAAGCAAATCGCGGAACGCTAACCGATCGAGCACGCCTTGGCCAATATAGATACGCATCAATTAACGCCTCCAGCTCCTATCGAGAAATGGAAAGGCAAAACCAAACCCAAAACAAGAAACAAAAAAAAAATCCTCCGAGGCAAGAAGCCACCCCTTGCGACTATGCAACCCCGATGTCGTCTCTCGCCTCCGCTCGCTACATTCCGTGAGTTGACGAACCTATGGGGTCATCCCCCGCTGACCTTGTAGCATAAACCGGTAATCGCACTAAACCACACTTATCCGAGCTTAACTCAACTAGCTCCGAGGCCGTCCCTCGAAAACACTCTTAATTCTCACTCCAATGTACACGTAACCGGCTTAACTATAGCACGCACTAATTCACTTGATCTCGTTGCACCCGGATTAGGCAACCACCATAACTCCGTCACCCACTCTGTTGGATTTAATTAATCCAACGAAAATTTAAAAGCACCCACATAACAGCACCAATAATCTCTAGACAAGGTAACAAGTTAGTAACTTTCTTTAATTTCTCTAACCTTTACGAGAAAAAAATGATCCAATACTAATAGCACTTCCGTAGTAATAGTTTCACATCCCTAGTCCACCGAGTTACGTAATCATAACACTAATTGATAACTTGTTAATTTCACACATTAATGCGATTAGATATCATTAAGATACAACCACCCCGAACCCAAGATGTTTATTCAGTTTCACGGAATAATCACAAGGCACTGGGAACATAGATTAATAACACCCGCTATAAGTTAGTACACTACTTAAATCCATGTTAACTCTTTGCGCGACGGCATTATCTAATAAGACAAATATTTAATTACCCCTGCATTCCTTGTCGTTATTGAAAAACCAAACAACCCAAATTACCGATTTCTTTATGATTCACTCGTCCTGATCATCAGGACATAGATGAGGTCTAATAAGACCGAAACGTACGTCAACAGTTACTTTTCCTTGCCAGCTAAGCCGTTATTTACTTCTTTTATTGTTATTTTTTCCTGGCATTAACCCTTCCGATATTATATTATATCCCGGCTTTTTCTTGAAGTAACGCAGGTTGACTTTGTTTGCCTCCGTTGCTATACTGTGATGTTGCCCTCGAAATGCGGGTCTTCTCAGTGGTTGCAGCAAATGTGCATTCGGTCTCCTGGTCTGTTGCTTCATTTGTTGTTTTCTATCTCCAAGTGTCAACACCTTACACCTTGGTTATACTGTCCTGATGAGGTCTAATAAGACCGAAACGTACGTCGACAGTTACTTTTCCTTGCCAGCTAAGCCGTTATTTACTTCTTTTATTGTTATTTTTTCCTGGCATTAACCCTTCCGTTATTATATTATATCCCGGCTTTTTCTTGAAGTAACGCAGGTTGACTTTGTTTGCCTCCGTTGCTATACTGTGATGTTGCCCTCGAAATGCGGGTCTTCTCAGTGGTTGCAGCAAATGTGCATTCGGTCTCCTGGTCTGTTGCTTCATTTGTTGTTTTCTATCTCCAAGTGTCAACACCTTACACCTTGGTTATTCTGTCCTGATGAGGTCTAATAAGACCGAAACGTACGTCGACAGTTACTTTTCCTTGCCAGCTAAGTCGTTATTTATTTCTTTTATTTCTACTTCATAACGTTATTTACATAATTTAATTATAATTTATAACGAACGTAGCACAAATCTTCTACACTAGAATGGAATAAAAGTCAACATTGATGTTTAAAATAATTCAATATTGTTTTCCCATTCGAATTTTCAATCAATATAAAAGCTACCAGGTAGCAGTATACACTAGGTCTGTTCCAAGCACGCTTTGTGACCGTTTCGAAACCGTCACAAGCATGTACTCATCAAAGTTTTACACTCGACAAAGTTGTTGTCAACATCGATCATTATTTTGGTGGGCAACTGATTATGACGGTTTCTGGAACGGTCAGAAAGCGTGGTTGGAACAGAGCTACAGTGTCCCCGGATTGAGTTCACGATACGTATGTATAATGAATCAAAGTGAAATGAAATAAAGTGACCTCCCTTTTGAATTTAGGAGAAAAAATTTGTAAGATAAAATGATTCTCATTTCAAATTAGGGAGATATACTAAATTCCAACATCCTAGAAAAAAAATTGAATTACGGAAAGCAAAAGTAGGCAACTATATGAATTTAAAAAGAAAACCTGTGAGGTTGATACTGTACAACTGTATCATGCACCACGTGACTGAGATCATAGCAATTATGAACAGTTGAGAGGGCTTCATATTATATTGAGTTATTAAACAAATGAGGTGTGGAGGTGGGGTGCGGAGAGAAAGAGAGATTTGTACCGATAACCACATAACAATTGAAAATAAACTAACTTGATAAATTGTAGATTTTTCGATGTACTGGTAAAACAGGTAAAAAGCAGTTTATAAAAGAACAGGTAAAACAGGTAGCAGTTTATAAAATAACAGGTAGCAGTTTATAAAATAACAGTAAAAACAGATAGCAGTTTCAGAGCAGTTACGAACAGTTAAAATCAGTTTTCAAATAACAGATATCAGCATGATAATAAAAGTGACGGTACACAAACCATACATGTGAGTTTAATATATTCATGTAAAATCTATGTATAGAAATGACGCTGAACGTCCATAGCATATCTATTTAATTTTATTTTTGGAAATATTTACAAATGTGTAGATGAGCTACCCAACTGACATAGAGAAGCCCTGGACGACGGTGCTACGGGGTAGCGTGGAAAGTGTATATGTGCTGTTTTTTTTTATAACACACTTAACTTAAAATATGCGTATGCTGTATCGTCAGAATATTTGGAAGTATTGTTGGCAATTTTATTAATTTGATTTTGATTTAAAGAGGGTCGACTTTTTTAATATCCATTTGTGGTTATAACATTTCCAAATTTTGATTAAAACTTAATTTTTATTTATTATTTATCCTAATAAGCTGTCAACTCACACCGAAATGTTTCTTTTGCACTAAGTATTCCGAGGTTGGCGGGAGCGGACTGGTGCACTTCTGTTTAAAGTAGGGAATACACGATCCAACATGTCTTAACACATGTACGCGCGTACATGTTCGCCGAACATCAACGTCAAATAGTACCATACGACACACGATCGAACATGTCTTAAGACATCATAGTCCAGTTATCAAGCAAGACGATGTCTGAAGAGTTATGTTTGGTGGCAGTGGCGTGCGCTATTACAGTAAAACAAAAATACAAAAAAAAGTGAAAGTGATAAAGCTGTAATAAGTCCCCAGTTTAATAGTTCCAATTGCAGGATCCGCCACCACACGTTGCCGGAAAGTTATTTATTAAAAATCATAAATTGGCTGTTTTGAGGTGCTATGGAAAAGCTTATACACGACGCCGACGTACTGCATTGAATAAGTCCGTGGCGAACATTTGCGTTTGGAAACCACACGGTCGTACATGTACGTACAAACATCAACGCACGCACTTGTATTCAGGAAAACCAGAAAACAAGATCGACGGACTTTTTGTATGTGCGTACATGTTCGAAGCGTTTTTCGAGCCAACACACGCACGTTGATGTTCGGCGAACATGTACGCGCGTACATGTGTTAAGACATGTGGGATCGTGTATTCCCTGCGTAATAAATGATTATCGTTTTTCTGTAATTATTCGGTTAAACAGTTTACAAAATCTCAAAAATAAATTCGAATTATTATCTACACGATTGTTACTTATTTGTTCATGAAGTCTTACCATGTATAAAAGTTAATGGGAACACATTATTTTCTTCAATTTCTAAACGTGTGCGAAGGTGAAAATGTCTCAAGCTAAACTTCGTTTGTTAGCGGATATTCAGAAAATTAGAGATCAAGGAGATTTTATTGACTTGAAACCATCTACAAATGAAAAATATGACATGATTATTACCGCTACGAGTGGTTTCGGAGGACTGGCAAGATTGGGCGTTAGAAAAGATAACTTCAACGTCGAGTGTTACTGCGAGGATTTGGATCAACTTGACGAAAAAAAAATTTTTCATTAAGCACGATTAATCGACCAAGTGACGCAAACAAAACAACGAAGTAATAGTTTGAAAATTAAACGCGCGCGCCGCCGCTATTCACTTAGGGCGCCATCTACTCAAAATCGCATGTTCAAATTCGGAACTACACGCTGCTGCAAGAGAGAGAGCGAAACTCTCTACGTCTCTCTCCCTCCCTCCCTGATGTTTTTACAGATTTTGAAAAAATTTATAAATAAAGAAGTCCGATTTTCGAAAATCGCAGTTTTTTGTTTTTCTCCAATTGTGAAGAAACCGTTCGAAATATTTCAAATTTTTTAACAGATTATTAATCACCATGAAATCTGGCAACTTTGCCTCCATTTAACCGATTCTCTATCTCTTATAATAAGCGGATTCCCATGCAAACCCTCGAATTTCAATCATACTGTATACTTGGTTGAATTATCTCCGGATAGGTTTCTAAACACCAGTGACCACTTGTAATGGAATTTTTGACAAATAAGAAATTGCGCAACATAGCACGTTTTTCTTCATTTGAATACGCCTTTCTGTATTTATTAACAGACCAATTAAACAAAGGTATGTATACGTGTCCTTGGATGTGCAGCATACAATTGAATCTAAGCTAACTTAATGTGTGCACATGTACAGGTTAGTTTTATTTCTTAAGAAGAAATAATCGTCAAAATGAGCAGTATTTTAACGAGGAATTAGAAGTCGACATTCTGGCATATTTCAATGCAAATTCAGAAATATCTCTCAGACAGGTAGGTACCTATGTGTCAATGAATTCATTATTTAGGTTTATTAATGAACTAATAATTTAGGTTTGTATTAAGTCACATTTTATTGTTATTATTTATATATTTTGTATTTTAGACTGCAGTTCAACGTAATGTTCCAGTGTCTTTAGTTCAGGGCCGAGCACGGTAGGGGAACAGTTCCACCACCCCTTATACTTCTCCGCAAGTGTTTCGCGTTTATTCCAATTTAAATTGAAATCGGCACGCCTAGAACCAACGACGCGCAATATAATGATTCGAGAAGTGGCGAATATTTTCGATTGTCGCCGATTACAGTTTTTGCTTGTGGAGGGGATGACTCACCAGGACTCTCGTGCCCAGCATTGCTTTAGTTTTAGTGAATTTTAAAGAAACATAAATATCGAGTATTTAAATTTAATAAAGTCCAATATTTGCATCTAGGAGATCCAGCTCGGAGAGTAGAATTTCGTAATTACATTTTAAACAATTTTCAAGAAAATCGAAATTTTGTGTCTCGAATACTGTGGTCGGACGAGTCAAATTTTTGTAATAATATTCAAGTCAACAGAAAAAATTGTAGCTATTGGTCACAACACAGTTTACATAACATACGTCACAAAATTTTCAAATCAAATTTAGTACCAATGTTTGGTGTGGAATATTAAAAGATCGAATTATTGTATCTTTCTTTTTTGAAGGAACTTTAACAGCTTAAAGATACTTAATCTTTTTGGAAAATTATTTTCAAAATTATTTGAATGAGTTACCACTTGCTTTGCGACAATTAATAATATTTCAACACGATGGAGCGCCTCCACATAATGCTCGAACAATAAGAAATTCTTTGAACCAACAATTCGGGAGAAATTGAATAGGTAATGGTGGACCGATTTCGTGGCCAGCGAGGTTCCCGGATTTAAATCCATTAGATTTTTTCTTATGGGGAAGAACAAAAGATAGAGTGTCCGGCATGAGATATAATAATGTGGAAGAGTTGAAAAACAAAATTCGCCAAGAAATACGATCGGTTACCGTTGATGAGTTAAGAAACGTACAAAGAAATGTCATTAAAAGAGTACGGTTTTGTTTAAGGATGAATGGAGATAATTTCGAACACTTGTTATAAATTTTTTTTTCTCCTAATTCCAAAAATATGTAATAATTTAATTTATTAAACAAACAAGAAATTAAACAAGATATCAGCATTACAAACTTCGGCTACAAATGTAACATAACATAATTTTCCGTAGCTGTGTAACACTTAAAGTAAAGTAACAATAACAATATTTAACATAATTAATTGAATCCATTAACAATTAAATTAATTGAATTGAATTAAAAAGAAAAAAATAAAATAATAATTAAGTTAAATTAGATTGAATTAAATTGATTATCAACTAAATTAAATAATTAAATTAACTAATTAAATTAAATTAATTAAATTGAAATTGAAATAAAATGGAATAAAGCGCCACTAAGCTAAGAGCTTGTCAGTGGCATTCCATGTAACTAATAGAATTAAATCCCGCTTCAAGTCGTGCGCGCTATAACTTAAATTGGTTCTAAAAACACAAGTTAACAAAGCAGCTAGATGATTGACAACAATCTAAAATTAAGTTTGAAACATCAGCCAGCTAAGAAAACTAAACTAAACGAAAAAAAAAGAAATAATAATAATAATAATAATAATAATAATAATAATAATAATAATAATAATAAATGTCTTTATTGAGCTGCACATCGAAATACAAACAAATTTCTTTCAGTTTTTTTCATTTAGTATTATGTAATTGAATGATTTAGTTAAATATTATGTAACGCCAGATTATCAGTGTCCTTTTTCGACCTTTTACAGAACCTATGAGAGATGTTTCGGGTTTGCATTGAAATAAGTTAGAATATTAACCTCTAATTCCTCGTTTAAATATATTTCATTTTCACAATTATTTGTTTCTAGGTAGAAAGCTATTATTCATTCTTCTAAAATATGTGCAACTTGTAGTTTCTAGGTAGGCAGCATTTTTGACAGTTTTAAACAATTCACGGCCAACTTGTACACAATTAAAAAATTATTGAAAAAATTAAACCATGTCCTTGATTTCGTCGAAACTTTGCCATTGCTATATTGCTATAAATATATTGCTATTGTGACGATTCCGGCTCCAGCCCATCATCGCCGACGCGCCTTTGACCAGAAACTTCGGGCATTTCAAGATTACGCCAGCGCGCTGGTTTATTCCACCGCTGTAACCCTAGACATTCTGTCGCGTACTGGTATGTTCGCGAAAAACAACCCCGGCTTATAAAAGCATGCGACCGGGACTGAGAAGGGAATTCGGCGTTGGACAGTTCGGCATTAAAGTTCGCGTTAAACTTTCGCTCGGCTGTTAAAATAAATTAGGTATAAGCTTGTAAATAATTTAGTGTTAATTGGTTTGCTTTTAAATAAATTAGTTTATTGACTATTTCGTGTTTTGTTATAAAATAAAAATTAATCAAACCCTTAAAATAGTTACACTGGTGTCAGGTGTGAGGTTCGTGAAAATAAATAAACAATTAAATTGAATTAAATTTAAACAAATTAATAAACAAAGTGTAAAAAAACAATGGCTACAAAGAAAGTGCTGCTGAAAGATTTAAAAGTGACTGAATTAAAAGCCGAATTAGAAGAACGCGAATTGGAAATCTCCGGTAAGAAATCGATTTTGCAAGAGACACTACACCAAGCGCTACTAGAAGCAGGGGAGGACCCGGAAGCCTTTCTGTTTGAAATCTCGGGCGGTCCTGCAGATTTAAGTAAGATATTAGAATTGCAAAATAAATTGATGGAACAATCTGGAAATGTAGAAGCTAAATTATAGGAACAATCTGAAAATTTAGAAGCTAAATTAAAGGAACAATCTGGAAATCTAGAAGCTAAACTAAGGGAACAATCTGGAAATTTGGAAGATAAATTAAAGAAGCAACCCAAAAGTTTCAAAGATGAATTGCAAATTAAATTACTGGAACAATCCGGATATTTGAAAGACGATCTAGATAAGTTAATGGAATATTCTAGAAACACGGAAGAAAATGTGAAAATTTTAGAAGAGAAACTTGAAAATAAATTGATACAACAGTCGACGAATCTGGAAATTAAATTGTTGGAACAATCTAGAAATTTAGAAGACAAACTTCGAGAACAGTCTGGAAATTTGAAGGATGAGTTTCTAGAACAATCAAAAGGGCTCGAAGATAAACTAGTGGTAAAAATATCAGAAGAGACAAGGAATCTGCAGGAAAATGTTGAAGAAATACTATTCCAGCAGGATAACAAAATTAAGAATCTCGAGCAAATCATGGCAGGGTTACGAATGTTCGGGGATCCGTCACCAGTAGAAATGCCAGAAAATAATGAGGCCCAAATTGTGGTGGGACCAATGGAAACTTCTAAATTGAAAATAAAACCACCGACGTTCGATGAGAAGTCTTCTTGGCCTAATTACTTCAAACAGTTTGAAGCTGCAGCAAAGGCGAATGGATGGACGGCCAATGAAAAAGCCACTTCCTTAATTGTGGCCTTGAAGGGGGACGCTATCGATGTGCTACAAACGATTGCCGCCAGAGGAACAAGAGGACTTCAACAAGCTGGTGAACCGGCTGGAGATGCGTTATGGCCAGGCATATCTGCCGAGGTATACCATACGCAACTGAGAAACCGTTACCAGAAATCCGGAGAGAGTCTTCAGGATTTCGAGGCTGATGTAGCGCGCCTAACCCGGTTGGCATATCCTGCAGCTCCTGACGAATTCCTGCAATGTTTGACGATGCAGACCTTCGTGGATGGAATCCGTGACGCGGACAACCAGCAGGCATTGAGAATGGCCCACCCTAAGACATCCAAGAACGCATTGGCCTACGCCTTGGAATACGAGGCGGCGAAGCGAGTTTCAAGAGGGCATGTCAAGGTACAATGCGATCGAAAATGATTGAGCGTCCTTCAAAAGTATGTACTACTTTCAATATGAAAAACTTGTGGAAAACTCAAATAATAAACAAACCATGTACATACATACGAACGCTACTGATCTTCAGGTGATCTTGAGTATTCAAAAACGAAAATCGAAAATTCTCTAGGCGGAAGGTAATTTTAATCACCTTTGGGTGTTTATTTTCTCAAGGACGCTCAATCATTTTCGATCGCATTGTACTAGCTGCCATGGACTCCCAAGAGGAGGAAACTGCTAGCGTCAAGGTGCAATCTGCTGCAGAGGAGCGGCCTAAAGAGTATGCCACTGCGGAGGATGTTCGCCGCATTATGGAACAATTCTTGAGGCAGAAGAATCCGCTGGTGTGTTAGAATTGCCAGGAAGAGGGACATGTTCGCAGGCGGTGTTCCAAGGCCAGGCAGGAGCCTCCACGAAGGAAGCCACAGGGAAACTAAGCCGGGTCGGTGCAGAGAGGCAAACGTCGACCCGTATTCAAAGGCCCCCAAAGACCAAAGCCACTAAAGTAATAGCCCTGCGGCGATTAACCAGCAGCGTCTTCATGGAAGCCACCATTGATGACATCCCTCACACCATGTTATTGGATACGGGTGCGACGAAGACTATCTTGAGGCCCTACGTTATCAAGTCATCAAGACGCACCGAACCGACTAAATGGAGACTGAGGACAGCAATCGAAACATCAGCGACTGCCCATGGTGAAGTAGAGGTGACCATTACGATTGGAGCGACTCCCATCAAACACCGTGCGCTGGTAGCAGAAATAGTGGATGAGGCTATTCCGGGCATGGATGTCATGTGTGCCCATGGTTTACAATTGGATCTGAAGCATGGCGTGATGGCGATTAACAACGAGGAATTGATTTTGCATCAACGAGAAGACGTGGCCGCTCGAGTTGTTCTCGCCGAAGATGTTGTACTGCCCAGCAGGACCGAGGTCATAGTGGGCGCAAACCTGTACGGTACTTTCCAAGATAGGTAAGTCATTATGGTCGAACCTAATACTGACGATCAGAAGATTGGAAGAGGAAAACTTTGGGAAAACTTTGTTTACAGCAAAGAAAGATATACAGTCCGCCTAATGAATGTGAACTGTTTCCCCGTCAACATCGAGAAAGGTACCATCTTGGGAAGCTGCGCCATGGTGTCCTCCATTTCCCGCCAGCTAGAAGTAAACATGCAAGAAGGCCCCTAAGAAGTTGGAAACGATCATGTCGACGGCCCAGGAATTGACTCCAGAGCAAAGGATAAAAGCAAAGAACCTGATCTGTCGCTATCAAGACGTGTTCGAGGTAGAAAATGGACCTAAGGGAAGAACTCACATCGTCAAACACAAGATAGAGACCGGAGAAGAAAGACCCATTCGTCAAGCTCCAAGGAGGTTACCATTGGCGAAGCGTGAAGCAGAACGCATCATTCGTGAGATGGAAAAAGAAAATGTAATTGAGCCATCGAGCAGCCCATGGGCGTCACCGCTAGTGCTTGTAAAGAAGAAGGATGGATCCACACGGTTCTGCGTAGACTATCGATTGCTCAACAACGTCACCAAAAAGGACAACTATCCTCTGCCACGGATTGATGACACCCTGGACACCCTGGCCGTTTCAAAGATCTTTTCAACCTTGGATTTAAAGAGTGGTTATTGGCAAGTGGAACTAGCCCCCGAAGATCGAAAAAAGACGGCGTTTTTCCTTAGTATGGGTCTATGGCAATTCACGGTGATGCCGTTCGGGTTATGTAATGCCCCAGCGACATTCGAGAGGCTAATGGAGACGGTTCTGAAGGGTCTGTCCTGGACAACGTGCATGGTATACCTGGACGACATAATTGTGGTGGGGAAAACTTTCAACGACCATCTGAAGAACTTGGAAGGAGTATTCCAGCGGCTTCGCGGAGCTGGACTAAAGCTTAGTCTCAAGAAGTGCCACCTGTTCCAGAAGGAACTTAATTATCTAGGACATATTGTTAATGGGAATGGCATCGCCGTGGACCCAGTAAAGATTCAGGTCGTGAAGGACTGGCCAACTCCCAAGAATAAACACCAGATAAGGAGTTTCCTAGGCTTACGCACTTACTATCGTCGCTATGTTACCGGATTTGCGGACATCGCTAAGCCGTTGACAAAACTCACCGAAGAAGATCGTCCGTTTGAATGGGACCAACATTGCCAAATTAGTTTTGAACAACTAAAACAGTACTTGAAAAGTGCTCCTATTCTGAGTTACCCTCTCCCAGAAGACAAGTTTGTCGTGGACACCGACGCTAGAAACGTTGGTATCGGTGGCGTACTCTCCCAGATACAAGATGGGCAAGAGAAGGTGATCGGCTATTTCAGTAAAGTCCTGTCAAAGCCGGAACGAAATTATTGCACCACTAGAAAGGAATTGCTAGCCGTGGTAAAGACGATAGAACACTTCTACAAGTATACTTGTATGGCAGACACTTTCTCCTAAGGACGGACCATGCCGCTTTAAAATGGCTCCTCCGATTCAAGAATCCTGAAGGACAAGTCGCACGATGGATCGAACGACTTCAGGAATACGATTTTGAAATCCAGCATCGGGCCGGAACTAGCCATAGACTGTAAGCACTGTAGTCGTCTGGAGGAGAAAGTAGCCACGACTGCGAGGACTGCCGTCGTAGACGACAAATGGCAAGGTCAAGAATTGCGACGAGACCAGGAGAACGATCAGGATTTGAAATTGGTGCTGGAATGGAAAAGTAGGGAGGCAAGGTCTACTTGGGAAGAGATAGCACCGTGTGCACCATCCGTAAAATCGTACTGGGCGCAGGGGGACTCCATAGTGCTGGATCATAGTCTTCTGAAACGAACCATCGAGAACCAGGAAGGCACGGAACAGAAGACACTGTTACTGATCCCCAAGAATAGGGTGCCAGAAGTTCTGAGGGAACTTCACGATGGAACTTCGGAAGGGCATCTGGGAATCAAGAAGACTATGGAAAAGGTGCGCGACGGATTCTACTGGGTGAACTGCAAGAAAGACGTAAAGGAGTGGTGTAGGAAGTGCGTAGTCTGCGCAGCTAGTAACGGCCCCCACAGACGAGGCAAGGCTCCTATGAAACAGTACAACGTGGGAAGTCCTTTTGAGAGAGTTGCCATAGATGTAGCCGGCCCATTTCCACAAACGAATAGTGGAAATAAGTACATCGTCGTGGTGATAGACTACTTTAGCAAGTGGGTTGAAGCATACGCCCTATCAAACCAAGAGACGATAACCATTGCTGAAGTCCTTGTCCAAGAATGGATCAGTCGGTATGGTGCGCCCATGGAGCTGCATTCAGATCAAGGAAGGAACTTTGAATCGGCTTTATTCAAGAACGTGTGTACTCTGCTCGGCGTCCGGAAAACTAGAACCACTACACTTCATCCGCAGTCGTACGGAATGGTGGAAAGATTGAACAGAACCATCAACCGACATTTGTTCAAGGTAGTCTCCGATCATCAGAGAGACTGGGACACGTACATTCCCCTTTTTCTACTGGCATACCGTTCGTCCGTTCATGAGACAACAGGACAGACAGCAACAAAAGTGGTATTTGGGCGAGAGCCAAGACTGCCCTGCGACCTGATATTCGGCATGAAGCCTGGCGAAGTCCCTGTCGGCGAAGATTACATGAGCGGTCTACGCAGAAAAATGGACGACATTCACAATCAAGTGCGTCACAACATACAGACAGCCAGCGACCGAATGAAGGAACATTATGACATCAACGCTCAGAATGGGGGATACCAACCTGGAGCGCTGGTCTGGCTTTATAAATCTCAAAGACATCGAGGTCTGTCCCCAAAATTGCAGACATCTTGGGAAGGTCCTTACATAGTGATGAAACGGATCAACGATGTCATTTACCGCATCAAGAAAGTTCCGCATGGCAAGCCCAAAGTGATCCACTTCAACCGGATGACTCCTTACAACGGAGAAGAAAATGAAGGGACAGTACAACGGACGCAAGGTTCCGAAGTGAACTTCGAAACCTTTAGGGCTCATCACGCAACAGGGAGTAAGGCACGATTCGGAGTAACCACAAAGAAGCAGCAAGACCTTTTTCAAGTACCACCGGAGTACAGTCTGGCCCACTGTGTGGCAGAAGACCTAAGAAGAATGTCCAAGGGGATAGCCCAGGTCTTCCGGAAGAAATTTGGTCAGATCGAGGAACTCTGAAGACAGCACCCCATGGTGGGCAAGAGCTTGCAGATCATCGACACGAAAGCGGATCAAAGACGACACGTATACTACTTAGTCACCAACAGGACATCAAGCGGTAAGCCTGACTATCGCAATGTTTGGAGAGCTTTATGGAGCCTGAAGAGGCAGCTGGTAGAAGGCAAGCAGACGAAATTAGCCATTCCCAAGTTGGGCTGCGGCCTTGACTGGAGGGTAATTCGAAGCATGATAGAAGTCATCTTCAACGAAACGGGAACTGAAGTCCTAGTCTGCAATCACCACCCACGGGCAATTGTCGGCAGTAAAAAAAACCGTGGACTGCTATTTCTTCCAGACCAGATGTAAACAGGGACCAGCATGTCGATTTCGACATCCTCCTTCAAGGCTATCACGAGGAACGTTTCGAGACGAAACGTTTCTAAGAAGGGGGCAGTGTGACGATTCCGGCTCCAACCCGTCTCATGCGTCATCGCCGACGCGCCTTAGACCTGAAACTTCGGACCTTTGAAGATTACGCCAGCGGTGGAATCAACCCTAGACATTCTGTCGCGTACTGGAATGTTCGCGAAAAACAACCCCGGTTTATAAAAGCACACGACCGGGAGTGAAAGGGGAATTCGGCGTTGGACAGTTCAACATTAAAGTTCGCAGTAAACTTTCGCTCGGCTGTTAAAATAAATTAGATATAAGCTTGTAAATAATTTAGTGTTTAATTTAGTGTTAATTGGTTTGCCTTTAAATAAATTAATTTATTAACTATTTCGTGTTTCGTTTTAAAATAAAAATTGCCAGAACCGATTTGCACAAAGTTTTTCTAAAATTCTCATATGCTTTGACAGCAAGCATGGCCGCCTCGCATGGGATGACTTATTATGTGCGAACTAGCTTCAATTTGTCAATCCTACTGCGATGTTAGGTCAAAAAGCGATTGCAAGATGTCGCTACTTAAATTGTTTATATTTTTTATGTTTTAAAATGCAATAATTCCTTAGTAACAATTCCTTAGTAATAATTCCTTGTATTGACTTAACACGTTGAGCCCCGGTGTGACTAACTCAACTTAGGTCCACTTGGTCCGGTAATTTTTTTTATGTTATTCGTTTTATATATACAACTCATGATCAGCAGAGATGTTTTTCTATTCAATATGCTTTCTCAAGTATATTTTTGACATATTTTTTTTTTGAGGTATCACATGTATGCCTCGCCGTCGGTGGAACGTTTACTCTTGTGAGCCGCATGGTATCAGTGTTATTGTGTACCTTATTTTTTGTTGCTCGCACAACTAAAATTACATAAATTTTATATTTTGTTTTAATATTAATAATAAATAAAGTTACATGTTTATAATATGTAGTGCATAATGTTTATTTTTGATTAAAAATTTCTAAAAATCAAACCGATTAAAAAATTATCGGACCACGAGCATAGATTGGTTCTCCGGACCGGTGTTTATCAATTTCTATTCAAACAGCTCGAAAACGTGGCATCAGACCATGTACTCGCCGTTTAAGTAAACGAAGGTTATGAGGCATCGCATGAGTACCTCGCCGTCCTATAGTTGCCCGAAAATGTGGCATCAAGGCGATGCCTCACGGGGCTCAACGTGTTAATTTTATTTATTATATCAATGTAAGAGCATTTTTGACAGTTTTAAACAATTCACGGCCAACTTGTACACAATTAAAAAATTATTGCAAAATTTGTCTTGATTTTGTCGAAACTTTGCAATTGGATAGAGTTTTTAGAGTAGATTCCAAATATCACAAAATATACCGGGTGTTCCATTTGGAAAAACAAGGTTATGTGTAATAACTCAATCATAGTAGGCCTAGGAAAAGACCAATGCATATTGCCATATAGGCTACCTTCTGTCAAACAAAACGAAAAAAGTTTACTAAAATATCTCAATTATTAACGGAGTTATCGACTGGCTACCGTTCTACAAACACCCGGTATATTGTTCAATATAATGAATGATCATATAAAATATATAATATATTGATATTTGGATCAGCTGCTTGTGACATATCCATAGCCTCAAGTCAATACCACGTAAGTGTAAAAAAATGACCATTTTAGAGGAGGAAATAAAAGTGTTTCATTACTATCTGCAATGATATTGGTAATAATAAAGCACATAATAATAATAAAACGTCTTCAAGAAAAACTTCTATCGACGTATTTTTCAAAAAACTTCTTAATTTTTTATTGTATTCGACTTTAATTGTATACGTAGTACCTACTGATTGCTTTTTTTGGCTTATGATGTATTGACTTGAGACCATCGATATTTGAGTTTAAAAAATCAATCTTACGTATTAACATACAGTGAGAGTGTAAAGTTTGGAATAATCAGTATAAAGCATAAATTATTGATTTTTAAGAAAACTCCAAAAACAGGTCAATTTTTGATTTAAATTGCGCCTTATTTAGCATTGCACCTGAATGTACAGAGTGTTACAGGAAAGAGTGATGACCTTTTTTAAATGACAACCCTCAAGTTTTAGTTGATATTTCGATAGCACCCGTGACTATCAAAATGATGCTACAAATAATTTAATCCCTTTCATAAGAAAATTTTTGAGAAAATGAACAATGGAAACTGAAAAGCAGAGTTTTAATTTCAACGTTCCTAAATGCATTTTAAATTAATTAAAAAAAGATAAATTTTGGACATAAAACATGGTAAATGAATAAAATTATTTAAGAGAAAGTGTACAAAATATCCTTCATCAGCTTCTTCTCTCACTGTATAAACATTTAAGGAAAAAATGCTTAAAAAACTTCTAAATTATTGTTTTAGTTAGCAACTGAATTCGAATATTCGAAACAATACAAAATGAATTAACAATTAAAAAATGTTAGAGGTCCTGATTTTTTAAATATTAATTTACTGATATTTTAAAATCAAATATCTCGAAATCCGCTCGTCCAAATATTAAAACATTATGTATATAGACTGTCCACCGAGTGCCGCGGTCTTCTCTACCGTCTGTAGTATATGAGATAGAGAAAAAATTTTTAACGAGCTAAGATGTAACTCAGTCAGCTCTATTTTATAAAATTATTTTTGGCTCTACAGAGTGTTCAGTAACTGAGAGCCGTATCAAAGTTATATTTTTTTAAATAGAACACCCAATATATTTTTACATACATATTTCGAAAGTACGCATAACGAATAAGTAATAATCAAAAATTTCGGAACTTTTACTTAAGAGTTTGTAGGATATTGACTTTTAGGTGTAAAAAAATGCAGTATTATGAGCGTTTATATTTTGGTTATTTATTAACATTTCGTCGTGAATTTTTGCAGGTAGTCAATACAATATCTTTTCTACAGAAATATCAGAACAGCTTCGGTCTATCAGTTTTTATGTGTACAGGGTGTTGAGTTTTGCAAAAGATAATTTTTCTCAAAATTTTTAAATGGAACACCCAGTATATCTAAATTCTCGTGAAACTCTGTTTTAATAAGCTTTCATAAAACGCCAAATGTATTTGCCTAAACTAAAGAAATCGCGAGACAAAAATTAATTGCGATGAATACGAAATTATAACTGATTCAAGCAAATGCCAGGATGGGGCAGATGAACCTTAATAATTTTTAAGCAAATGCTTAAATAGAAAAAGCAATCGCTACCTTTATTCATACAACATTAAGCAAATACTAGAAATTTTTAAGGAGAACCTTTTGCTATAAACTTTTCCTTAGTGTCGTAGCAATTGCTACAAGGTCAAGCAATTCCTAAAGATTTTATTCATTAGATATTAAGCATTTACTAGTAAATTTCAAGAAAAAGCAATTGCTTAAACTTTATTCATAAGGCCCATTCTTTGAATCTTTGGAAAACTCTATAATCCGGGTCTCTTCTCATAGGATAGCGCTTTGAATATAATCTTGATGCCAAAAGACAGTTTTGGTTGCTTTCTCCTATTAGGTATATCATGTCACGTACTTCTTCATTATTAAAATGCATTTTATCATAAAAAAAAATACAAAACTATGAAAGTAGTGTGACACTAATCTGAATATCTGTTCTGTCAATTCAAAATTTATAGCAATTGTTTTCCTCTTTTCTAGCAAACGGCAACGTGATTCTAAATTTTATTTTTTTAAAATTACTATAATAACGTTATTTAAGCATTTTCAAAGTAAAGAAAAACAGGAACATATTCAATTACTTTGAACAAAAAAATAAAACATATTCATTGATTTATCAGCAAATCAAAACAGAAGAATTGGTCGGAAAGACTAAATAACGTCAATATTGAAAAAAAAAAAATTAATTTTTATCTCGGGATTTCTTCAGTATATACAAATACATTTGGCATTTTATGAAAGCTTATTAAAACAGTGTTTCACGAGAGTTTAGATATATTGGGTGTTCCATTTGAAAATTTTGAGAAAAATTATCTTTTGCAGAACTCAACACCCTGTACACATAATAACTGATAGACCGAAGCTGTTCCAATATTTCTGTAGAAAAGATATTGCATTGACTACCTGCAAAAATTCACAGCCAAATTTTAATAAATAACCAAAATATAAACGCTCATAATACAGCATTTTTTTACACTTAAACGTCAATATCTTACAAACTCTTAAGTAAAAGTTCCAAAATTTTTGATTATTACCTATTCGTTATGTGTACTTTCGAAATATGTAAAAATATATTGGGTGTTCCATTTAAAAAAATAACTTTGGTACGGCTCTCAGTTAGTAAACACTCTGTATAGCCAAAAATAATTTTATAAAATAGAGCTGACTGAGTTACATCTTAGCTCGTTTGAATTTTTCTTCTATCTTATGTACTGTAGACGGTAGAGCAGACCGCGGCACTCGGTGGACACCCTGTATATTTTTGAAATCAGGAAAAAAATGGTCTTTCATTTTAGCGAACAGTGTGACCTCATGTTAATGATGTTATGGGACAAACTTTAAGTAATTTTTTGTATTTAGTCGTAAATTTTTAGTCGTACTACAAGATGAACTTTGCTAGAATATCCTAACACGTTTTCCTTAATTTTATTTTACTGTGAAAAGTTGAAGAAAACTATTACTGAACGAATATAATCCATGTAGGTTGACGTTATTAACAATTTGTCACTGTGATTACTGTTAAATCAATTATTGCAACATTAATTTATTACCACTTGTTTCAAACCATTGAAAAATGAGTGGAACTTGTTATAACATACATATATAATTGGACGCCTTTCTGCAGAAAGGAACCAATCCACAAATTGACAAAATCTGAGTTCTTCGGGCTATGAATATGTTAAGCATTTAAAATTCTACTGCAGAGTAGATCGAAGCCCCAAAATAATGGTAATAACATCTATTGGCCGCTGAACCAATCTACATTCAATAGTGGTAAATAAATAGATCTGCAGAACAGAACTATATGGGTTGACTCCTTTCTGCATAATGTCATATCAATGGTAGAGTACAATGCGTTAATATATTTTTTAGATTAGAGGAGTCTATGAAAAATAAAACCTAAGTCGTAGCTTAAATGAAATTAACTTATGTCAAAACTTGTTACGATTTGGCGTAGTACCATATCTCGAATGTTTTCGTCAACCAAGGTTTGTCCACACCCTTCCTTTGGACATACAAATTCGCAGTCCGTCGCCAGCCCACGCATTTCAGTGATCCATTCTGCATAGGTTTGATCAGATTTCTTTCGAGCCCAAAATTTGTGACGTGCAACCACAACGTGTGTATGTTGCTTAAAATGGCCCGTTAGTTTTGTCGTTAGGTCCATAAAAGTTTGGGATTTTAAGTCATCCGATCCACAAAGTTTCTGTAACAGCTTGTAGATGAATGTGCCGACCCAAGATAAGAAATATGACCGCTTGTCATTTTCGTCTGTCACCTTATAAGCGTCAAAATGATGCTGGAGTTGCTTGTAATACAAGTCCCATTGATCCGAAATTGGTGTGAACTGTCGAAAGGAACGAACGTTGACAGAAGTGACTGCTGTCTTTGCTGCGTCACCACTTTCTTGATTTGTCGCTTGGTGTTTTCCAAGGAGAGCCTCAATCCATTTGCGTTGTTCGAGTTCCCTTTTTTCTTCCCTTCGCAATTGGTCTTCGCGATCCTGTTCACGCTGAGCACGCATTTCATTCATGAAAAGATTAATCAATTCGGTCGATTCACTTTATCCCATCCTGTTCGCCAAAATGTTACGATTTGGCTGTCTTTAATATCCCGTACGGACTAATAAGATTATCTTACGTATCGTGGTCAAAATTTATTTTAATATTTTCATTACAATTCAAAATGTAAATCTTGTCTGATGTAACAAAACTCAACTGTCTCCTTTTTTGTTTTCTTGCCTACTCCATCATAACATTTCCTCCCCCTTCAGTTTTCAACTGCCCGGTGAGAAGCGTACTGGAGGGCGTCTAATTCTTGTTGAACGTCTCTGCCTTAATTCATCACTTGGAGGTGTAGATTGGCTTTGTGGACTGCCAGTTATGTGTTCCTCGTTTATTACTTGGTCTTGATACCCATTCTCGTTTATTGGCGTATTATGTGCAACCACTGAAGGTGGACTTTCATTCACTACAGGTCTCTTGATTATCAAAAAGTCATCCACTGTTCTGATTTCCGGTTTGCGCAAAATTCCGCATTTACGCATTTGATTCTGATGCCGCCGCCAAATTCGATTTTTGCCGACATCCACCTCGTACATAATGCGACCCAGCTTGCGTACAACTTTACCATTGATCCAAGGTGATCCATGAGACCTGAATGTTTTTGTGAGAACTGAGTCACCAATTTCGAATTTTGAAGTATGGTGAATGTTTTTTAACGACGTATGACGAGTCGGTAGCATTACTGCTAGTTGTGTTCGAGGTTGCCTCCCATGAAGTAGTTCGGCTGGCGATTTTCCTGAGTTTGGGTCAGGGGTTGTGCGATAAGTGAACAAAAATTCATCTAGTGCATGCATTTTGCTCTTTTCTCCCTCCCAACAAATTTTTAACATCGCCTTTTTAAATGTGCGTACCAGCCGCTCAGCTTCGCCGTTCGAGGCAGGGTGGAAGGGAGCACTTGTTAAATGCTCGATTCCACGTGCAATACAAAACTCCTCAAAGTTTTGCGATGTAAATTGAGTACCGTTCTCCGATACGATTATTTCTGGAAGTCCTTCAATGATAAACATTTTGCTGAGTGCAGTTATCGTTGCTTCTGTTGTTGTTGTGTTCATCGCACAAACGTAGGGAAATTTTGAGTAGGCATCCACTGCAATTAACCACTGCTTATCCATGAATGGTCCTGCAAAGTCGATATGTATCCGTTCCCATGGTCGTTCTGCTTTCGGCCATGACTGATATTCGCATGCTGGACTCGTTTGATTAGCGCAACACGAGTCGCAAGTTTTCGTGATTTCCTCAATGTCCTTATTTACTCGAGGCCACCAGCAGTAACGCCTTGCTAACTGCTTCATTCTTTCGATGCCAAAGTGCCCATGGTGAAGTAACCTGAGCACGTTCTTTTTAATCGACTGTGGCACAACAACTCTTGTTGTGTTGGTCTGCCATACTAAAACACCGTTGTGCACTGTCAAATCCATTCGTCGCTCGAAGTACGGTTTTATGGCTTCATTTTTAATCGAAAATTTCTCTGGCCAACCATTTTCTACGAATCGTTTTACGTCTTTTAAGATGACATCTTTGGCCGTTTCCTTAGCTATCAGTGTTGCATCGATTGGAAAATCGAGAAGTGCCTCTTCATTTTCTTCAGTAACTTGTAAACATGAGGCTTCAGAGTTATCGAAAAGTTTGTCTGGACCGATAGGAAGTCGAGAGAGTGCATCTGCATTTGCGTGTTTGTCTGTTGCTCGGTACTTTATAATAAAATTATATGACATCAACAAAATTGCCCATCTCTGTATGCGTTCAACAGATAATACTGGTAGCTTTCGATCAGGTGCAAATATTGTGACCAACGGCTTATGATCTGTTTGTAATTCGAATGGTCGTGAGAGTCCATATAAGTATTGGTGAAATTTTTTAACACCAAAGATGATCGATAGTGCTTCTTTTTCTATTTGCGAGTACTTTTGTTCGTGTGAATTCATCATTTTCGATGCAAATGCTATTGGTTTCTCTGATCCATCTGGAAAACGGTGCACCAATACCATAACTTGAGGCATCCGTCGCGAATACGATCGGTACTTCTGGATCGAAATGCACTAGCTGCGTCGCTTCGACGATGCTGTTTTTTAATGCCACAAATGCATTTTGCTGAACTTGACCCCAATTGAAAGACGTTTCCTTTTTTCGTAGAGCATTTAGAGGAGCTGCAAGTTGTGAAAAGTTGGGAATGTATTTGTTATAGTAATTGACTTTTCCCATAAAAGATTGTAGCTGTAGTAAGTTCTGGGGTTTGGGCAATTCACGAACTGCCTTGATTCCTGAATCTGATGGTCGAAGTCCATCTTTAGAAATTACATTCCCCAGGTATTCAACTTGATTCTTGAAAAATTCGCATTTTTGGCGATTGCACCGTAATCCGTTTTGTTCCAATCGGTGGAACAATTCCTCCAATGTCCGCAAGTGCTGTTCATCATTTTCACCTGTGACAATGATGTCATCAAGGTAATTTGCGCAACCATTGAGACCGGTAATAATTTGTTCTAAAAATCGTTGAAAAATTGCCGGAGCGCTAGCAATTCCAAATGCCAGTCGCTGATACTGGAATAATCCATACTGAGTAGTGATGACAGCCAACTGCTTTGATGCTTCGTCCAATTCAATTTGCAGGTATGCATCTGATAAGTCAATCTTCGAAATTTTTTTTCCGTTCTGCAGTTTTTGAAAAAGCTCTTCCGGTCTAGGTAATGGATATTGTTCAATGTCCAACTGAGGGTTTATCGTCACTTCGAAGTCACCGCATATTCGCACTGAGCCGTTTGTCTTGACAACCACCACGATTGGTGCTGCCCACTTGCTTATTTGTACTGGTTTTACGATGCCATTTGCCACTAAACGATCAATTTCAAGCTTGACCGCCTCTTTTTGTGCGAATGGAACAGGGCGCGGCTTGTGCGTTCGAGGAACTGCTCCATCTTTTAGGTACAAGTGTGCTTTGAAAGTTTTACACGTACCCAATCCTTCTGCAAAAACGTTTTGATATCGGTTGCAAATTTCTTCTACTCGTCCTTGTCTTTCCCTTGTCTCTGGGGTCAAAACAGGTTCAATTATATTTACAATTTCCATTGGTGCTTCGTTTTCGTGAGAAATTTTTAGTCCAATAGCGTTAAACCATGTTGCACCGAAAAGGTTTGCTCCATGTTATTCAATTTGACCTGTACCATGGTCCATCCTTTCAGAGGAACGTCCATCTTTCCGTAGCTCTGAAGTTGTGCACTTGGCTTGTTTAGTTTTGGTGATCCGATTGCTTGGTATCCTTCTAGTCCTACAACGCCGCTTGAAGCACCAGTGTTCAATAGGAACTTCATTTGTTTCCCATTGACCGTAATATTCACTAAAAATCTATTGTGTTCGTTTTCTATATTCATCACATGCACCGTTTCTGAAGAGTTTTCCTTCTTTTCAGTTTGGTTCACCAATGAATTCCGTCGTTTTCGGTTGTCCCAATGACTGTCCTTTTTCTGCAATTGGGTCCCGCTGTTTTGTCTTGTTGACATACATACAATCGATATATGTCCGACTTTGCCACATGTGTAACAAGTGCTCTTCAAATGATTGCACTCAATTCGCTTGTGCTTGATAAAGCACTCTGGACATGATTTATAACGTTCAAATTGAATCGATTTTGCCGATAATGCACGATTTTGTTTGTCTGCACGAGTTAATGAGTTTGATCGTGGTTTGTTTCCTTTTCGATAACTGGCGCTCATTTGATTAGCCTGCAAGAAGTCCAAGTCCTTTCCCATTAGCATTTGATTTGCTGCGTTCGTCGATTCAAAAAGTGCTGCAGTTTTTTCTAGCATTTCCAGAGTAGGATTCTTTTCTGATAACGCCGATTTTCGGACGTAGTCATGAGGTGTATGGCGTAGTATCATATCTCGAATGTTTTCGTCAACCAAGGTTTGTCCACACCCTTCCTTTGGACATACAAATTCGCAGTCCGTCGCCAGCCCACGCATTTCAGTGATCCATTCTGCATAGGTTTGATCAGATTTCTTTCGAGTAGCCCAAAATTTGTGACGTGCAACCACAACGTGTGTATGTTGCTTAAAATGGCCCGTTAGTTTTGTCGTTAGGTCCATAAAAGTTTGGGATTTTAAGTCATCCGATCCACAAAGTTTCTGTAACAGCTTGTAGATGAATGTGCCGACCCAAGATAAGAAATATGACCGCTTGTCATTTTCGTCTGTCACCTTATAAGCGTCAAAATGATGCTGGAGTTGCTTGTAATACAAGTCCCATTGATCCGAAATTGGTGTGAACTGTCGAAAGGAACGAACGTTGACAGAAGTGACTGCTGTCTTTGCTGCGTCACCACTTTCTTGATTTATCGCTTGGTGTTTTCCAAGGAGAGCCTCAATCCATTTGCGTTGTTCGAGTTCCCATTTTTCTTCCCTTCGCAATTGGTCTTCGCGATCCTGTTCACGCTGAGCACGCATTTCATTCATGAAAAGCTTAATCAATTCGGTCGATTCACTTTATCCCATCCTCGTCGCTAAAATGTTACGATTTGGCTGTCTTTAATATCCCGTACGGACTAATAAGATTATCTTACGTATCGTGGTCAAAATTTATTTTAATATTTTCATTACAATTCAAAATGTAAATCTTGTCTGATGTAACAAAACTCAACTGTCTCCTTTTTTGTTTTCTTGCCTACTCCATCATAACAAAACTGAAATGTCAAGATACATTTGACGATAGTAGAAAAAATCTTCCAGTTGAATACATAAGGCTTTGTTAAAACTCTTTAACATGATAACGACTAATTTCAAATGCCGTTGGATTGCTTGCTGACCCATGACTATAGTGTTCAAGAACGTTTAGACAACTAACAGATTTGACAGGGGTCAGGAAGCAAATGTCAGAATAAAAGTTTTGAATCAAGCTAAGACTCTGATTTTGTTTTTCATAGCCTCCCCTTGTCTAAAAAATATATTAACGCATAGTAGCACGTGATCAATATCTTTTCTAATCAAGTGACCTATGGAAAAAAATTATGTCTTTTTTTGGTTCATTATTTCAAATGCCATTTGAATTATTTTTATTGCATTCCTATCGTTTTGTGTAGGAATGCAATATAAATATATAATTCAAGTGGCATTTGAAATAACGCATGATTTTATTTCCATAGGTCACTTGATTAGAAAAGATATTGATCACCTGTTATAAGAAAATACTCAGTAGGGACACTTAAACGTCAGTGTCTAAAACTACACGAGTATACTATTAGGCCTCAAATTGTTTAGAAATTTTAGAATTGTTTAAAACTTAGATCACTGTTTTCTCAGTTTGACCATAACGTGGGTTGGTTCCTTTCTTCAGAACGTCGTCCAATTGATAATTTTAATGCTTCCTTAATAATAACGGACATTTTCTTTATTAATTTGCAATAGGCAGACATATTTAACGGAACTTTTCTCTTAATGACATTGCAGCTACCTTGATTTTTGACTTCCGTTAATTCTCTGCTTATGCATTTCAACTTCTAACCGGAAAATAATTAAATAGAACATGTTACTGTTATTCTAAGAATGTGCATTTCGTAGAAAAATGTTTAAATTATTAATAAAAATAAAAATTTGCTTCAAATTTGTGCAATATTACATGAGATCAAATTTTTAACATGTAAATCCCTATGGCCACACTTAAAAAAAATTCACTGTATAATAATACATACATTACCCTACAGCTTTTGTATTTAAAGTTTTTCACTAACTTTTAAAATAGCACCTCTAGGTAGGGTGCAAAGTATTTAAGAAAACCATAATTAAGTTTTTAATAATTGATGAATAACACAAAAACTAGTAAAACAATCACACAATATTTATAGATGTTTGATATTACAGTCCATTTAAAAAAAATGTATTTTTTTTTCTGCCCGGTATATGTAAAACGCTATTGCAAAACTGATAGTATACGTGAAATCTATATAAAAATTCATATAAGAACAATTTTTTAATTTTTTGAATCACTTAATAATTAAGATAACACAGGCTTAACCCCCTATGAAATTTTATTCTATAGCCACCTGTGACCTGAAATTTATTGAATCATATGTTATCAAACTTAATTGCAAGTTGAGCAAATTTAGTTCATAATTGTGTTCAGTGCGACAAAAGTTTATTCTCCAGCATTTGCAAGATATTAACATTTAGCAAAGTTACTTACTGACCATCAACTGCATCCACTGTAGTAACATTCAGTCCCAATTCATCAAAACAATGCATCATTCTCTTCCGTCTCTCTGGCCTCCTCAATAAATTGATCATAAATATTTTATCAAATTCCAGTGTGTCTTTAACAGGAAGTCGTTTTGTGTATGGCTTTAATAGTTCATTAACTGGGATAGGTTGCTCTTCATTTAGAATTTCCAATTTTAAGTTAGTTAATTGCATTAAGTCATATTCTAACCCATCATGCTGCTCCAATGGAATCATAACGTAACCGAAAGTCTCTTCATTGCACAAAACCAACTCAATATTACTCTTATTGGCAGAAATTGCAAATGTAATGATATCATCATGAGGACCATCATAATTTCTAATATTTGAAGGGATATAAGTTAATAGATCTGAATCAGTTTTACGCAAATCAATGAGCACACAAGAATGTATCATCGGCACAGTGAAACACCCCAGCCGTTCACGGTATAACACAGGTTTGTAATCATCAGTGCGGGCATAATAGTAATCCTCAGTCATGCCATACCAGAAATTAGAATATAAACCACCAGACTTTAACATTGGTGCTGCAACTGTGATGTTTTGCCTGGTCAGATAAAGTAAAGTATCTGAATTTGTCAGAAAAACATCTGAATCGATGGCCTAAAATAAAATATTTGTAGCCTGTATATTAAATAAAAACTTCAAACTCACCAATAAATAATCAGCCCACGTTTGTCTTGCAGAATTCAAAGCAGATTCCCTAAGTGAAATTAAATGATCGAAGCGTGACTTGGGCCAGTGAGCAGGACCGTCTTCATCAGGAAACCGATCATTATCAACAAGTTCGCTATCCACCACGTGATATCTTCCTTGTACAGACTTTATCCACTTCTGTAAAATTTCCGCCGTCCTATCGATGTTATGATCACTTCGTATCCTGTAAACAAATTCGAATCATCCCGCGTTTGCAAATTTTTTACTGTCGATAATAGGAACTTGCAAAACACACTAGACGGGCGTGGTCTGGCACACCTGTTAATTGTCAAACACAACTAACCTCAATGCTATCCTGTCCTTAGGATAATTGAGGTTTTCTATTAAGGACAAAAAGTACGGTAGAGTGTGAGCCTTGTTCCTTGCAAGAATGCTAATCAAAATAGTAGGTTGTTTAAAGTGGGTCGCCGATACTAAGCTACAAAGTACTAAAAGGGCTACTGCAGAATACAGATATTTATTACGCATTTCTTCGGACAATATGAACTTATAACTTTCAATTGAAGAGCAGAATGGAGCACTAATTAACTCGAGAAAACATACAACTACAAACTATGCGAACACTGCAAACATATGATCGTTGGATGAACGCCATTTTTCGTAATGCGGTCAATATAACTTGCATCAAAAGCAGGTTAAAGCTCTGTGTCTGTGTGCAAGATTAGCTACTTTCTTTCGTTTGATCCAAACGCAACATAACGCGTTTAGATTTAAAGATGGATGCTCTTTTGCAAATGGATCTTCGTGAAATTTCAATTCCGATCGGTAATCCCATTTCTCCTTTCAATCTTCCAACTTTACGATCCGTTTGAATTGAAATGTATTCAGATCCAGAACGGGTATTGAAAAATTATTCAAATCACGATTCAAACTTTTCAGTGAAAGAAAGCAGCTACAGGCCCATGCACATCTCTGCGTTCAGCGCCGCCTGGCGTGGTGATTTTTGAATTAGTGATATGAAAATATTTCTTGATACTCATTGCATGGGAATAATATCACTCTTATGACAATTTACGATTTTAGTACATAATACTTGAGGTTCCTGGTATTGAAATACATTACAATATTCAAGTTCAAATGTACACTAATAATTTGAAACAACTCGTGTTTTCATACCACTAATGCACAATATGGTCATTGGTGACGCTGGCTTCGCATGTGCATGGTTCCTATAATAGCCGTCCTCCATTTACATTCACTTCACCCAAAATCAAATCGATTTGATTTTGAACTGAATTGACTTTAAAGTGTACAGAGAGACTCTTAAAGGAATGATGTTTTGGAACTAAAATTAACATAAAATCAAATCGATTTGATTTTGAACTGAATTGACTTTAAAGTGTACAGAGAGACTCTTAAAGGAATGATGTTTTGGAACTAAAATTAACATAACCTCAAAATACGTATGAAATCACATGAAACTGATAACTGATTTAGAAAACCGGTTTTATCAGTACGGGGTGCGGGAGGGGAAACTCAATCACGTCATCATCATCACTGATCGCCAATTGAATAACTCTGCAAATGGAATGCAATCAGTGACTTTTAAGTGAATTTGAATCGATTTGTGTTCAAATAGCCTGTAAATGGAGGATGGCTTATGTAATAAAATCGCGTTCATCAAACTGAAAAATATGTGCTTAATTTTACGGAACGGAATGCGTTAGTTAAATTCAGAAAATATTACGTTTCAAAAAACGTACGCCAAAGCGTACAAAACTGTTTTATTTTTGACATTATTTAATGATGATCCCGCTAAAATAACTTTCCGTTTCAAAACACAACATATGCACCTGTTTCAAAACATAAGGTCGTTGTTTCAACGTTAAAAAAATGTGCATTTCAAAATACATATACGAAATAATTTCAAAATAGTGCACCGCCAAAAAACAGC
Organism: Dorcus parallelipipedus; assembly: GCA_958336345.1. Lineage (NCBI taxonomy): Eukaryota > Metazoa > Arthropoda > Insecta > Coleoptera > Lucanidae > Dorcus > Dorcus parallelipipedus. Next base: position 38,027,322 of record OY284475.1, read on the forward strand.
TTAATCTTTACAAAACTACACACGATTGGAGCTTATATATTTATTATAACGAGTGATCAATATCTTTTCTAATCAAATGACCTATAGAAATAAAATCGTGTGTCTTTGATTAGTTCAATATTACAAATGCCGATGCGTAACATGTCCGCCATTATCTTGTAAACACAGGGGAATTCTGCGTTTTAAATTGTTAATAACATTCGCTAGGATTACTGGAGTGTTATTTAACTGTTCGCAATGTAGCAATAAACTCTTATGAACAAAAATTTCTGTTAATGAATTAAATTTACAGACAGTTATAAGTAATTGAAATGAGAATGATAATTGAAAAAATGAATTAATCAGACGTACGATTTTATTTCCATAGGTCACTTGATTAGAAAAGATATTGATCACGCGTTATATGTATATACATGCTGTTACAAATTCGAGGCTCACCATTGAGATCTCAGAAACGGTAAGAGACACGAAGTCGGTTAAATTGGGGCAAAGTTGCGTATTAGGATGCTGAATAATAATCTGTTCTGAAAAGATCTTCTACGATTTGTAATTTTTGAAATATTTCCAAAAAATCAAAAAACGTAATTTTCTTTTTTTCCTGAAATTATTGTTGCAGGGATCATAACAAAATCAATACATTCTACAGGCACTTTTTTGATCTCTTTACGATGATATTAGATTTTTCTTAAAACGTTTAGTCTCGTTCTGACCATTCGAATTTACGTCATTCTTGGATTCATAACATTTAAAAATTTTACCAAAATCACCTTTTATGATATACGATATAAAACTCCGAAGGTACATGAAAGCTTTTTTGTTTTTATCTTGACTGCATACCATATTTTTCCTTGCTTTGTTATTTTCAACAATTTCTTGCATAATTTATACTTGTTTTAGTTTATTAAATGCTGTTTCAATCGATTAATTGGGGATTTGTGATGTATGGAAAAGCATCAGAAAATATAGATCTATTCAATGATATTAAAATCCAATTTGGCGCCCATTGGATTTTAATATCATTGGATCTACAAGGATCTTTCACAAAGAACCAGTCGAAGCTCACGTATTACATTTTTTGAAGGATCAGTGGAAACTGTTCAACAAACTGGTAAAGAAAATTTTAGAATAAGAACATTTCTTCCAATGATTATTGATATATGTACATATTAACCGCTCAATTAAAACAACGATCGGATTCATACAAAGAAATCAATCGACGTTCTGGTTTTCTTTCACGGTTAAAAAAAGATTAAATCAGAGGAACTGATAAGTACCTAGTTGTAAAGAATTTGCTGAAATATACTATGACGATCTTAACGCAGAAGAACTGGTTCGGAAGTCTTCATTTAGCGCAGTATTTGAAACATGTTCAGAGCAGCGAAAATGAAGAAATAAGCATATCAGAATTATACCATATCCTGTGAGCGGACAAAATTGAAGACACTTTTCCTAATATTGAAATATCATTAAGAATTTTCTTGTCATTGATGATAACAAACTGCACTGGTGAAACGCTCCTTTTCAAAACTGAATAGAGTAAAAAACGAATTAAGGAGTAGTATGCTCCAAGAAAGATTAAATAGGTTGTCCTTGATGAGCATCGAAAGTGACTTTCTGAAGGAAATTGATTTTGATGAAGTAGTTGTTGATTTCGTACATCAAAAATCAAGAAAAAAGCCACTTGTGTCGATGTAGATTCTGTTCAATTTTTTTTAGATTGTACTTTTCAATAATAATAAATGTATGCAATTTACATTGTCTTCTTCCTTCAATAATCTACAGCTCTCAGGGACATACATATTTTATGACTTATTATAGTTATTATATTATCAATTTTTCGTCTTTACTTTGCATTCATGAATAATTAGTCTTTAAAAACTTTTATTATCAAATTGATGGGATGAATTAAAAAAAAACACTATTTCATAGGGGGCCCTCAAAACCGAAAGTGCCAGGGGCCACCACATGTCATAAGACGGCACAGCCGATAATTACCGGTTATGCGCTTAAAATCGGCTTTTATGTCTCATTACAATCTATAGATGAACTGCCAATCATAAGTGTAACCATTTTTTAAAAAAATTAAATGAACTATTTTTAAAAGTTATTACCAATTTTAATTGTGTGTGACTGTGTGGTGATTTAAATATTGATAACTTGGTGAGTAGGTACTAAAAATACACTTACACTACATATTTTTGATTCTTTTGGTTTAACTTCACTAATAAATACCCCCACTAGGATGGATAAACATCATGGTACTGGATCATGTATAGATTATTTTGTCACAAACAGTAATAATATCGAATCAGTTTTAAATTATGACCCAGGACTTTCTGATCATTACGCTCAAGTCGTTTCTATAAAGGTGAATGATAACAATGACAACATCACAGTCAGTGGAACAGATGAACAAGTACGTTACTCATACAGAAAATTTAGCTTAAGCGCTATGAAGGAATTTAAAACACTTTTTGTGAAAAACTATGGTATTAATGATAATGATAATCAATCTCAATTTGAAATTTTTTGGCATAATTTTATATGGTGCTTTCATGTATCATTTCCTGAAAAAGAAACCCGCAAATTTCGTGTAATTGGTAACCAATTACCTTTTAAATTCTCCAAAGAATTAAAGAACAAAATGAACTTACTGAAAGAATATAACTCGTTTAGAAAGGAGTTAATTCTTGATTGGTTCAATGATACATATAGTAACTTTAAAAAGTCTCTTGATGCAGAGATTATACTAGAGAAACAGTCACTTTCAAAAAATTGTAAATTCATCAAATAATAAAAGCAGAACACTCTGGCAGTTTGTTAATTCATCATTAAATAGAACGCAAAGTAATAAACATGTGGAAACTTTAATGTATAGTGATTGTATTTTAACTCATGCCGCGAATATAACTAAAGCATTTAGCGAATATTTTTCCTCAGTGATTACGAATAAACTTAATGCCGAATACGGTATAAATCTTTCTAGTGAATGTTCGTTAGATAAGAATCAATGTGAATCATTTTTTTATGTAGCAGTAACTCAATTTGATGTTGAGCAAGTCATTAGAAATTTATCGAATAAAAATTCAACAGGGTTCGATTGTGTTCCAACTAAACTTATTAAATTTTGCATTACTGAAATTGCCTTCCATCTTGCAAATATTATAAATGAATCAATCTATTTAAAAGAATTTCCCGGAGTTCTAAAGAAGGTAGTCACTGTACAGAAGAAACGAAACTGTGTAGACATAGATAACTTTAGACCAATATCGCTACTTAGTAATTATTCTAAAATAATTGAAAAAGTCATAGCTCTCAAAATAACTAAATTCTTAGATAAATATTCAATACTTGCCAAAAATCAACACGGTTTTCGACATGATCATTCGACTGAAACTGCTACTATCGATATTTTTAAATACATACAGAATAATTTAGATTTAAACTTATGTGTAGTAGGTATCTTTTTTGATTTGTCTAAGGCTTTTGATACCGTTAGACTTGACTTTATATGACAAAAGCTTTTTGCCCTTGGACTTAGAGAACCAATAAATGATTGGTTAATAACATTTCTGTCGCATCATAGTTATCAAGTAAAAAATAATGGTTCCTACTCGGACCCTTATTATCTCGATTATGGTACACCACAGGGTAGTGTCCTCGGTCCTCTTATTTTTCTATTGTTTATTAATAACTTGCCACATTATATTACTAGTGGCGAAGTTTTTATGTATGCCGATGACACTTCAATTGTGGTTACCGGTCAAAACTGGAACTGTACAGTGGAAAAAGTGAAAACTGTCATTGGTGAATTTAGAGCATGGTGTCATAAAAACTGTCTTATTATAAACATTGAGAAAACTGTTTGTGTAGAATTTCATTCTAAACATAAAGCACCAAACACAACTTGTTTTAATTTTGAGGACATTACCTTAAAATGTTTTAATCAAGTCACTTTTCTTGGTGTGATAGCCGACAAACACTTAGCATGGGATTATCGCACAGACAATCTATGTAAAAATCTCAATAAATTTTATTACGCCATAATACATTTGAAAAAGTCTCTAAATATCTCTTCACTATTGAATGTGTATTACGCTGTTGTATATTCTGACTTGAATTATAATATAATTATATGGGGACAAGCATCCTATACTGATAGAGTGTTCATAATATAAAAAAGAATTATTCGTCTAATTTTCAATTTGTCGCCTCGTATCTCATGCAGGAAACCTTCATTAAATATAAAATACTTCCACTGGCTTCAATTTACTTATTAAAATTATTAACATTCACACATAAACACATACATGAATTTACGACGTTCGCTAATATTCATAACTACGAAACTAGGAATAAAAATTCCATAGTAAGCATTAAACATTCACATTCACATTCTCATTTTGAAAAATCTCCTAAATATGCTGGCTCTCATTTTTACAATCTACTGCCAAACAGTATGAAAACAATAAGAGATAATAAAATATTTAAGAGAAAATTACAATCATTTTTGTCTAATAACTCATTTTACTCGATACAAGAGTTCTCGTCCGTGCTGACATGTGTTAACACTTGACTGCGGGTTCGTAGGTTCATACCACTAATTTCATTTTTCTAGGTCTTTTATTGTATTTTGTTACTTATGTTTTTAACTATGTTCTATTGTTATTGACGTGGTAAAAATAAATACAATACAATACTTGTTACATAATAACATTTTTATTAATCAAAGTAGATAAATTTTTTTTAATTTCAAACTTAAATATAGCAAAAACTATGAAACCAAATATAGACAAACTACATATTTTTGGAATAAGCAACAAAATATCTTTCATAATTTGAGAAAATATACTGAGTGTTCCATTTAAAATACTCATTTGTTAGGTGTCCGATCGTCATTTGTTTCTTTTTTTAGCAAATTCTGGCGGTTCAGGTAAATCCCTAAAACTTTTGTATTTATAATTTTTTTGGAAAATTGTTTATAATTTTTTTGTATGTCTAATAAGCAAATGTGTAAGTACCGTCCAAAATATAAACAAACACCCTGTACATATCAAAAACTTTTTTGCCCATTTTCAACTATTTTCCAGATTTTTCTCTTTTTTTGCAAAAGTTTTTGATACATCTACTCAATTTTCAACGTTATTTTACCAACAATACACCGTCCAAAATATAAACAAACACCCTGTACATATCAAAAACTTTTTTACCCATTTTCAACTATTTTCCAGTTTTTTCTCTTTTTTTGCAAAAGTTTTTGATACATCAACTCAATTTTCAACGTTATTTTACCAACAATACACATTTTGTTTTACCTATGGCGTATTTTTATACGTTCTTAATTTTATTTTTAACCATATGATTCATTTGTTTTAATTTATCTTTAAATTTCAATTTTTAACTGTTTAATCCTGTGATCCACTCAGGATCAATTACACGGCATGTCTACATAACCGTTTTAAGACAAGATCCTGCACTCGCCATCCCATCTGTTTTATATAAAGATTGTACTCTTTGCAAGAACAAATGCACTCAAACTTAACTTTCAAATTATCCGAGATATACTTCATAGCGGGCATATTTGTTCACGGGGCGGTCGTGTAATGGAGGTATTACAGATGAACAGCAAATTTTGATTCTGTTTCCGCAAAGAAATTGAATTTTACTAACATCGTGAGCAAAATTTTTTTGTCACTTATATTTCAATGCTAAAATTAAATTTGGATAAATTATAGTAAAATATTTAATGCTTACAAATGACAATAACATATTATACAAAATTTTATTTGTAGTAAAAATCACAAATATAATCTTAACCTGACCATTCCTTTCATTTTTAATTACTGATTCTCAGCGTTCTGTTCTTCAGAAACTGTCTTCTTCTTTTGAGCATAACTTAAGCTCGATTTATCAAAGTCCAATGCCATTATGCCCAAATCTCCACTATACCTGTTTTTGGCCACCTTTAAGTAAAAAAAGAGGTATTTATTTTCAAGCTTGCGTACATTAAATTAATTTTACACCTGCAAGTACTTTTTGCCCCTAACAGACGTGAGTCGTTTGTCTTGTATAATTAGCACATTGTCGGCTTCCTGTGAAGCCTTTGCACCACCAAAGATCGAGCTGGTCGTCAAATCTTCATCATCTCTTTCTTTTCGAGGGTGAATTACCAAGGTGACGTGACAATTTTTCCTAGTTGCAAAATTCCTAAAAGCTGCCACAACCATGTCTTGCTTCCAGAAACGATCCGCATGTTTCAGATCTTCGCTCATGCCCATCATAAACTGAACATTATCTATGATAACATGGGATATATCATGTACATAAGTTGCATGCTCAACGGCCTAAAATTCAAACTGCTAAGTTTAAAATTTATTAAAGTGAAGACAATACTTACTTCCATTACAACTTTTATAGCTTGCTGTCCATGAAAGGTCATGAAATATATGGGTAATTGTTCAAACTGATCTGCCCAGTAATCGAATTTGTCGAGATGCTGGTCCAGTAAGAGACCTGCCATTTGCTGTAACATGGTTCGTGCTAGACGAGCATTTCTGATTTCAAAGCTTCCCCATAATGTGTTCACCTTTGTTCAAAAATATTCTTAGAAATAATTTTATTTTATGTAAGAGAACCGTTATGAAACAGTTCAAAGCTCTTACATGGTCTTCAAGATATTAGTCTTTTTGAAGATACAGGGTGTCTTACAAAAAAGCCCCAAGCCGTAACTCCTTTATTCATGGACTAATTTTAAAAAACAAAGAGCCAAATGAAATGAGACTAAAAATACTATAAAGTGTGCTTAGTTAATTTTTTTTTTAATTACCTTCATGGTCAAACGACTATCAAGTTTTATTTTTTAAATGGCTCTGTATATTTTTTATTATTGTATCTCGTAGAGCTACTTTTTCTAAATTCAATAATGTGCAACACTTTTAATGTTGAAATGAGAAATGAGAAAAATGAGAAAATAGAGTAAAGGTGTTAAAAGTTTAGAAAGTGCAGAGCTATCAAACAGGCCTTTTATGTTCGACTGTTGTTTCGAGTGCGCACTTTTCCAGATTTGCATGTTCGGCTGCTAAATGAGTGCGGTGCCTTTTTGCACTCAGTACGCACTTCTTGCAACTGAAGTTTATCGTCAGTTTACGTGAATTTCATCATCAGATGAGAGCGTAGATGAAGAAATTATAATTTGTTAAATTATTGTGAAACAAAGCTCAAGTATCCAGAACGGAAAATTAAATTGACAGAATAGTTGTACAGATGCGGACAGAAAATTTCGGATATCACTGTCATTCATCCATCATTAGGGATCGGGAAAATATAAGTCTACGTCATCTCATCTCCGGCGCGCCTGGTGATTGCAGGCTCGCAGGTCGATGCGTTATTTTAAATGAATAAGTTATAATTTTTTCTTTGTAATTTTGTAATTTGTAATTTCTTTGTAATTCTGACGCAATTATATGGCAAATCCAAAGGCCAGGGTACAATTGATCAGCACTGTGAGTTACGGAATCACTCCACTTTGTGAAAAGTAAATTTTACTGTGCGACTGTAATTGTTTTACGATGCTATACGAGTCACATTTACGACTTAGTTCGCATCATTATTTTTTCGCGGCAATACTCAATTAACACGCTAGGAGTGTCTGCGGGACTTGTCCGCTGCAGTATAACAACTTTGCCGTTACATTAGAATTTGAACCGCGCAAAATATATGGCACCAATCCATGTTCATCATTCATTTGACGTATACATAACGGAATTTTTACGTCAGTGGAGTGACACTGACATCCGAAATTTTGTGTCCGCAACTGTACAACTGGAGCATGGTCTGATCTTTTTCCGTTGTGCGTAGGTTCATGGTGTAAATACATAAGGGCTGCTTTCTGTTCATGGGCGTCACGTCCTTCGGGCTCGAAACGCGGTCCAGCTCAGAGCTGTTCTGTAAAGAACACGCCAAGAACAATAAATAGGAGCTTGACGACCAGATGGCGACGTTCATGGCCGACGCTACTCTATTTTACATGTACTTTGAGTTTCAGGATCAGTTAAATTTAATTGTGTACAGTTAATAATACTTTCAGCAGTCATATTGCACCTACCTTGTGAGTTCAGATTACTTTACCGGCGAAAAATCAAACTCACAAACAAGGTATTATCTATTCACTCTTTATCCTCGTCTCAGTAGGCCGTGTTCTCGTTTCGTTAAGTTGCTAGCCTGAATTTTGATAGATGCCAGAAACTGACATGAAAAATATTAGACAATTCCGCACCACTAATCTGACTATGTTGCCAAATATTATACGAAGGAGCACAGACTATGACACCGTGATTAAATAAAAAAACAATTTATGACACAATTAATTACACGTTATTTTGTGTATTGTCAATCGTCAATATGCCTAAAATAATTGCCCGGGAAATAAAACTAGCTCTTTTAAAAGCTTTTAAGCATTACAAAAAGGATAGGCCGGACTTCAACGATCAGCAAATCATAAATAGATTGTCAGATATATATGGAGTACGTGCTTGAGTATGTAATTAGATCGATTCACAATTTCTAATTTATATTGTCGGTTTCGGAATGGACAATTCGGCAAATTATGAAAGACGGACTCGACAATTTGAAAATTTCTGTACCTGGCAAACCCAAAAAAAAGGACGTATTCACAAATTACATATTTCGGAAAGATTTACAACGACTAATTTGGCAATATAATTTGAAAAATGAACAAATCACTCACTGACGCTCGCGATTCTTTGGAATTTAAAGGAGGGAGAACAACGTTATTCAAAATTATGAAATCTATGGGATACAAACACAAAATGGTTAACGGACCCAAAATTTTATGTGAACAAAAACACGTCGTTACATTCAAAATTTCTTTTTTGAGAAAATTCTTACAGTTTCAAAATTCTAGTGAAAATATAATATTCGTGTACCTTGACAAAACCTGGATCTACCAAAATGGGTCTGCGCTTCGCCGATGGATACACAAAACTGATTTGAAAAGTAACCCGGCCAAAATTAAAAGTGCAGGGAAATGTTTTACAATTTTGCACGCGATCAAAACTGGGCTTTTTGGAAGAGTGTGACTTGTTACTCGACTCGACGAACAATGACAGGGACTACCACAAAAATATGAATGCGGAAATTTTTCAAAATTGGGTGGTTAATCAGCTTATTCCTGCATTAGTTACATTGCAGAGTAAATGTATGGTGGTGATGGACAACGCACCGTACCATTCGGTGCAGTTGGACAAACCACCCGCGTTTTCCTGTAAAAAAAAGCGAAATGCAGGAGTGGTTGGTTAAGCGCAATCTCAAAATTAATCGAAATTAAAAAAAAAGGAGTTGTGGGAACTAATTAAACCTTTTAGAACAAACATAACAAAACGCTACGACGAAATTGTGAAAGAGCACGGGTATGAAGTTCTTCGATTGCCTCTATATCATTTTCAGTATAATCCTATTGAGATTGTATGGGGGCAATGTAAAGGCTTTTATAAATTCGCAACCAGCATCGAAAGATAAGGTTCCAAATTTATGGCGTGAGGCTCTTTCAAATGTACCCCCGACACGGAAAAAGTTTTGTAATCATTATGAAAAACTAATTTCGAAAAACTGGACAAAACTTATGGGACATTCTTCATTTGAAAATATTCCTCCTTTCATTACTGCATTAGGAGAATCTGATTCAGAATTGGAAAGCGATGAAGAATTGGATTCTTCTGATGAAATAATGGAAGGATGTTAGAAATAGTTATTTCATTCCCCAAAATTATAGTATTGATTTTAATACATAGTTAAAGTCAGAAGACTTTTCGAAACTCTATGGAATTACCATTGCTGATTATTAAGACCCTTAGTCCGCCAGTAATGATAAAATATGAAGCACAGCGCCGTGAGAGAGAGGTGCAAGACAATCTGAACGTGAATTGATAAAGTTGCTGAAGGAGAAAACTGTCGACAATCTTCAATTTTTTTTAATGTAAAAGCTAGCTGAAGTATAAGAAGACGCCGCTGTATGCTTCAATTTCCTGGAAGCATGGAATTCAGCATTAGGATAATTTCTTGGATCAGTTGCAAAAGTGAAAGTTCATAGAGCAAATATGTATCTTTAAACATATCACATACCTAATTAAATAAATAATTTTTATATGGCATATACTAGGTATATTACTGTAATAATAATAATAATAATATTCTTTATTTCTCCAAAACATTATAACAAAATAAAAAAAACACAAACGTAAGTACATAACTTGGAGAAAATGGCGGTAGGGCAGATGTGCACAAGAAACAGTCGTGCACCCTGATTACCTACACCTGAATTGAGAGTCCTTCGTGTAATATTTCTACCAATTTTAAACAAAATTAACTTTATTAACAATGATACATAATATTGATTTTTGAATATGATACCAATAAAAACAAGACAAACAAAAAAGAAATAGATTACTACTGGTAATAATATTTTTATACCGTTCCAGCAAGGAACGCACATTGCTGTTCAAAAAGTCTTCCATACATTTTTTTTAAATGATGCTGCACTACTACCAACAAACTCCAATGCTAAATTATTTACAAGAGAAGCCGCTTGATATGTGAAAGATCGTTTAAATATTTGGGTTTGATGAAGTGGCGGAGTAAGCCTACCCTTAAATCGTAAGTTGATAGTATGCACATCCGTTCTGAACGTAATTTTGTTAAATAAATATGGTGGCATTTTAAATTGAATTATTTTATTTAGAAGGCAAGCGTTTCGCAATAGGCGCCTGTTAGCCATATTGAGCCAGTTTAAATCCTGTAATTTATGAGAAATTCTTTGTCGCCTACGTACCCCACAAATTAAACGCAAACAACAGTTTTGTAGAACTTGAATTTTTCGATTTGTTTCAAAATCGATACAGGGTCCGTACACAGAGCAGCAATAATTAAAACGCGATAAAACTAATGACTCGCCTAATAATGTCTTTACCTTTTTATTTAAAAAATGTTTAATGTTGTAAATCATTTTTAGGTTGCAATAAGCATTGCGTAGGCAATTAGAAATATGGACCCTGAACCGTAAATCGGTATCTAAATTAAGACCTAAATTCCTTGCGCAGTTAGAAATATTCGCTAATTCACCATCAACTGTTATCTGAATATCTGGTAAAATTTTCATTCTATGGCATTTAGGACCAAATACTAAAACTGTTGTTTTTTTTGCGTTAATTGCCAGGCAATGCTTAGCAGCTGAGTCTACTAAATTCCTTATATCTTCGTTTATTTTTGCCACTTCCTGACGTACGTTACCAGGATGGAAAGAGTGATAGAGTTGCATATCGTCTGCATACATATGTACAGTAGAAGTTTTGATCGCCGAAATAAGGTTTGCCGTATAAATCACAAACAGCAAAGGGCCAAGAATTGAACCTTGAGGTACGCCCGATGATAGTTCAAGAGACAAAGAACACTTCCCATCGATCGTGACTTGTTGTAACCTGCCTTTCAGATAAGAACTAAAAAAATTTAAAGCTGCCCCATCAAGACCAATACTCTGTAAGATAACCATAAGTAAATCATGATTCAACGTATCGAATGCATTAGAAAAATCTAGCAGAACAAGCACCGTTATCATACTTTTATCCACCCCTCTTAATACGTCATCCACAACTCCAAGCAGGGTTGTCTCACAGCTATGATTTTGCCTGAAGCCTGACTGATTTGCCGGCAACACCCCATTTTGGTTTACATGCTCCCATAGTTGCTTCTCTATCACTCTCTCCAAAATCTTGGATAAAGCCGGATGAATACTGACTGAACGCAACTCCCTAAATGTAGTCGGATTTTTTACTTTAGGCACCGGATGAATAAGAGCAAATTTCCAAATATCTGGAAAGGACCCATTATCAATACAAAAGTTAATAATATGTACTAAATATTCACTAATCTGGGGACAACAGAGCTTGATCATATCAGTACTCAATCCATCATGCCCCACCACTTTAGACTCAATATGATTTAGAATCTGCAAAATATCATATTCATCAATCCTAGAAAATGATAAGGTGGTACAATATTTGTCTCGCGTCTCGTAATATCTTAAAAGATCCTGATCCACAGTACTCTGAGGAATATGGCTGATGTAGTAATTATTAAGCGCCTCTGGGTCTTTCAGTGCCGAAGGCAATGCAAAATTTTTCTTACTGCGCCCGGAGATTTTATCTAACGTTTTCCATAACTCCTTACCATTTTTACTTTCCATTAGGTTTATTAAATATGCTTTCTTTTCGTTTCGGCAAGCTAGAGTTGTGTAATTTCTTAACATTTTATAGTATTCGTAATGTAATACGTTTCGAGATTTTAGCCATCTATGCCGGGCTGAATCACGAAGTTTCATCAGAAATCGAACATTATCCGTTGCTGTTATATTGCTGTTATCTAAAAACATGTTACAGTTCATTTTTCATTTGTGTTCTAAACACACCCTGTATATGCACATTCCGACGTTCCGGTCTGTTTTTGGAACGCGTCGTTTTGCGTCTTGCGTTCGGTGTAGGAATGCACCGTAACTCGCCGGCGTAGTTTCCTCAAAATTTCCACTAACAGAACCCTCAATTAAATAAACAAATTCATGTTTTAGAATTAGCCCATCCTTGCTTAGAGTCGAAATCGCGTATATGTGCGGAGTTTTGTCAAATTTTAACGAAGTGCTACTTCACGGCGCGTATTATTCGCGACCTTTGCCCTTTTCGACGATTGGTCCTCGCTGTCGCCGAGCAAATTCGCCAGTGGTAAACTTGAAGGTGTCTCTCTTCTCTGTCGAACGAGAATCACTCCGTCGCGCCATAACTCATTTATCAGCCTCGTGGGTCACACGTTCTTCCGTTAAATATTTTTGTGTGTGTGCGCATTGCATCGAAGGGATGTACGTGCATGTATACGGCTAATTGCCGACTTTGATTGATCCACTTGAGAGACAGGAAAGCCGCGTGTTCCGTGGTTTGTCCCAGCCTAGGTGAGATACCGGGCTTTTAGTAGGAGTTACTTTTAGTAGGAGCCTTTTATCAGGAGCTATTTTAACGTAAATTATTTCGCGGGAAGTTACGAAGTCTGGCCCTGATCTGGTTTTGCGACTGCGTTGTAACTGCGACGTTGGGAAGTCCCCGCCCCCTCGACGAGAAGGCCGGTTCTTCACTAAACAACGCCGCTGTTTGCCGCGAAGATACCGACGAACGACTAGGATATTGAAGAAAGACAGGTCGGAGCGTTGTAATTTATTTTTGAGCGTTAATAGGCGTATTTTGTTTTTTTGTTTACTTCTTTGAAACTGCCGCAATTAAACATGTAACTTGTTGCGTACACCCCTCCGTTAATCAACGATAAATGTTTACTCTTTTGTGAATAGAATATAAGTAGACGAATATCGTTGTTCACGCTAAATTTAAGGACAATTTCTTTGCTTGTTTGGATAATTGTAATTTAGAATAATGCGGAGTTCGGATCCGAGAAAAAGTACTCGTATTTTATAAAGCAATTATTTTCTTTTTTTTGTCGTCGATTTATTACTTATTTGTTTGTGTCTCTATTGATGAATTGTCGATTAAATTCAAAGTGTTTTGGACGTAACGTGTTTTCTTAATTTTTCACTTTTTCCCCGTTCAACAAAAAAATTAAGTAGCGCCTATTTTTTGTTTGGATTGGCCTTCGCGGTTTGGATTTGAACCCCCCCGTCCCACTGAAGTTGGCTGGCAACACCGGAATATTTCGCTCCGGTGTTAAAACTTCTGCCTATCTGCACAGGTAGGTAGCAAACAATAAAACGGCTTAGCTGGGAAGGAAAAGTAACTGTCTACGTACGTTTCGGTCTTATTAGACCTCATCAGGAGAGTATAACCAAGGTGTAAGGTGTTGACACTTAGAGATAGAAAACTTAAAAATATGAAATATGCACTACAGTCGAGCTGACAACAACGTCTCCGTCAGTGGACTCAAATTATAACCATGAAATTAAAAATAAACATAACCGTCTCATCTGACGTCTATGTTTCATTGTGATACCAACAAAAATGTCACTCTAACTCGCCTACTGGGACGAGGAAAAAGAGTGAATAGATTTAAACAATCTTTGGCATCTCACTAATCTCAAACAATATTTTGAAGCTTCGAGCACTAACTCGTTAGCAACAGCACAAGGGGTGTGGGGAGTATCCGCTATTCGCGCTCTGGTGCTCGAAGTCCAAATGAAAAGAACATAAACGCGTTGATGCACCGAGTAGCTCCGCATTGTGAAAAGAAAGCGGCTAAGGTGACACGCTGAAACGGATGCGGATTAGTCAACCAATGAGGAATCATCTAAAAGGAGGCACATGTAGCGATGCGCGATTGCGAATAAAAATATTCGAATAATTCGATTGTTGGGATTATTCGAATGTATTCGAATAACTAACGGTTGTATTCGAATTTTAAAAAGTGAGCAAATAAAAATCAGATTAGAGTAGGCGGTGCAAAGAAAATGTATGTCTGTGATTAACTGAATTAATTAATGTAATACATTCATGGATGTCAAATTTATTGACATCATTTTGATACATTTGATACATTTTCTTTGCACCGCCTACTCTAATCTGATTTTTAGTTGCTCACAGGTTATAAGCGTATACGCGCCAACCGCGGATACGCATCGCAACAACGAATTATCGGTTTACTTCGATTGTTCGATTGTTATTCGCCCACCGCTTAGTAATACGCTGGCGCCGTATCGTTGTTAACCGTATTAGGTGGCCATACACACAGAGGTTGATCCGCCGGTTTTGAACGCCGCGGTTCTAAAGGGGCATCTTCATAATACGTCCATGCGTTTGGTTAAAGTCGAATAAAAATGTGGGCGTTGCAATAAAAAAACATTACGCCTAGAGTCGAATTTATTTTGCCGTCGGAAACCTCTTTTATTAATTCTTCAAATTAGGCATAATAAAATAATTCGCACTTACATGTATAAATGGTATTGTTTTCAAGGTATTTAATAAAGTGTTTGCTGTGTTTTGTACGACTCTCAGCCATTTAATAAAAATAAAAATCCACAGATCAATCTGCACAGTTGATCTGTCCCATGCAAAACCGTGTGTTAGTGTGCATGAAACTGCAGATATATCCGCGGATTGAACCGGCACTGTGGAATTTCGACTTGGCGAAAGTTCTGTACCGCAAGTAAATTGTTTCCAAGTGTTTAACCAGTAAGGTAAAAAAATGTTCTGCAATAAAAAAGCGGGCTCTATTAAAAGAGCTAAGAGAAAATGATCCGGATGATTTTAAGAATTATTTGAGAATGGATATAAAGACATATGGCTTTTCATTAAGTTTAGTAAGAGGGGCCCTCACAAAACAAAATATTTTTGTTACTATATTCCTTGCTTTTAATTTTTCACAAAGAGGATGTCCTTTGTAAATTTCTAAAAATGTTGTAAGAAAATTTTTTGAGCAAGGAACATTTTCTGAAGATATATTTAACTGACTGACTGTCGCGGTTGAAACTCTAATAAAAACGGTGCACTCAAATCGTCTGTTAGTTGCTGTTAGTTACCGGCAGCAGTTTTCACTGGCGGTGTAAATTGACAGATAAGTATGTACCGGTTAAACCTGGCGCGTGCATTTACCACTAACTAAAAGGTAAATACGCATGTTAAAGAGCATCTTCACGATACGTCCAGGACGTCATTGCGTCTAGGATGTCATGCGTTCGTATAAACTCGCCAGAAGGTAAGCGGAGTTTTTAAGAATTTTATTATTTCGCATGCCCATTTGGTTGAATTCTTTCCGCGAAAAATCTGCTGTTGGACCCGATGAGTTGATAAAGCGGTGAGAATCAAAGGTTTTTTTAATGTATTTATTGCTTCATCGACAAAGTCGAGCAAAAAGGCCAAGTTCACCGGCGGCGAGACATCATAAAATCTCATAAACAGTTCTTTTTTGCGTGCTAATTGGAGAATTGTGTTTTTTATACTGTCGGCATTTTTTTTAATTTTTAAAATTTTGAATTTTATTTAATTTTAATTGTACTTTACCTTGCAGGATCGTTTTTTGTAAATATACATTGCGTTTACCACAACATTACCTTTTCGGTTGCATTGAAGGCCTGCGCAAGAGAGCACTGTATTTACGGAGATTTTTAAGTATTTTTGAATTACTTATTTTTTCCGTATGCGTGCCATACACGGAAAAAAATTATCAACGCTCGAAATTTATCGACAAATTTAAAATATTTTGTGTATCTTGTTTTATTTATTTTACCGTAAATAAATTAAAGATACTTTTTTTGCTGTGTCAAGTAAACTTATAAATAGCTGAGAGTCGTACAAAACATAGTAAACACTTTATTAAATACCTTGAAAACAATACCATTTATACATGTAAGTGCGAATTATTTTATTATGCCCGACGCGTATACAGAAATCGCCATAAAATCTTTTCCTGCGTTACAAATTTGAAAAATTAATAAAAGAGGTTTCCGACGACAAAATAAATTCGACTCTAGGCGTAATGTTTTTTTATTGCAACGCCCACATTTTTATTAGACTTTAACCAAACGCATGATATCCCGGACGAATCACGAAGATGCCCCTTTAGAACCGCGGCGTTCAAAACCTGCGGATCAACCTCTGTGTGTATGGCCAGCTATTGCATACGCATTACCACAGCCAAACCACAGCGCACTATTTCGCACGATATCGAGACTTACATATGCGGTCAATATAATAGCAGTAGAACGCCAAGATAGTTAAACAAATATCTTTCCCTTCGATTATTGAAAAGACTATTATCTTTATATGAGATACCGAAATTAATTTAATTAATAAGATGGTGTTAATTTTACAAATAATTTAATTCTTTAAAGAGTTATACATATTTTTGAAAATTTAGTGCCACTGCTATTATTTTGACCGCTTTGGTATATCTTTAGCTTTTCGGATTATGTAGTTGAAAAAATTATTAAGCGAAAAAAATCATTTATCTATTTATTATTTATGTTGATTTTACATAATATATTAACATACAATTTTTTAATAGAATTTCTGAAAAAAAATTATCTTAGAAAAAACTAATATTCGTTGTTGCGATGAATGAATCGCCAGCGCACGATGAATTGGAAAGCGAATGAAATTATTCGAATAATTTTTATTCGATTGTTTTTTTCAGACTACGAATGAATCGATATTCGAGTAAATAATTTAACGATTGTCGATTTATTCGATTGTTCCTTTCATTCGCAATCGCGCATCGCTAAGGCACAGGAAACAAGTGGATCTCGGCATCTGACACTTCTCTGACGTTTGTTATGACACTAATTTGTGACACTAATGATCGATTGACAAATGCTTTTTCTAAATTGTGTTTGTAATTTTGAGTATTTCACTAATATTCAATGTTTATTCTACGAAAGTGAATTTAATTAATCAATTACCGTAATTTGACTTGCCTGTAATGTTCAGTTTAGCTGAAGCATAACCTATATTATGGCTACACATATGCGCACGTAAATATCAACCAAAACAAATTATGGCCGCCTCGAATTGCCGAGCAAAAGAAAAACGCTTATATTTTTGAAATTGGCGCGTGCCCTTTTCCGATGATACTTCAGCTGCGTTCGTTGATTCAACTCCGTGCACTCTATTTACTCTCTTCGCACTTTTGTCTCACTCTTACTTATACCAAAACTTATTCGCTCTCACTCTTTACAGTGTGAAAAGA
Organism: Dorcus parallelipipedus; assembly: GCA_958336345.1. Classification (NCBI taxonomy): domain Eukaryota; kingdom Metazoa; phylum Arthropoda; class Insecta; order Coleoptera; family Lucanidae; genus Dorcus; species Dorcus parallelipipedus. The sequence goes on from OY284475.1 coordinate 38,045,061, forward strand.
GTAAATAGAGTGAACGGAGTTGAATAAACGAACCCAGCTTTCATTGGCTGGTACCCCACCACGAGAAATTTCTTGCGTAACGTTTCACCGTGGTTTCACCCGTGCGTTTCACCTATATGATTCCACCATGCGTAGGTTGTTAATAAATTTCCCACCGTTTCTGTTAAAGAGGTTATGTCACACAGTGAGCCAAATGAATAAAACGAAGCAAATGCTGTTACTTCTGTTATAATTTTTTTTAAAACTTAAATACGAGGAAAAATTTCGAATGCAAATCATTATACGATTCTATTTATTAAAATTTTTACTACGTTATAGGCAGAATTATTTAGAATTTCATTTTTGTTCAAATATTTGCAGTTTTCATTGAAAAATTTGAAGTAAAAGCATATGCTTCGTTTTATTCATCTGGCCCAGTAACACGCTACACGACAATCGAAAATTCGAAAGCGTGTTCGGATACTACTTTGTTACTTTCTCTAACGTCAGAAGTTAGCACTCATGTGGAGCAGAAACACTGAAAAAAATAAGTGTGCACTAAAACCCTTCCAGCCAAAAACGCTATAATTTTACTATGATAGCCAACCTACTAACTTAAAATAACGGCCTACCACGATGATAAATAGGTAATGAATGGATTACATTTAGAAACATTAGGAGCTGATTAGGCATTTACGAAAAATCATCCAGTGTACACCGCATAAACCGAATGCTTTCGATAATTCAACCGGTTACTTTCGTATCGCGTTCGATAATTTACCACATGTACCTAACTCATGCACCCGGTAAATAATTTGTGCACCGAGGAACGATAATGGTCCATGCATGGTACATTAAACATAACCTAAAAAGAGTTATTAGTTATAGACAGTATTTTGTAAAATTAAAAGAATTACCTTTTGCAATGGATGTGGAGTTCGGAAAATGTTCAGAAACAAAATATCAGCTTCAGATATGGAAAATATCATTAAATATGCTTGTTTTCAAATGTTATTATAGGTTTTGTTTCGTTAGTTCATCCAAGTTTATCTATCGAAGCGTTTTTAAATTCAGTCAACCGATCTCTGCACCGGTGTATCAGCTGATTACCGATCGGTAAATTTGGTGTACCCACCAGGTGAATTTTCGTAAATGCCTATTATCTGTTCACTCGGTTTCCTCGTCAGAGTAGGCGAATTAGAGTGACATTTTTGTTGTAATATAGACGTATGAAACGGTTGTGTATTTTTAATTTCATAGTTATGATTTTAGTACACTGACGGAGACTGTTTCCAGTGACAGTAATGCGTAAGGGTAAAACGAACAGACCCTTCGTATTTGGCAACATAGTCAGATCAGTGATGTGGAATATTATCAATTCCTTATCTACTTGTTATCACAGTAGGCCGTGATTTTAAGCTAGTAAATTGGCTATTATGTTAAATTAGACAAATTTATAGCGTTTTCGACTGATCGCACTAGTGCACACTCAGAGTATGTTCATCTCATGTTTCGCATGAGGTTAAAAGAAGATGCAAATACACTGAGTGCAACTTGAATGCAACCGGTGCAAATGAATGATGTATCGCTGCATGTTATCTTAACATGCATATTATGGACTTTTTCATGTTATGTTAACACATCGGAAATATGTATCTTCTTGTCATGTTATATGTTATTTATTACAACAATGCTTAGATAGATCAACGAAACAGATTTGGAAAATAACCCAGCCAAAATTAAAAGCGAAGGGATACGTTTTACAATTTTTGTACGTGAATTTGGACGTGAATACACCTCGTGATGAAAAGAAAATATGACAACATTGCCTAATTCGGAGTAACATTAAAATCTAAATCGACATGGCATTCATTGTCAAAATTTAAGTAGTTTTTGGCGTACAAAACTATTTTAAAAACGACTGGTGCTGTTTCTAATAGTATACAGCGTTTTTTTACTCTATGCAAATAAAAAAACCTCAGTATAAGTACAGGTACCACTTGTTTGGAACTGCTGAAATGTGCGAGAGAGAAAAGTTATATTTAGCAAAGTCAGTGACCAATGTTAAATACTGACCTACCTTAAACGCGTCACTCAGAGGTGGCCGCCGGGCAAAAAATTGCCGCGGTAAAATGCATCAAAAGAAGTTATAACGCCGACACCGCACATCAATGGAATGTCGCAAATGGCGCAAATACATTCCATAGTATTTCGTAATAATATCGTATATTAATTATTTTACTTAAAATTTTAATTCAATTCTCCCTTGCTAATCTCGTTGCTAGGCTACGAAAGTACTACTACGGTCCAAGGACAAAAAAATAAATGTCAAGTCTATTAAAATTCATATGGAATGTGAAATTACAATTTATTTATACCTTTCTTTTAACTTGTAGGGCACAAAAGAACCACATGCGATATTCGCAGCTTCTTGAATTGCACTTTTTAACGGAAAGAACGTTTTTTCATCAAATTATGCAGACATACGTAGAACATCCTCCATGCTCATGCTCAAATCAATGTGACCGACTGACCTAAATTCGCGTCAGGCGGCCACGTACGCAAGGTGACGCAAGTGTTAGGCCAGCAGTTCTCAAACGGTTTGGTGAAAATCTGCCAATGTATTTTTCTCGAAAACTATTAACTTTTTGCTAAGGTCATATAAGTTCAATCGTTGCCATTTATGGTGATGTATTACAGGTTTAAATATTTGCATACAGTATAAGAACACCCCGTATTACATAACGAGAGTTGTAAACAGCATATTCTGCACGGTGGAAAAGTTGCGCATGACCCGCGCAGTGGCAAATGCAAGTAATTCCACAAGTAATTCCGCACTCGAGTTTTGTACTATACTTTATCTACGACCACAAAAATTACCTTATTATTCAAGTTCAAAATAATCAGCAATGACACACAATTTCGACGACTGTCAATCTAATGTGATGCGGCTACGTAGATCTAACTACAAGCGTGCGTAAAGTAAAGTACTAAATCAACATACTCCGTATAAAGGTAGCGCATTTAGTGATTTTTAATATCTATCCTTGTCGCACATTATTCTCATCTAGGGATAAAAAGAACACAGTCGAAAGTTTGTTAACATTTGAAGTGACGTTTAACAAAGTTACTGTCAATAACTGCAGCTTGCCTTTAAAGTTTCAATTTGCTTTGTATCGAAACTGTTTTCACTTTGTTTTAAATAATACATTTTTGAGATTAAACTATCGCCATTGTGACAAACAGAATTCCCTAAAACTGTTGTCTTCCTTGTTGCACTTGCGACAATTGTATTTCTTATCCTTATTCCTCAATGTTCTCACGAGAGGAATGGGATTTCGTTACCTGAACGGAGTGTTGATTTAGTACCTTAGTGTAAAGTAGGTGCAAATGCCCTCGCTGTGCGTTTTTCTTACATTACGCACGACATTTGTAAACACCCGCTTACTTAATTTATGTGTTGTACGTAATTCGTCATTTACAGTAGTGGTCGTAGATAAACTGTTTTATTTTGAACGTTATTTAATGATGATTAAAATAACTTTCCGTTTCAAAACACACAAGGCGCTTTCGTTTCTGATGGATCACAGGAACATAACGCGTTTGGATCAGCGAATCGTGTCCTTTTCTGAAAATGATTCATCCCCTCCACTAATAGTTTTTGACCATGATTCGATTTTCGGAAACATGAAATGTTTAGGTATAGCCGATTTTAAGCGCATAACCGGTAATTACCGGTTAAAAATATTTTTAACTGAATGCTTTCCAAATGCACAGATACTACTCGGAGTTATTCCAGAGCTGCTCCAAGTAGCTCCGAGTAATTCATCCGTGCAATTGGACAGCACCTCAGGTAGCTTAAACATATTTAGTTACAAATATTTTTGACCGGTAATTACCGGTTATGCGATTAAAATCGGCGTATGTTTCGCTTGTTCAGATCAGGATTAGAGGGAAATTTAAACTCAAATTTAGTTTGGAGATTATAGGGTAATAGCACCAGTTATGGACACTTTAACGCGAAATTTAAAGATTATCATTCAGCAAATGTAAATACATCACATTTCTTAAAAAAATTGCATTTCAAAGTACAGACTGGAACTTTTTCTGTCACCTCCAGAACATAGAATAAAAAAAAATCTTAAATCTTAATTTTCAAAAATACAAGTAAGCAAGTGTGTTTTTGATCCAGTTATGGACATCACATTTTTTCACTGTTCCCAATATGGACACCTACTGAACCACTTATGGACATCTGAAATATTTAGAAGAAATCCGTTGGAAACTACATAATTTTTAGTAAGAATTTATGAATCATATACCTACATATATGTACATATACACAGTTGGCCTGACCAACACTATCTATGCGTTTTTCGTGAGTAAATGAAGGATAGAATAGTAAAAACCGCATGAGTAAACGAAATAGCTACATCAATCGACGTTGCCGATTGATAACACGGGCCACGCTCCGGCCGCAACATTGTAATATCTCTATTTCATTTCCACACAAGTTTCAATGAGCCTCTCCTTCATTTACTCACAAGAAGCGCAGAGATACTGTTGGACAGGCCAGGGCGCTGTATACTGTAACTAATGTATGTAAGTAACATAAGCAATAAAAGTACAATAATTAAAAAATCAAAATTTATCCTCTTCCTCATTATCTAAACTTGATAAGTCATCACTTTCACTTTCATTTATTTTATTACAGATTTCACAGAGAAACTCATTACTTGACGTATCAATTGGAATTTTTGAAGCCATTTAGCTTTTCTTTCAAAATAATTTTGACTTTTCCAGTATACGTTACATTTATAACAATTCCAGTTAAGCTTTTCATTTAAATACTTCAGTATCTTTGGCTTTTGCAACTTGCAGCTTCACTTATTTGCTTGCATTTTTTCATCTTTCTTTTCTTGTCTAATACGCTTTCTTGACTCCATATCTTTCTCTTTTTGCACTCTCTGCTCCTCTTTTTCTCATAATATTCTTGCCATAATTCAGAAGTCACTACTGCTGGTACTTTTTCCTTATTTTTGCTTTTTTTATTTGTTTCTTTCTCTTTGAATCAGAAAAGTGCTTTCTTAAATAGCGTAGAACAATTTTATCATAAATAAAAGCAAAACAGCAAGCTAATTCTATCATTAAATACCCATGTTCATTAATGGGTCCCCATCAAAATACTGTTAAGGACCCACTATGGACAGTCTGTCTAACATTGGTAAACTTGTCCATACACTGAACTAGTTATGGACACCTAATCTAATATATCTCATAACCGTTATTTGTGTATTTTTATTTTAGAAGCATGTTAAGTACTGCTACTAGCTTCATATATTGCAGACGGGAAACTATTCTATTTAAACTGAAAATAAAAGTATGTTATGTTGTCCACTTACCTTGCTTACACTAAGTAATAACAAAGATTGGAATTTAGGAAGCTGTATGACACATGCTCGAAATTTGGCGCGAAACGTTTTTATTATGAGCAAACTTCTATTTTGTTACCGCTCACTGTATTTGACAGGTATAGAAGATTAATTTGGTTGTGGAAAGATGTCGCTACTATCACTGACATTCTTATTTTTTATTTTTAAATTTTACACTGTCCATAATTGGTACATCTACCCGATCTACCCTATACAGGATATTAGATAGAAATTGCGTTCACCTGCAATCTAATATGTTTGATACATTTGAGACTTCGTTTTGACAATTTACGAAGGAATATTCCAAACACGTTTTTTAAGTAACGTTCTTTTCTAACAAGAACAAACGAATCATGATTCTCTAAACATGTTCGGATCTTATTAGGATCATTTCACAAACGAAAGCGCCTACAATGTATGCACCTGTTTCAAAACATAAGGTCGTTTCAACGTTAAAAAATGCACATTTCGAAATACATATACGAAATAATTTCAAAATAGTGCACCGCCAAAAAACAGCTTTAGTTACATACATGAGTACCACATTCTCACTAGACTTTCTCGGCATAATGCGATAACAAGCAGATAAAGAATGGATATATTTAGTCATAATGCTTGTGTCTAACAGGATTCAGCGTTTCAGCAATGTGACTTCAAGCGCCAAATGACTTGCTGTACACGTATAAGCTATTTTTATTGCGGATCGTTTCTAATTGGTTCAAAATTCAAAATGAACCTTTTAGAAACGATCCGCAATCAAAATTTTGCGTATCCGCAATGCATGTGAACTTAACTTTAGAGGGTTTAAGTGAATGCTGACGTCACTCTAACCTTATCAGATTAATCTAAAGTTTCAATAAATGCGGATTTCAAAAAATAGCAACTTTACCAGAAATAAAATGAACAGCCGTAACTAATTTTCAGTACCTGCACATATAAAAGACCTGCGATACTAAACAATACTCTGATACAAAACATATTTAAAAATATAGCCTACAAATCTGTTCCTCGAAAGCGCTTTAAAAACAGTCAGCGAAAAAATTTTGGCTGTAATTTTCTGCAGCCGCTTTATGCAGTTGCTGTATGCAGCGCTGTCGTCTAACGTCAACGCTGTAAAAAATCATGCAGCTGCTTCAAAGGTTGGATTCTGTTAGACACAAGCATATTTTTCATGTCACATTCTGGTATCTATCAAAATTCATTACCAAGCAATTTAACGAAATGAGAACATGGCCTGCTTTGACAAGGAAACCGAGTAAGCAAATTATACCTATTTATATTTTCTCTTTTTTGCCACATTAAAAATGTCAATCACCTTATAACTTACCCCTTGCATAGCAAGATCAAGAGAATATTCACCAATAAATGTGGTTTTTCCACAGCCAGTTGGTCCCGTGAGAACAGTTAATTCTCCCTTCCTATGGCCTTTCAATATTTTATTCAAGGTCGGAAATCGTTTCCATTTAACACCTTGTACCTTACACAATAATTGATTCATTTATTCTATATTAATCAATGTTATATCCAACACTACCTTATCAATATTTTGAAGATCAGACAGCACATCTTCCCTTAAAGATGAAAACATAGTTATTGACTTATGCCAAATGGGCTGCGCAGATGATATAATTGCCTTAAAATCCTGTTCATGCCCCAAATGTGGCAGCAATTGTTTATCCATCGGCCTGTACAAATTTTGAAACATTTAACATAATAATTTATTTATTCTAGTAATACTAATGTACCTTACGAATAAACAACGCTTCTCCCCCAATTTTTTGGCAAAATTTCTAGCCACATCCCATGACTTTAAATCGTTACCAAACCACAATATCAACTTGTTATATTGCTCAAACATAGGCAAGATATACTGAGATAGACTGAGTAGACCACTTGGTAGACAGATCACATTTCCAGATATTTTTGAATTTAATAATACTATAAAATCAGCTATTCCGGGCACAATTATGGCAGTATCCCTGGATGATTTGGTTAATTTCCCCACCAAGACTCCACCACAAGTCTCACTCGGTTCAATCATTTGCATCTTGGTTTTTCTGTTGAATACCTGATATCCAACTAAATTAGATTCTGCATTTTCCAGAGGAAAATATAGCTTTTTGTATTCATCATCGATTCGTACATCCAATACATCCAAGATCTTACTACTAATCACCTGTAAACTAAAAATCAACCATGGAATTTTATTGCACTAGCACAATACTTACAGGCAGATCAAAATTCTTTAATATATTTACTATGGACTCGCTTTCCATACTCTTTACTTGTATGGTTTTGGCAGCAATTTGTTCTAAGTAATCTTTAATCGAGTCTTTTTCATTGAAAATATTAGACTCAAATGTACTGAAGGTCTTCTTTTTTTTCTTAGCTGCTAGAAAGGTCTGAAAGTTATTCCATTGTCCACTTGATTTACATGATGGGCATAAGAACATCCCTAGACAAATGGAGTAATGACAAAAAATTAAATTTACCCATTGATAATTCAATGAACCTGTTGTTTTATTTATAAAAACCCTATTAGCTGTAGTGGCAGACTTGGTTGACTTATGGCACATTGGGCAAGTTGCAATGAAGCATGAGTAGCCTTCTTCAAAGATTACGTTGTGTTGCAGGAGTTTCTTCTTAATTTCTGAGGTGGTTACATTCGGGATATCTTCGAACAGGACGTCATTGAAGTCTCGTTTCAGAAAGTGGTAGGACTTTGTTTTTCGCAGGACGAAACGCATAACGAACATAATAACCTAATTGTTTAACAGAAGATCTTCATAACGAAACAGGATGTTTAAACTTCGAATGTCGTTTATTAAATTTAAAATATATAATTTTTGCGATAACTGAAATGTAAAGTTATATTGCAGCAAAATTTGCCATCCCTACTTACATACATATTCTAACCAAACAAATCCATCGCACCAGTGCATTGTTGCCACTTGCCAGACAAAATTTTATATAGTCCCTAGATTTTGTATTAAAATCCCTAGATATCCCTAGCCATAATTCACCATTAACCCCCATATTCTTAGGGTGCGTTTCGTTTGCACGCTCACACGCTTTAAGCGTTCACGCTTATAAGCGCTGTTTTCTGTTGTTTCCTTTGGCGTTTAGTCGCTTAAGCCGTTATACGCAAAGGTTTTGACTTTTGTTCGCATAACGAATTCATAACCTTAAAAATATAATTTTAGTAGAGAAATTGATCCATTCATAGCTGCTGCAGCTGTTTCTGAAGTGTAATGTTTGTTTATAATCTGACTATGATTAGCTGATCTTCTCATACGTTCCGTTAGGGGCGTAAGCGCTTACGCTTTTGTTGCCCTACATCCATGGAATAAGCAATTGTGAGCGAAAACTATGACGTCATATCGTCATATGACGTTATCATTGCGTTAGCTGGCGCTTTGTAAGCGTTTGCAAACCCAAACGGAATGGTTTAAGCAACGCTTATTAGCGCTCAAAGCATTTAACACTCTCGCCGCCACGGTTATTTTTTGAATTTTTTCATCACAGGCCAAGTGCGTTTTTAATTTAGTATGTTATTATCGAGTACACATAAACTTATAAAAGTAAAATTCCCAAATTCATTTCGAGAATATTTTCAAAATTCCGTTATGTATCACAAACGATACATATGTGGCCTGTGAGGAAAATTTCTCGTAATAGGCCACATGTATCGCTTATGATACACATAAAGTTTGGTTATGTTGTAAGTTCTTATCACACTTGTAGTGTACTTATTACTTTTATTTACATATGAATTATATTAGTATCGATAGGGACTTTTACAGGTACGTTCATAGGCTGTTTTACTATTCATTTTGTACAGAAAGTATTTTTAGAAATCCCAGAAATTAGGAATATGGGAAAACCAAAGAAATATACAAAAATTTTAACCGATAAGGAGTTGAAGAGATTGTCGATAAACTCAGTGATTTTAGCGATGAAGATATAAACATGAATGACGAAAGCGTTGATGATTCTGATGTAGACCCAAACTATGAAACCGAAAGTTCGGATTCTGACACGGAAAACGCAATTTCTAATAGTAGTTGCCATTTGTTTTAAATGTTTTTATTAATATTTCATATTTTACTAATATTGTTCTTGTTTTGAAAATGTATAATAATTTTTTTAAACAAAATAAAAAATAAAATACATATTATGCATAATTTAAATGATAACATTATTACACATATGTACTGCGCCAAAAATGGGTGCACGGGTAGATAGTCCCAGGCCACTAAAACCAAATATCAATGGAAATATCTGTAGAGTGTGTGTAGTTTACATTACACAACAGTTCAAACAATCTCAAGTTCCATGTATCACTAGCGATACACATGGCGCATAAAAACCTAATTTGGTGTATCGCTAATAAGGCTGGGAATCGTATTCGAATACATGTGCACTCTCTATTCGAATACGTTCGAATTTAATAATTCGAATATTCGAATAATTCAAATAATTCGAATTTTCAAATTATTCGAATAATTCAAATAATTCGAATTTTTAAATTATTCGAATAATTCAAATAATTCGAATTTTTAAATTATTCGAATAATTCAAATCATTCGAATTTTCTAATTATTCAGTGAATTGAAAAATTCAAACATTCGAATATTAACTTAATCCGATTTTTCGAATGTTTTGTAACTACTTTTCTAGTTGCCTTCATTATCGACAAGAAAAGTTAATAGAATCGTATTGCGCCACTCCAAAGAAGGTATCCCTGCAATCTTTGACACAAGAATGTAGACCCTTTTTTTACGAAGTCTACGCAGTTACACGTTATAGTATTTCTCACATCATTTATTCGCCAAATATTGTCCAGAAGTAATGTTTGAAAATACTTTAAATTAAGTTTAAAATGAAAGTGACAAAATACAATATAAATTTTGCCCGTACAGGGCAATTTCCATTTCATTATTCGAATACTTATTCGAATTTTTATTCGATTTATTCGAATTATTTCAATTATTCGAATTAATTCGATTTATTCGAATTATTCGAATTAATTCGATTTATTCGAATTTATTCAATTATTCGAATTAATTCGATTAATTCGTATTATTCGAATTAATTCGATTTATTCGAATTATTCGAATTATTCGAATATCCGAATAAAATTTCAATTGAATATTCGAATACCAAATCTGAGAAAAGTCCCAGCCTTAATCGCTAACGATACTCATGGCAGCGAGAGTGTTAAGCACGCACCCTTAGTGCTTCCTCAAGGAGTTCCTCGTTCAAGGCAGTTCAAGGCTACCTCACGATGTTGCCAACCTAAGCGGCTAGAAATTCGCGTGCTAATAGGAAACAAAACGAGTTTCACTAAACTAATTAAGATATATTTTGTTGACAAAAACATTATAATAAATGTTCGAAATGTCCTCCTTCACTTAAACTTAAACAATGCAATTATCAAATGAAATACAGGTATAACTTCAATAGTGAAATTAATCCAAGCATAGCTGCTGCAGCTATTTTTAAAGTGTAACCTTTGTTTGTAACCTGACTATGATCAGCTGAGCTCCTTGTACGCATCTCATACATTTCGTTTGGAACATAAGCGCTTACGCTTTTGTTTCCCTACCTCGATGGAATAAGCGATTGGAGCGAAGACTATGACATCATAATGACGTTACCATTTCGTCAGCTGGAGCTTTGTGAGCGTTTGCAAAGCCAAAGGGAATGGTATAAGCACTGCTTATGAGCGCTCAAAGCATGTAAGCGCGCAAATGAAACGCACCCTAAAAGTCACTCGGTAGCAGCTTAAGCGACTGAAGGCCAAACGGAACTACAGAAAATAGCGCTTGGAAGCCTGAGTGCTTAAAGCGTGTGAGCGCGCAAACGAAACGCACCCTATGAATAATTTCGAATTTCTAACCGCTTAGGTTGGCAACATCGCGAGGAAGCCTTGCACGAGGAACTCCTCGAGGAAGCACTGAGAATACGGGCATTAGATAATTAATAGTAATACTTAAGGTTAACATAGGCAGGTGTAAGTGAACGGACCTCACTGTCCAAAATAAAGGCAGTGTACCTACCTTCTCTAACACCTTAGGAAGCTCCATCATAAGCTGAGTTCGGCAATGCGATCTTTTTTATCAATCACCTCAGAATCGTTCGGTAATGAAAAGTCGAGCTTACTTTGATAGATCTGGAACGTTCGGCAAATACAGATCAGATGAAAAAGATCGCGCTCGCTCAGCTCGGAATATTTTGGAGGAGCTCTCAGATTTAGAACTTGTCAAGGAGGTTATGTTTATATATTTTCATGAATTAAGAGTAATCGTTGTTTAATTTAAACGATAAGTGTTATTACAGTGTAAAATAACGAAATTAAGACGAATTTCAACATTATAATGACCATAATTAATTTCAAGAAATAGTGTTTGATGATGAGGAATACAACCAATTTCTAAAAGTGTATAATAAAAGTGACTGTTGGAAGAAAATAGAGTATTTCAAATATTAAGATTGATTTCAAGAGAAGAATTAATAAAATTCTGTTTATTTGCAAACTCAACTGTCAGAATCTATACGCCAATTGCTCGAAATCGTTCGTCATTAAGTTTGCTCATGTGGAGCGCTCTGTGATCAGCTGATTAAAATCTCACTAGCTCTGCTCGAATCGTCGAGCGCATTGCCGAACTCACCTATAGATATTACTCTGACGTCGGCCTCCCTGTCTGGCAGCATAAAAAACTGGAGGGTCGAAGAAGATATGGAAAGCATGAGCCACCATAGAGCCATAACATACACCGTAACATTGAACCAAACAAGAGCATTGGAGAGTACACCAACAACCGGCTGGTATGTCTCGGATAGAAATCTGAACAAACTGGCGGGAGACTGCAGGTTTACGAGCTGCGAAAGCAAATTAACCCCGGAGGAACTTATCAGGAATCTCAGACGAGTTTGCAATAAACATCTAACTTCGAGAGCGAACCAAACTCAGCGGCGCCGGCCAGTATATTGGTGGTCGTAAGAAATCGCCATGAAGAGGAGCGAATGCACCAAGAGGAGAAGGGCCCTGATAAGATCAAATAGGAAACGGCTGGACAAAAGACTCGCAGCGAACATAGTGCGAGAGCAAAGCCGCAAGAAACGACTTGAAACGGGCCATAAAAAAGGGGAAAGCAACCCTGTGGACGGAACTACTGAACGAACTGGATAACGACCCTTGGGGGAAGGGATACCAGATCGTAACAAAAAAACTAAGACTGAGACCACCCGTAAAACTGGGCGAAATGGAAGTGAAAGCCCAGATAAAGAAGTTGTTTCCCACGAAACCAAAGATAGACTGGCCAACAACAGAAACAAGACCGGAAGACATCAGGCTATTTACGGCCGAGGAAATTGAGCATGCCATAAGAAAAATCAAGAGCAAGAAGACACCAGGCCCGGACAATATCCCACCCGAAGTCGTGAAAGCGGCAGCCCTGGAGAATAAAGAGACATTCCTGAACGTGATGAACGACTGTCTATTATGCCGGCAGTATACGCTCGCCGAGGCGACCCGAGTACGAGACATCCCGAGGCGAGATGCCCCGAGATGTGAGACCCAAGAACACCATGTATACTCTCGCGAATAAACCTCAGATCGGCTCTCGCCAACTCGCGCGAGACATTTTCGAGCACTGCGAGTAGTGATGAAATTGATCCCACAAACAGGGTTCCACCTGATAAAATTCTAAAAATTGGAGAGCAAACGATTGTACTCGTCCACTCCATTAAAAATAAACAACGAAATTAAAGACCGAAAAGAACTACGCCATAACTTCCAACGGTTCAAGAGACGAACGTGTATTGGGAACGCAAATGTTTCGCAAGAGTACCGTGTACACTCTCGCGAGATCCCCCACTTGACGCTCTCGGTTCCTTTGACTCGTGTTGGAGACCGCTTCTAGACCGAGCGCTCCGAGGGCGAGGCGAGAGGGCCTAGGGTAGGCCGAGAACATCGGGTACACTCTCGCGCTCGGTTGGTCTCGGGTCGCCTCGGCGAGTGTGTACTGCCGGCATTAGAGGGTAATTTCCCTGATATTTGGAAGAAGGCAAGGCTTGTGCTTTTGGAAAAGCCAAAAAAAAAAACGAGGGAGACCTGCCAACCTACCGACCAATCTGCCTCCTGGACGTAGTGGCCAAACTATTAGAGTCGCTCGTTAAAAAACGATTAACGGAGGAGCTGGATGATCATAACATCTTACATGATCACCAATTTGGATTTACGCCGGGCAGGTCAACCAACCACGGACGCGCTGGAAATGGTAAGCAAGCTCGTTCACAAGATCAAGGAGGTGGCCTGCCAACACAGGAAATTCTGTCTAATGCTCGCGTTGGACGTAGAAAACGCCTTCAACTCAGCCTCGTGGCTGCACATAATAAACGCCCTAAAAAAGGCAGGGACCAGCGAATATATCACGAGAATCCTGCAGTCCTACCTGCAGAACAGAGCCATCGTAACACCATACGGAGAGGAAGTGGCAGTGACATGCGGCGTACCGCAGGGCTCGGTTCTAGGACCTACGCTGTGGAACGTACTATATGACGGAATTCTGCAAATGGAAATGGGGCAAGGCATCACGACCGTAGCCTACGCGGACGACTTAGCGGTGTTAATCACCGCAAAGACGAGCTCCCAGCTAGAGGACAAAGCGCAGTACGCAATTATAAAGATAAAAGAATGGTTAGAACAACATGACCTAAAGCTAGCCACAGCAAAACCGAAACGGTGATCCTGGCCGGACCAAGAAGCCTAAAGAACCTCACGATAAACCACGAAGGGGCGGTCGATAGAGACCTGAAAATGACCACCCATGTGAAGAAGACCTGCGAAAAGGCGGCTAAATCCTTAATGACGCTGGCGAGGCTTATGCCCAACATAAGTGGACCAAGACCAAAAAAGAGAAAGGTCCTAGCTGGAGTCACGTACTATCTACCATAATGTACGCGGCGCCTATATGGTCAACGGCCATGAGATACAAGTACTACGAGGGACTCCTTGAGTCAATAAATAGAAGGATGGCGATCCGGATCTCTGCGTACAGAACGGTCTCGACCGAGGCAATACTGGCGATCGCAGCTGTTCCACCTATTAAGCTGAAGGCGGAGGAACGGACGCGGAAATACGAGGCTAACAAAACAGACACGGCATATGACCAGGGGAACCTAATGGAGAAATGGAAAATCGCATGGGATTCTTACCACGGATGGACGAAAACCTTCATTAAAGACCTGGACAGATGGAGTAATAGGACATTCGGAGAGGTAGACTATTACGTAACGCAAGCGATCACAGGCCACGGGGTATTCGCCACTTACCTGAAAATGATAGGGAAGCTTCAAAACGACAACTGTTGGTACTGCGACCAAACCGACACCCCTGTACACACGGTCTTCGACTGCGCGAGGTGGGAAGAAATAAGAGACACCGCCAATAGGAAGTGTGGGGTAAAAATCTCCACAGAAAACATCTGCGATATCCTGCTGAAGGGCGAAGAACATTGGCAGCATGCAACGAGCATGATGAGAACCATAATGGAAGACAAGTCCAAAGACGAAAAACAAAGACAGGAGAAAAGAAAGGTAACGACCGGGACTGGTGCCTGAGCGCAGCTGGAGAGCCAGTGGCGAGCGGGAATCCCGGCCCTGGTACTTATCAATACAGGAAGAGAGAAAGAAAACACCTGACAGTGCGAAATTCTTCAAGTAATGCCTAGTAGCGGATTCCAGGAATTAGCAGCTGCGAGAGAGGAGTAGGAGTTTTAGTTTAGTAGGAGTTTTAGTTTAACACGTTTTATTCATAACACGACAGTCTTTTTCTATTGCGCAAGCGTACTTCACTCCGACGTTATCAAATGATTTGTGCATGAATCTATAAAGTTTATACCATATAAATTATGTGGTATTACGGTAATTACAATATTAATTAATTTTGCGTGAACTCACTTTGATTGACAGTAATGACAGTGCCACTTCACACAGTGCCGTCAGTGCCCCGTAACCAGCACCAAAGTGTCGTAAATTTTTCAAAACGCCCAGGCCAGTTAGAACTCGCTTTTCATTTAGAAGACCATGGTTTGAACAATCCTAAAATTCTTCAACTAACAATTAGAAAATTCGTATTAAATGGAGAATTGAAAATAAACGACTAATTATTATTTTTATTGATTTCCAACAACCACGATGTTTTAATGTTTTAAATGTGTTTTGCCGAATCAGCTGGGGCGACATTCTAGCTAGAGTAGTAAACCAATAAAGCGATTCGTATGAGAATTTACAGAGAAACTTTTCTTTCTTTTCCGACATCTACCCGCATATCAAGTTTAATGCACCTTCAATGAAACACCCAGTATTATTTT
Source organism: Dorcus parallelipipedus (assembly GCA_958336345.1). Classification (NCBI taxonomy): domain Eukaryota; kingdom Metazoa; phylum Arthropoda; class Insecta; order Coleoptera; family Lucanidae; genus Dorcus; species Dorcus parallelipipedus. Next base: position 38,060,851 of record OY284475.1, read on the forward strand.
TATGAAATTATCTTAAGCAGCATTACCAACGCAACCAAAAGGTAAAAAGTATAAGTTTTAGAATTTTCCTCATTTTGACCATATAGCTTACGTTTTCCAACACCTTGTATATTTACAAGGTGTTTCACTAAAGACAGTTTCTTTCATACCTCTCCAGTTACTCATTTTACGAAAGAACGTTTCAAATGAAAGTTTCATTGTATCACGTGGAAAATATTTTAAAAACAGTTTGTTGTATACAGTGTTTCGTTTAGTTTGGGCGTTATGTTACTTTGTTATGTTAAACGAAACAGCCTATATACATATATATTTACATTTTTGGATTCCGAACTGAATTCTAACGTGATATTAGGTCTGTTTTGTATCCTGCACTGGTGTACACCAATACGCTTTAATGCAACCTGAAATGTTTCTTTGGTGTATGAGTATAATTCGTATTGACACATTATTAAAGAATTTAGGCTTTATTAAGGCATAGTTATTAAAAAAAAAGTGTACATTAGTGTATACCTACCAGTACCTACCGTTTTCACGTTATTCAATTTAAAAAAATTATATTCCTGTTGCTGTACTCCAAACAAATGGAATATTTTCCGAACAAATGACGTTAGAAACTTGTAGTTTTTTGTTTTACAAAGGTTTCGTCTTGAAACGCTTTTTCACTTACACCGTTAAGAAAAATTCCAAGTGACAAGTTTTTATAAGAAATTTAATAAACTTGAATATATTCAAACAAGCCACAATACTTCCCGTTCATATTTAAAACAAATTTTGAATTTATTATATTTTTTACATTTATGACATAAATTACGCATTATTTACGCGTAATTTACCGTAACGTAGAAAATATTTTTTACGCGTAACTTCTCAACCCTGCTCAGTTATTAATAATACGATTTCAGTAATTCAAAAATTACATAAGACTGATTTATAAATATGTACTACAAAACAGTACCATTTGATTTTTTTTAATATGATATTTTTGTCAAGCGATAGTCAACTTTTTATTACATATTGAAATAAAACAATATAACAAAACACAAAATTAATTAATAATATAAATTAATCAATGATATAATTAATAATATAAAATTGAATTTATTAATTGATGCTGGAGCAGAAATTTCAATCACTGGAAATAAATGTGTAAATGAAAATTATAAAGATTTTAAAAATAATATTCCAATTAAAGCTAAAAATTTTATATCTGCAACCAGGAAGAAATTAAATATGTACCATAAATAACGCCTGAACGGTCCAGTGGTAAGAGGACCGGCCTTACAATCGGTTCGTCGGTTCGAACCGCACTCGGGATTTTTCTCGGCGGTGGTCGGTATCGACTTCAGGCACCCTTCAGTGTTGAGGATAAAATTCGACACTGCTTCCCCTTAAACGGCGAGAAGGTTGGAAGTAAGAAAGCCATGGAACACTTTACACACACTCAAATACACTCTCGCTCCTGAGGTCCTGACAAGTCTTTGACTTAGGACCCCGTTGGGCAACCACCACAGATTAAAAAAAAATTATTGGGGGAATTACAAGTAGGAGAAGAGAAATTTCAAGAAAAATTTCTTATTGTACCAAATTTGCGTATGGATGGAATTTTGGGATTCGAATGGTTGAAACAAAACAAGGTGAAAGTAGATTTAAGGAATTAAAAATTATTGTTGGAAAATCAGAAGTTAAAATTTGAAATAACATTGAAGAAGAAATTAAGTTGGAACATGAATTAAATGTTAATTGTATACAATTCGAAAAACAAAATCGGAAAATAGAAATACAATGGAATTGTGATGGGAAATATAAAGAAGAAATAGAAGAAATGTTAAAAGATAGCAAGTATTGCATCTGGATATGAACATAAATTAGAAGTAATTTCGCAAGAACCGTTACAAGCAAAAATGTATCAAATTCCACGTGCATATAGGGATGAAGTGTATAAGGAACTGAGGAAAATGGAAGAAAATGGTATTATTGAACGTGCAAATACATATTTCATTAATCCAGTAGTATGTAAAAAAGAAAACAGGTGAAATAAGGATGTGTTTGGATACTAGGAAACTTAAACAGAGAACGAAACCACAATTTGAGGCACCGAAGAAACCAATTGAAACTATTATTAGTTGTTTGTGTGGAAACAGTAGAATTTTTTCGAAGTTGGACTGAAGAAATTCTTTTTGGTTAATTCCACTCCATAAAGATTCAAGAAAATATACCGGATTTAATATTGAAGGAAATATTTACCAATTCAAAGTGGTACCTTTTGGAATAAGCAGTTCTTGTGCAGCTTTGGTCCGAGTAATGCAGAATATTCTTGGGAAATTTTTGTGCTACGTATATTGATGACATTCTAGTAACAAGTGTCTAATTAAAAACCTGGTCAAGTGGGTTGTGATCGAGAATTTATCCATTGCATTTACATAGCAAAATTATTAAGTGTAGCCTACTTGACCAGGTTTTTATTTAGACACGAGTTATAACAGGTGATCAATATCTTTTCTAATCAAGTGACCTATGGAAATAAAATCATGTGTCTTTAATTAGTTTATTATTTCAAATGCCACTTGTATTACATATTTATATAGCATTCCTATACAAAACGATAGGAATGCGATAAAAATAATTCAAATGGCATTTGAAATAATGAACCAAACAAAGATATATTTTTTATCCATAGGTCACTTGATTAGAAAAGATATTGATCACGTGTTATAGTAGAAGTGAAGAAGAACATTTGAAGCACTTGAAAATAGTTTTAGATGAGTTAGTTAAAGCAGGGATGAAGTTGAATTTGGAAAACTGTTCATTCTTTCAAACGCAGGTAACATTTTTGGGAATAAATGGGATCAGTATTGAAAACGAAAGAATAAATTTAATTAGAACGTATCAACAACTAAGAAATTTAAGACAATTGCGAGGATTTATTGGAATGCTGAATTATTATAAGAAATTCATACCAAATCTATCAGAGAAATCAATACCATTATACAATTTGTTGAAGAAAGGTGTGAAATGGAAATGGGGAAATGAAGTAAGGAATAGTTTTAACCAACTGCAGGAATCTTTTTATGAAAATTTACTTCTTATTCATACAAATTTTAATAAACAGTTTATTGGTAGGCGCCTGTGTTGGAGACCTTTAGAAAGGCTACGACCGGGTGAATCCAACATGCCATTGACTTGGATTACCGTTGATGGTATCTTTTGAAGATCTCTCCAAAAAAAAAGTGAACGGTTAAACTATGCCTAAGCCTAAGCCTAAGCAGCGGCTCGGAGTGAAACCTGCAGCAGCCATTTGTCGCTCGGGAAAGTTTGAATTTAGCGCTCACGGAAACATTAGCTTTGTTCCTACACAGTTCTAATGCCCGTATTCTTAGTGCTTCCTCGAGGAGTTCCTCGTGCAAGGCTTCCTCGCGATGTTGCCAACCTAAGCGGTTAGAAATTCGACATTATTCATTGTGTTTCCTTAAGACGTTTGTGGCGTCTATTCTTCTGAACGCCTCGGTACGCGTTTTATAGGCGATCTTTGTGTTGGTAAGTCTGCCCGGTGCCTTCCTCAGCCTCCATATTTTATGATTATTTTCAAGGAAGCTGCCTACGTTCCTTGAGGAAAGCCTCGTGTGTGATGTTGCGTCGGTTACTTTGCACGTACTTCAGAATCATAAGTGGACTGTTTTGTTCTTGTTCTCTTGTAAAAAAATGGAGTATTCGTGTTGACGCAAGGGTGAATTTATATTAAAGCAGCGCACATTGTTATTAAAAATAATATAGTCAGGGAATTTTGTGGAAACAGGTACGGTAGAATAGAATACGTGGGATGATAAATGTAAAAGTAACAGGTTAGGTTTTATAATTACAGATTACAGTTCAAGTATAATAGAAATTGAAAATCTCAGCGGGTATCATGGAAAAGTTTCAATATTGCAGGTTATGGGTGATCCAAACTTAGAAATTCTAGACATTGCTATGCTTTGTCCAGGTTCCTCACACGACAGTGTCGGTGACCAGAAAAAAGCGTACACGAAAAAAGCGCACAACGAAAATTGCGCACATCGAAAAATGCCCACATGGAAAAATGCGTACACGGAAAATTGCTCACACCGAAAAATGCTCACATAGAAAAATGCGCACATGGAAAATTACCCACACTGAAAAATGCCCACAGAGAAAATTGCGCACACAGAAAATTGCTCACACCGAAAAATGCTCACCCAGAAAAATGCCCACATAGAAAAATACGCACATTATATTTTATTTTCACATAAAAATGAAATTTATGCGCATTTCCATTACCGTACATGGTGTGTTAAATAACGTGCCTTTTTTAAATTTCTCCTCGTAGTTGGCTGTGAATTATTAGTTATTGGGCCCATTCAGGGACGCTCAGCGGCTTAGCTAAGCTGTAATTTAGTCAGCGTTTTCTAAGTGTCAGCACACAGTGATTCCCTGAACGAAGTTCTGAATGGCAGCTGTCTCACACGTTTTGACAGCTTGACTTACTATATGGGCGAGTTAAATAAACGGTCAATCCCGTCAATCTGCACAAAATCGTCAAGTCAATGGTCAGAATAAATTATCTGGCCAATTATCGACGGGAAAAATTGAATACTGACCAGTTTAACCGTTCACTTACCCCTGCCTATGTTAACCTTAAATATTACTATTAATACGTAGCTAGTATTAATCTATTGGTTTTGAGTGTAATAGCTCTAACTATAAATATGAATAATGGTAAATTATAGATTATTTATATAATGATGACAATGCAAAATTATGAACATTATTTGTTTAATGACAGGTTAGTTCACGATTAGTTCAACTGGTAACTTTAAATTATGCTCCCACCACTTTTTTTGATAGCGCTGAAGAACTCAGCCTACAATTTATGCGCTGAGTAAATATCTCAGCGGCTTTCTTTCAGCGGTCTGTCAGCTTGTCCGTTCAGGGAAATTGCTTACTTAGCCTCTCAGCCGCTGAGCGTCCCTGAATGCGCCCATTGTTATGACCTAGCCTTGCTTGAAACTTAAATTGACATACCATCGTAATCAGAAAAACCGACTACACTCGAAATTTTAATTAATTGAAGCATGCTTTAAAATGAACATCTGTCATTTTGACATTAATATTATTTTGACAAATTAAATAAAAATACCCAAATTAAAAGCAATTCAGAAGGCAATAATTTTTTACAAACATTCGTATAAAGATGTTCCTTTTTCACTCTGAAAGAGTGATGTATACTAGCCGCCACTTAAAACGAAACGCAATACCAAGGCCACGGCCGTAAGTAGAACTGTGTAAGGTTCATTTTCGACGAAGTTTATTGCTTTTCGTTTGGCTTTTAGTTTCGGCGATGGTACATAGGTACAATAACTACATAACTACTAAAAATTGATTTTCAACTGGATTCACATTATCCGGGCAATGAGCTTTACCTTTCGGTTCTGGCAATTTTTTTTCACACTTATTGAGTGCCGCATAAACGCTAGATATGAAGATCCTACTGGGTGATTTTTAAAATTTTTTATCAACTCTTGCCATGAAATTTGGTCAGCATGTCTTAGCTTTACTGTAAAACAGCATCAAGGAGTGCAATGAAGTACTTTTCACTTAAGCTAAGACATGCCGACCAGATTTCATGGCAAGAGTTGATAAAAAATTTAAAAAATCACTCGGTGTACCGAGTCGATACGCACGTCGATAAAAGGTACTATCAACTAGGAGAAGTAATTTTAATTTTGCCCGTCAAAAACTCCTAGTTTAAAAATAGGCTATAATAAAGCTTGATTCACATATCAGGCAATGTTCGTTTCACGCAGGTTACGTTTCGGTCTTGGACAAATATTTTCTTATGTGTTACAATAATAATTGTAATTATTATTATATTTTCTTATGTGTTACAATAATAATTGTAATTATTATTGTAACACATAAGAAAATATTTGTCCAAGACCGAAACGTAACCTGCGTGAAACGAACATTGCCTGATATGTGAATCAAGCTTTATTATAGCCTATTTTTAAACTAGGAGTTTTTGACGGGCAAAATTAAAATTACTTCTCCTAGTTGATAGTACCTTTTATCGACGTGCGTAAAAAGATCCATTTTACAAACTGTAAACTTTTTATTAGTTTAACCCCTTTATTTTGTAACTCATAACGACATCGTTATTATAACGATAATCGTTAACTGACATATTTTTACCAATCAGTGCTTAGATATAACGCATTTCTATGTACTGATTGGTCAAAAATATGTCACTTAACGATTATCGTTATGTAACGACGTCGTTATGAGTTACAAAATAAAGGGTAGTCGAATGATCGGAATTTTACAATTTCTATCAATATATTGTTTATTATATACGTATATTATACTCTCGATATCTTAAGATCGCAATCTAACAAAGAAAGTGACCACAGATGTTGAATGTTAACAGAAAAATTTGAGTAATAGTTGTCAAATTTAAGAAAAGAGAAAACAGATGGAACATATTTTCAACAGAGAGGTTCATAATTAAAAAAAAAAGGTTTATTAAAATCATTTCAACTAAGAAATGTAAAAAAAAATAATAGCATCAATTTTATATCCACGAAACGTCAAGTGTACTCAGGATGCGGTTGATTTGATTTCAGCTTTCCTGAACGTTTAATATAATTCTCAGAATAAAAAAAAAATTACATAAACAAATAACTAGAATCATTGTCCTCTATTGTTAATGTTTCATTCATAAATTGGAATTGGAAGTGGCAGTGTTATTTTAAAAAATTAACAAATTATTACAAACAATATTAACACTAACTGATTATAAAAGATATTCAAATTGTTCCCTATTAACTGTTTGAACTGCTCCAAATAACAGTCTTAGATCTTCCTTGAAATTTTTCTTATAGGTACAACCCTCAAAAAGGTATAGTCCGTCTAGAATTACGAGGAGAAATGTTAAAAAAGTCACGTTATTTAACACACCATGTACGGTAATGGAAATGCGCATAAATTTCATTTTTATGTGAAAATAAAATACAATGTGCGTATTTTTCTATGTGGGCATTTTTCGGTGTGCGCAATTTTCGTTGTGCGCTTTTTTCTTGTCCGCATTTTTCGCTGTGGGCTTTTTTTTGTGCGCAACTTTCGTGTGCACTTTTTTCGTGTACGCTTTTTTCATGGAATCAACGTATAGCTGCTGACCAGACTTCGTAAAAAAAGGGTCTATATTGTTGTGTCAAAAATTGCAGGGATACCTTCTTCTGAGTGGCGCAATACGATTCTATTAACTTTGTTTGTCGATAATGAAGGCAACTAGAAAAGTAGTTATAAAACATATTCGAAAATCGGATTAAGTTAATATTCAAATGTTTGAATTTTTCAATTCACTGAATAATTAGAAAATTCGAATGATTTGAATTATTCGAATAATTTAAAAATCCGAATTATTTGATTTATTCGAATTATTTGAATTATTCGAATAATTTAAAAATTCGTATTATTTGAATTATTCGAATAATTCGAAAATTCGAATTATTAAATTTGAACCAGAATTTGAACGTATTCGAATAGAGAGTGCACATGTATTCGAATATTCGAATTATTCGAATATGATTCTCAGCCTTAGTACAAACTTGATTAGCAAAAAGAAACGTTACACTATCCATAGTACTGTGACGTTTGCGGTCCCAGCCCGTCTGATGCGTCAACAACGACGCGCCTTAGACGAGAAGCTTCGATATCACGTCAACGATGATCCGAGACTTTCTGTCGAACGAGCGAGAATGTTCGCGAGAAACAACCCCGGCACATAAAAATGCACGCAGCCAAACGGGGGACAGTTCGACATTAATTAAGTAAGTGGACAGTTCGAAATTGAAGTCGCGTTATAAATATTCGCTCGGCTGTTAACATAAATTACTAATTAGTTCATAAATAAATTATTCTTAAGTTAGTGTTAATTAGTGTTACTTTTAAATAAATTAGATTATTAACTATTTCGTGTTTTGATTAAAATAAAAATAATAGAACCTTTAAAATCGTTACATTGGTGTCAGGTGCGAGGTTCGTGAAAATAAATAAACAATTAAAATTAAATTGAAATTAAACAAATTATTAAACAAAACACAGTGTCGGAAAAAAAAACAATGGCTTCAAAGAAAGTGCTGTTAAAAGACTTGAAAGTGACTGAATTAAAAGCTGAATTAGAAGAGCGTGAATTGGAAATTTCCGGAAAAAAATCGATTTTGCAAGAGAGACTTCACCAAGCGCTACTAGAAGCAGGAGAGGACCCGGAAACCTTTCTTTTTGAAATCTTGGGCGGTCCTGCAGATTTAAGTAAGATATTAGAAGATAAATTAGAGGAACAATCTGGAAAATTAGAAACTAAATTAAAGGAACAATCTGGAAATTTCAAAGATGAATTGCTGGAACAATCCAGAAATTTAGAAGCTAAATTAAAAGAGCAATCCAGAAGTTTCAAAGATGAATTGCAAACTAAATTGCTCGAACAATCCGGAAATTTGAAAGACGATCTAGATAAATTAATGGAACATTCTAGAAACACGGAAGAAAACGTGAAAATTTTAGAAGAGAAACTTGAAAATAAATTAATACAACAATCAACAAATCTGGAAACTAAACTGCTGGAACAATCTAGAGACTTAGACGAGAAACTTTTAGAACGATCAAAAGGGCTCGAAGATAAACTAGTGGTGAAAATATCAGAAGAGACAAGGAATCTGCAAGAAAATGTAGAAGAAATACTATTCCAGCAGGATAACAAAATTAAGAATCTCGAGCAAATCATGGCAAGGTTGCGAATGCTGGGGGATCCATCACCAGCAGAAATACCAGAAAATAATAAGACCCAAACTGTGGTAGGACCAGCGGAAATTTCTAAATTGAAAATAAAACCACCGACGTTCGATGGGAAGTCTTCTTGGCCCAACTACTTCAAACAGTTTGAAGCTGCAGCAAAAGCGAATGGATGGACGGCCAGTGAAAAAGCCACTTCGTTAATTGTGGCCTTGAGGGGGGACGCCATCGATGTGCTACAAATGATGCCGCTAGAGGAACAAGAAGACTTCAACAAGCTGGTGAACCGGCTGGAGATGCGTTACGGCCAGGCGCATCTGACCGACGTGTACCATGCGCAGCTGAGAAACCGTTACCAGAAATCCGGAGAGAGTCTTCAGGAATTCGAGGCTGATGTAGCGCGCCTAGTCCGGTTGGCATATCCTGCAGCTCCTGATGATTTCCTGCAATGTTTGACGCTGCAGACCTTCGTGGGTGGAATCCGTGATCCGGACAATCAGCAGGCATTAAGAATGGCCCACCCTAAGACATCCAAGAACGCATTGGCCTACGCCTTGGAATACGAGGCGACGAAGCAAGTTTCAAGAGGACACGTCAAGGTACGAGCTGCCATGGACTCCCAAGAAGAAGAACTCGCCAGCGTCAAGGTGCGATCTGCTGGAGAGGAGCGGCCCAAGGATAATACCACAGAGGAGGATATTCGCCGCATTGTGGAACAAGTCCTGAGGCGGAAGAATCCGCTGGTGTGTTGGAACTGCCAAGAAGAGGGACATGTTCGCAGGCGGTGTCCCAAGGCCAGGCAAGATCCTCCACGAAGGAAGCCACAGGAAAACTAAGCCGGGTCGGTGCAAAGGGGCAAACGTCGACCCGTATTCAAAGGCCCCCAAAGACAAAAGCCACAAAAGTAATAGCCCTGCGGCGATTAACCAGCAGTGTCTTCGTGGATGCCACCATTGATGACATCCCTCACACCATGTTATTGGATACGGGTGCGACGAAGACTATCTTGAGGCCCGACGTTATCAAGTCATCAAGACGCACTAAGCCGACTAAATGGAGACTGAGGACGGCAACGGGAACATCAGCGACTGTCCATGGTGAAGTAGAGGTGACCATTACCATTGGATCGACCCCCATCAAACATCGTGCTCTGGTAGCAGAAATAGAGGACGAAGCGATTCTGGGCATGGACGTCATGTGTGCTCATGGGTTTCAATTGGATCTGAAGCGTGGCGTGATGGCGGTTAACAACGAGGAGTTGGTTCTACATCAACGAGAGGACGTGGCCGCTCGAGTTGTTCTCGCAGAAGATGTCGTATTGCCTAGCAGAACCGAGGTTATAGTCGACGCAAACCTGAACGGCGCTTTCCAAGATGGGCAAGTCATTATGGTCGAACCTAACACTGACGATCAGAAGATTGGAAAAGGAGTTCTCGTTGGAAAAATATTGTTGACAGCAAAGAAGGAAATACCAGTTCGCCTAATGAATGTGAACTGTTTCCCTGTCAACATCAAGAAAGGTACGATCTTGGGAAGCTGTGCCATGGTGTCCTCCATCTCCCGTCAAATAGAAGCAAACGTACAACAAGAAACGAAGGTCCCGAAGAAGTTGTTGGAAATGGTCCTGTCGACGGCCCAGGAACTGACTCCAGAACAGAGGACAAAAGCGAAGAACCTGATCTGTCAGTATCAAGATGTGTTCGAGGTAGAAAATGGACCTAAAGGAAGAACCGAAATAGTCAAACACAAGATAGAGACCGGGGAAGAAAGGCCCATCCGTCAAGCTCCAAGGAGGTTACCATTGGCGAAGCGTGAGGAAGCAGAACGCATTATCCGTGAGATGGAAAAAGACAATGTGATTGAGCCATCATGCAGTCCATGGGCGTCACCGGTGGTGCTTGTGAAGAAGAAGGATGGATCCACACGGTTCTGCGTAGACTATCGATTGCTCAACAACGTCACCAAAAAGGATAGCTATCCTCTGCCACGGATTGATGACACCCTGGACACCCTGGCCGGTTCAAAGATCTTCTCGACCTTGGATCTAAAGAGTGGTTATTGGCAAGTGGAACTAGCGCCCGAAGATCGAGAAAAAATGGCGTTTTCCCTTGGTATGGGTCTATGGCAATTCACGGTGATGCCGTTCGGGTTATGTAATGCACCAGCGACATTCGAGAGGCTGATGGAGACGGTTCTGAAGGGTCTGTCCTGGACAACGTGCATGGTATATCTGGACGACATAATTGTGGTGGGGAAAACTTTCGACGACCACCTGAAGAACCTGGAAGGAGTGTTCCAGCGGCTTCGCGGAGCTGGACTAAAGCTTAGTCTCAAGAAGTGCCACCTGTTCCAGAAGGAAGTGAATTATCTAGGCCATATTGTTAATGGGAATGGAATCGCCGTGGACCCAGTGAAGATTCAGGTCGTGAAGGACTGGCCAACTCCCAAGAATAAACACCAGATAAGGAGTTTTCTAGGCCTATGCACTTACTATCGGCGCTATGTTCCCGGATTTGCGGATATCGCTAAGCCGTTGACAAAACTCACCGAAGAAGGTCGTCCGTTTGAATGGGACCAACATTGCCAAATTAGTTTTGAACAACTCAAACAGTACTTGATAAGTGCTCCTATCCTAAGTTACCCTCTCCCAGAAGGCAAGTTCATCGTGGACACTGACGCTAGCAATGTTGGTATCGGTGGCGTACTGTCCCAGATACAAGAAGGGCAGGAGAAGGTGATTGGCTACTTCAGTAAAGTCCTGTCAAAGCCGGAACGAAATTATTGTGTCACTAGAAGGGAATTGATAGCCGTGGTAAAGTCCATAGAACATTTCTACAAGTACTTATATGGCAGACACTTTCTCCTGAGGACGGACCATGCCGCTTTAAAATGGCTCCTCCGATTCAAGAATCCTGAAGGACAAGTCGCACGATGGATCGAACGACTTCAGGAATACGATTTTGAAATCCAGCATCGGGCCGGAACTAGCCACAGAAATGCCGATGCTTTGTCGAGAAGACCTTGTGCCGAAGACTGTAAGCACTGTAGTCGGCTGGAGGAGAAAGTGGCCACGACTGCGAGGACGGCCATCGTAGACGACAAATGGCAAGGTGAAGAATTGCGACGAGACCAGGAGAACGATCAGGATTTGAAATTGGTGCTGGAATGGAAAAGTAGGGAGGCAAGGCCTACTTGGGAAGAGATAGCACCGTGTGCACCATCCGTGAAATCGTACTGGGCGCAGTGGGACTCCATAGTGCTGGATCATGGTCTTCTGAAACGAACCATCGAGAACCAGGAAGGCACGGAACAGAAGACACAGTTACTGATCCCCAAGAATAGGGTGCCGGAAGTTCTGAGGGAACTTCACGATGGAACTTCGGGAGGGCATCTGGGAATCAAGAAGACTATGGAAAAGGTGCGCGAGCGATTCTACTGGGTGAACTGCAAGGAAGATGTAAAGGACTGGTGTAGGAAGTGCGTAGTCTGCGCAGCTAGTAACGGCCCCCACAGACGAGGCAAGGCTCCTATGAAACAGTATAACGTGGGAAGTCCTTTTGAGAGAGTTGCCATAGATGTAGCCGGCCCATTTCCACAAACGAATAGTGGAAATAAGTACATCGTCGTGGTGATGGACTACTTTAGCAAGTGGGTTGAAGCATACGCCCTACCAAACCAAGAGGCGATAACTATTCCTGAAGTCCTTGTCCGAGAATGGATCAGTCGGTATGGCGCGCCCATGGAGCTGCATTCAGATCAAGGGAGGAACTTTGAATCGGCTTTATTCAAGAACGTGTGTACTCTGCTCGGCGTCCGGAAAACTAGAACCACTGCACTTCACCCGCAGTCAGACGGAATGGTGGAAAGATTCAACAGAACCATCAACCGACATTTGTCCAAGGTAGTCTCCGATCATCAGAGAGACTGGGACACGTACATTCCCCTTTTTCTACTGGCATACCGTTCGTCCGTTCATGAAACAACGGGAGAGACACCAGCAAAAGTGGTATTTGGGCGAGAGCCAAGACTGCCCTGCGATCTGAAATTTGGCGTGAGGCCTGGCGAAATCCCTGCCGACGAAGACTACGTGAGCGGTCTACGCAGAAAAATGGACGACATTCACAATCGAGTTCGTCACAACATACAGACATCCAGCGACCGAATGAAGGAGCATTATGACATCAACGCTCAGAATGGGGGATACGAACCTGGAGCGCTGGTCTGGCTTTATAATCCTCAAAGACGTCGAGGTCTATCGCCAAAACTGCAGACATCTTGGGAAGGTCCTTACAAAGTGATGAAACGGATCAACGATGTCATCTACCGCATCAGGAAGATTCCGCATGGCAAACCCAAGGTTATCCACTTCAACCGAATGGCTCCTTACAACGGAGAAGAAAATGAGGGGACAGTACAACGGACGCAAGGTTCCGAAGTAAACTTCGAAACCTTCATGTTTCATCACGCCACAGGAAGTAAGGCGCGATTCGGAGTGACCACAGAGAGACAGCAAGACCTTTTTCAAGTGTCACCAGAGTACAGTCTGGCCCACTGTGTGGCAGAAGACCTAAGGATGTCCAAGGGGATAGCCCAAGTCTTCCGGAAGAAATTTGGTCAGGTCGAGGAACTCCTAAGACAGCACCCCATGGTGGGCAAGAGCCTGCAGATCTTCCACACGGAGGCGGAACGAAGACGACACGTGTACTACTTAGTCACCAAGAAGACATCAAGCGGTAAGCCTGACTATCGCAGTATTTGGAGAGCTTTATGGAGCATGAAGAGACAGTTGGTGGAAGGCAAGGAGACGAAATTAGCCATTCCCAAGATAGGCTGCGGACTAGATGGGCTGGACTGGAGGGTCGTTCGCAGCATGATAGAAGTCATCTTCAACGGAACGGGAATTGAAGTTCTAGTCTGCAGTCACCACCCACAGGCAGCTGTTGGCAGTAGGAAAACCGTAGACTGCTATTTCTTCCAGACCGGATGTTGTAAAGAGGGACCAGCATGCCGATTTCGACATTTTCCTTCAAGGCTATCACAAGGAACGTTCCGAGACGAAACGTTTTTAAGAAGGGGGCAGTGTGACGTTTGCGGTCCCAGCCCGTCTGATGCGTCAACAACGACGCGCCTTAGACGAGAAGCTTCGATATCACGTCAACGATGATCCGAGACTTTCTGTCGAACGAGCGAGAATGTTCGCGAGAAACAACCCCGGCATATAAAAATGCACGCAGCCAAACGGGGGACAGTTCGACATTAATTAAGCAAGTGGACAGTTCGAAATTGAAGTCGCGTTATAAATATTCGCTCGGCTGTTAACATAAATTACTAATTAGTTCATAAATAAATTATTCTTAAGTTAGTGTTAATTAGTGTTACTTTTAAATAAATTAGATTATTAACTATTTCGTGTTTTGATTAAAATAAAAATAATAGAACCTTTAAAATCGTTACAGTACTATCGATAATTCTGTCGATAGGAGACTAGCAAAATAGCAAAAACTATGTGGTAAACTATAAAGTAATTTCTAGTAATGGTTTTGTTATCGGGCGAGCAATGTTTAAGTACTTTTATAAAGAATAAGGCTCGTATGCATAGTCAGAACTCAAGCATAAGCACATGCTTATGCATGCATCGAGCATACCCAGCGCTTGCTTAAGCACGTGCTCAAGCTTGAGCTCCGAATTTGCATACAGGCATAACAGCTCCTAACAAAGTTCATATTTAGCGAGATATTACCCGAGTCTCAGATATCGATAGTCTTAGTACTGTAGATAGTTTTTGCTATCGATAGTTGTTAATTGTATCACAAACTCTTTTAAACGGACATTAAATGGCGCATAAACACTTAACGGTTCGCAGTCGTTCGACAGCTTCGTCAGAAGTGAAAGATATAAAGAGAATATAAACAACCAGCTTTAATGATAGTTGTTAAGTAGTGAATGTGCAACACGATATATTTTAGTAAACTTGCCGGAAAAGTAGGTTGAGCGTGCGCGGGTAAAAACATTAGGCCGTGGTTTCTCTGAACACACGTCGCGTTCGGCGTGCGACGGACGCGGATCCGTCGACGGCGACGGCCGAATTATGTGTTTGTAAATATATGGGCAAGGGGTTCTCTGAAACGTCACACGCGGCGGCCAGCGTTGACGGCGGAAATCACACGCTACACGCGTCGGTCGCTATCATTTTCTAGCATAGCGACGGGTGGACGCTGTACAGTTGATAGGCAAAATGAATTTTTTCAGCAAAGAAAAAGTTGAAATTCTAATAGAATTTATTCAATGCAACATAGTACTACACGATGCATTCAATATAATCCGGTTTCTCAGCTTTTGAACATTTTATTTGATTTTTTCTTTTTTTGCGTGAAACCAATATTAGTCCATCATTCTCCTCTTCCTCTAAATGTAAAAAAAATAATGTTTTCTTGTTCGTTATTGGTAACAAAAACTCTGTTGATTATGTTCAGCACCCGTGGCGGACTGCCAGTTTCATTTTCAGAGAAACCATGCGCCCGCGACCGACGACGGCAACGGACCCGCGTCGGTCGCACGCCGCACGCGTCGAGCGTTCAGAGAAACCACGGCCTTAGAAGTAACATGCCATTCATAAAATTTTCATTCTGTGCAGGCCATGGAATTTAAACATACGCGGTAAATTGATTCTTCGCTTCACGCTGGCTGTCGTGTGACATTACTGTCACCAGAAAACTTAACTTTTCTTATTCTAGCGATTTTCAGTGTTTTTATAATGAAAATAAACGTTTACTTAGATAGGTAATTATTTTTAACTTCATAATAAATGTTGAAAGTGACCTCCATCTTCTTGAAGACACAACTAAAAATGTAAATCTAGTTTCAAGATTTTTCGACAAGTTGAACACGAAGGATCAACTTGTTGTGAAAGTGCACGTACAGAAATTTTTGGTTAGTCTTGAATGATTTCCTGAACATTTTGTATGGCATCAGCAGTTCTTTTCTTTGGACGGCCGCTACCTTTTTTTTTGCTATGCTTCCAGTTTCACGAAATAAATTTACAGAGTGCATCAAATTATCATAAAATTGACCATTAATTTTTTGTCCAGTACGAAAATACGCTTCTAACATGAACGCTTTTTGTTGTTCTGAGAAAACCATTATAAATGAAACCAAATATTATGAACTGACATGACTTTTTCTTCCACAGCCAACCTAAAATGAAAATTTTTTGAATCGCTTGATAGAATTTATTCATAGTTACAAAGTGGTTACAAATAATTAATGTGTCATCTTTAAAACTCATGTAAAACTTATATAAAAGAAATATACCTACATAAAATTTGGTTCAATCGAGCCGGATTTGTTACAAGTAAAGAAGAAAAAGTCGCCGCATAGTCGCAACAACGCAGTCGCAAGAAGGGGTGATACGAGGCACATTTGCACAGTCGCAGTACAATAAAGCATGTCGCTTTTTCGATATCAGACACAACTATTGAAAAACGACACAGTGAGTCTTCCTTCTCTCTTATTTCCTTGTTCCTCTCTTGTTCCTTGTTTCCTTGTTTTTCATAAGCACAAGCAGTTGTATAGAATGTCTGAAGACGATGAAAAAATCCTTACTCGCTTAAGAGGTTCAATAAAATCGCGTTTGACACATTTTAAGGGGTATTTGCATAAAACATTCAAATGGCATTGATATTATCGAACTCGAATCTCGAACAATCAAAATTAACTCATTGTTAGATGAATTCAATGACATACAAACAAAAATAGAGTATCTTGCAGATGATCCTACAGATCAGTTCCTCGCTCAGTTCCTCGAGAAACATTCGAAAATGATTATTACGAAACTATGGATGCGTTTCATTTGCGCGCTCAAATGCTTTGAGCGCTAATAAGCGTTCCTTCAACCATTCCGTTTGGGTTTGCAAACGCTTATAAAGCGCCAGCTGACGAAATGATAACGTCATATGACGTCATAGTTTTCGCTCACAATTGCTTATTCTATGGAGGTAGGGCAGCATAAGCGTAAGCGCTTACGCCCCTAACGGAACGTATGAGACGTGTATGAGAAGATCAGCTAATCATAGTCAGATTATAAACAAACATTACACTTCAGAAACAGCTGCAGCAGTTATGATTGGATCAATTTCACTACTAAAATTATATTTTTAAGGTTATGAATTCGTTGTTGCGAACAAAAGTCAAAAGAAACACCTTTGCGTATAACGGCTTAAGCGACTAAACGCCAAAGGAAATAACAGAAAACGGCGCTTATAAGCGTGAGCGCTTAAAGCGTGTGAGCGTGCAAACGAAACGCCCCCTATATCTTTAGCAAAAAGGTTAGCAATGAATTTACAATCGGTGAATCAATTAAAAGGAGAAAACTCTGTTACATCAGCCAACATCCAACAACCTAACTTGTTTAATGCTGTTCGTTTGCCGACAATACAACTCCCAAAATTTAACGGGTGTTATAATGGGCATATTCTTTATTTCAACGCATATTTGTGATTGAAAGCATGAGTGTTGGGATCTGATGCAGTGACGTCATCTACTGATGGGTACAACAGACTACGAATAAAAGAACGCTTTGCATTCAACTGAAATTCTCTTGGAAATTCTTTCTAATCTCAAAAAAGTAGATATTTTATTTACGTCCTTAAAATCATTGGTTGCAGACCATTTTGTAGACACAAAATACATTTTAGTGTTACAATAGTGACATCACACACGCAACTGGTTCAAAATTATTGACTTCTTTTACTTTTCTGCAAAAAATAAAGATAATTAAATAATAATAATAATAAACAAAGATACTTGAAAGAATTTCTTTCAATTTCGAAAACATTTGTTAGACCCGCAAAATAAATGATCTTCCCTAAAGTAAGTAAACTTTCAAATATGTACCATTTCCCGCCAGATCGAACTTTCAAACAGTTCCACCCTATGGTTCCACCATCTGAAACTAATGATGGATCTGTGATGTCATCTGATTACAACTTACTGAAATAAAAGAACGACTGTTGATGAATCTTAGTGATCCATCAAGCAATAAAAGAACGGACTTGATGGAACTGTTGTCATCAATTGGGCTAACCTAAAATGTATACATTTGATTGTAAATCCTGTATAATTTATTTAAATGGATATTAGTTTGTTCTTTAGCCACAACTTATAATACGTCTTAAGTACTTAAAATGTTAATCTATTTTCTACCGAATGACATGTAGTCGTAATTTTAAATTTTACCGCGCAAATTTGACATTAGGGTTTCTTGTACCAGCGAAAAAGTAGGTGCTTGAGGGGGAAGGAAGAGATAAACGTAGAGCACCGGTGTTAAAAGCTCCATTCAAAAGGAAACCAACACAGTGCGTATCAGAGTTGCAAAGTGCAGCTCCTATCATTAAAAGGAAAGCAGCAATAAATACACAAAAATGAAACAATAAACAATATTCAAAAATTTCATTATTTGCGTGCAGCATTAGATGGTGATGCTTCAGAGGTCATCAAATCATTTGAATTTTCGGCTGTAAATTACGATTCAGCTTGGAATATTTTATGTGAGCGTTTTAACAATAGTCAGCTACTTATTCACAATCACGTAAAAGCGTTATTTAATCTCGAAATCATGCAAGTCGAATCTTCGGTCAAATTGCGACAAATGAATGATAACATCGCGAAACAATTACGTTGTTTAAACACATTAAATCAGCCAACAAAACATTGGGATGCATTGCTAATTTACATTGTCACTCAAAAATTAGATTCAACCACAGCACGAGAATGGGAAGAAGCTAAAGCAGTTTTTGAAATTCCAACGTTAGAAAATTTAACACAATTTTTGAGAAATAAAGCAAATTTATTGGAGACATTAGAATTGAAACATGAAAAACTAAAACACGAAACAAAAACGTTAATCAAATCAAAAGAAACTATTGAGAAGCGATTTCGGTCAAAATAATTTACTATACTATTCAGTTTGTGGATATTGTGGAAAGGAACACATGATCGTGCGTGCACAGATTTCATAAAAATGGCTGTAAACGAAAGAATTGAACAAGCAAAAGCTAAAAAGTTATGCTTAAACTGTCTCAGAACAGGTCATTTTTGTAAGGAATGTAAAGCAGGAATGTGCAAAAAATGTAATTCTAAGCACAACACTTTGTTACACTTTGAAAAGGCTAAAAAATGACAATCAAGTTTCGTTATTTTCATGTAACTCAAATGAACGATATGTTTTGCTATCAACAGCACTAATCCAAATTCTTGACAAAAATGGAAGGGCACATTCTGCTCGAGCATTGTTAGACTCAGAAAGTCAATCAAGTTTCATAACTTCAGAACTTTGCAAAAAACTTAAATTGAAAACAACAAAAGTAGAATTTGCAGTAGCAGGGATCAATCAAACACCTTTAAATATTACTTTAAAATGCAACGCAAACGTACAAGCGTAATATAACAAATTCAAAACTAACATGTCCTTATTGGTAATACCTCAATAACTGAAAATCTTCCCAATTTGAAGGTCAATAAAGTTTCCTTAAATATTCCCAAAAATTTACGATTGGCTGATCCAACATTTTCAGAACCAGGATGTATAGATGTTCTCATCGGATCAGATACTTTTTGGAATTTGTTGTGCATTGGAAATTTTTCTCTCGGTGCTAAGAAACCTACGATGCAGAAGACTCGTTTTGGCTGGATAATTTCAGGACCAGTAGGAACACATCATGGAATAATTCAGTGCAACTTAACGACGAATTGTGAAGAGAGAACGCACTGGAGAAGTTTTGGGAAATTGAGGATGGTTGTTTACAATAGAAACTTATTTCTTTTGAACAACATGAATGAATTGAATTTTACGTTCAAACTACTTATCGTGATGCTGAAGGTAGGTTCATAGTTCAAATACCATTCAATGAATCACTAATTAAACAAGGAGAGTCGATGGAACAAGCAAGAAGACGATTTCTGTCACTAGAAAGGAGATTGCAACAAAATCAAATTTTGCGAGAACGTTATGTTAGTTTTATGAAAGAGTATGAATCAATAGGTCACATGACAAAATTAACAAAACCGGATGTAGCTAAACATGCATACTACATGCCCCATGGAGTTATTCGTGAAGATAGTAAAACCACAAAATTACGAGTTGTATTCGATGGTTCAGCACATACATCCACGGGTGTTTCTATAAATGATTTGCAAAAAGTAGGACCAACCATACAAAACGACTTATTTACGATGCTATTGCGATTTAGAAGACACGAATATGCTACTTGCGCTGACATAGAAAAAATGTACAGACAAGTTTTAATTAATCCAAGTCAACGATCTCTTCAGAGAATCCTTTGGAGATCTAATCCTTCTGAACCACTTGAAACTTTTGAATTAAACACCGTAACATACAGAACTGCTGCAGCACCATTACTCGCCATTCGAAGTTTATCTCAACTTGCAATTGAATGCAAAGAAGAATTTCCAAAAATTTCAGAAATAATTGAATCAGGCCCGATTTTTTCACCTCCAGTTAACTTTATCTGGTGATTACTATGGAAATAAACCGTCAGATAAAGTTAACTGGAGGTGAAAAAAACGGGCCTCAGACTTTTATGTGGATGACCTTCTAACTTGAGCAGATAACTTTGAAGAAGCTTTAGATATTTATAAGAAAATATCATTAGTGTTAACTAAAGGCTGTTTTACTTTGAAAAAATGGATTTCAAATGATCCACAGTTGCTGGAAATTATTGGTGAAAGTGAGCCTACATCCATACTGAATCTAGGCGTTTATGAAAATACGAAAACCTTAGGTTTAACATGGTCACACAAACATGATGAATTTTCCTTCAGCATTACTGATGAAACAAAAGCTATTCAAAAGATAACAAAGCGTACTATCTTGTCAAGTATAGGTCAAATATTTGACTCTCTTGGATTGTTAAGTCCAAGTACAATCATTGCAAAACTAATTTTGCAAAAGTTATGGTTAGAAAACATTTCATGGGATGAATCATTATCTTCTCTTTTGCATACAAAATGGTTCAACTTCAACAATAATCTTATTGCATTAAATGAATTACGCATTCCTAGGTATGTTATTTGCAAAAACTTTGTAAATTTAGAACTTCATGGATTTTCAGACGCCTCGCAAGACGCATACGGAGTCTGCATGTATATAAAATCTGTTCAACAGGAAGGTAAAACACAAGTCAGGTTACTATGTGCCAAGGCCAAAGTTGCACCACTAAAGGTTATCACTGTACCTAGGTTAGAGCTGTGCGGAGCATTGATTTTAGCAAGATTGGTGAAAAGAATTGTGCAATCTTTCAACATCCAGTTTGATAATATTTATCTTTGGTGTGATTCAACTGTTGTTTTAGGCTGGATAAAAACTTCTTCCAATACTCTAAAAACCTTTGTAGCGAACAAAGTTTCAGCGAACGGAAATTCAAGATCTAACGAAAAATTGTATCTGGTAACATATGTCAATAAAAGACAATCCCGCAGATTACTTATCAAGAGGTGTTAATCCGGAATGTTTAAAGGAGTTACGTGCATGGTGGCATGGACCCGATTGGCTTTTAAAACAAAAGGTCGCCTGGCCAATTAAAGCATATGAAAACGTAGATTTACCAGAAAGGAAAAATGCGCTGTTGTTTCGCCAATTCATCATATCATTCTTTAATTCCATTTAATAGGTTTTCAAACTTAACAAAATTGAAGCGTTGCTTAGGTTATTGCATTCGGTTTAAAGCAAATTGTTTAAAGTCCAAACAGCAGCGTAAATACGGAACGTTAAGTGTGATGGAATTACAAGAAGCCATAACAATTTTAGTTAAGGCTGCTCAACGAGAAACTTTTTCATTTGAAATTGAAAATTTATTACAAAACAAACATGTCAATTCCAAAAGTAAATTACTAAATCTAAATCCATTTGTTGACAATGATAGAATTTTAAGGGTGGGTGGAAGAATAAGTTTGTCTAATTTTCATTATGATAAAAAACATCCTATCATTCTTTGCAGTAAACATCATTTGACAAAATTAATAATGACTAACGAACACATAAGACTCATGCATGTCGGTCCTCAAGGATTGCTTGCATCAGTTCGAGAAACATTTTGGCCAATTGACGGACGTAACTTGTCTAAAAGAATTGTTCATGATTGTGTTACATGCTTCAAAGTCAAATCGAAATGTGCAAAACATTTGATGGGTAACTTGCCCACTCTACGTATACAACCCTCACCGCCGTTTCATAGCGTAGGAATTGACTATGGCGGTCCATTTTTAATAAAAGATAAAAAAGGTCGAGGATGTAAGATGACAAAATACTACATATTGTAGTGTTATTAGTTTTTTAATTTATTTTATGATTTTTCTAATTTTTATTCTTCTTTGGCTTAGTCTTGGTGAAGCCAATTTATTATGTATCGAATCCTTTTAATTTCTTATTTAATTATTTCCTTCTTTTTCCTTTTTAATTTATTTTTTATAGGATTTTTCTTATTATTTGTGAAGCTTTATGTAGATCGTGAGTTCTTACAGTTAAGAAAGTCTTGTAAAGTTTTGTAATTTCTAATTTGTTTTATAAATAGATTACGATTGTCGCTAATCGTATCCAATTTACTGTTAATTAGAAATTTCAAGAATTTGTAAATATAAAATTTTATTCTGTTTAGATGACCGAACTACGATTGTCACGAATCGTAATTTGATACATCCCTTGAATAATTTTTAATATAGTTTTAAATTTTTATCAATTTGTTTAAATACCTCACTTACGAATGTCACGAATCGTAAACGATAGTATTCGTTAATTGACTTGAATTTAATTATTATGTGTTGACAGTTTTCTAAAGATTTTTTACAGTAATATTACAATTTTTGACTTTCTTATTACTTACAGTTGCATTTCCAGTTTCTCAAGCTCGTTCCTTAGTTAAAATAAGTATTCTAATTCAATTTAATGAAATAATTTATTTATAAAAATTTGTAAGTTGTCAAATTTGAAAGGAATCTTATTAACGTCAAAATTAATAAATATTAAACTAGAAAACTATTTTTAAAGGAAAAGGTAACTCAAAATGAACGATTAATTATTAATGAATGAATGTAAAGTAATATTAAATATGAACTATAGAAAATCAGAGAGAATTATGGTTGGATGTTTTATCTTGAAAGGTTTGATCATGGTTTGATTGTAAATGATAATTTTGATTCTGTTTGCTTTTATTACAGCTCGTATAAATATTGTTTTTCCATGTTAACCGTTTTTATGGCAACATGTCAAGCTTTTTCAAATCGAATTTTAATTTCTTCTCTTTTTATTAAACTTCAATTTAATTCTGACGTTAATAAATGTCAATTTAAAATGTCATGTAAATTTTGATATAATACAGTTTCTTTCTTAATATATTCACAATTTGTAAGTATGTATTCATTATTATAACTAAACTTTATATAATATAAACTTTTCCTAAACAGATATCCCAAAATAAACCCATGAACAATTTTGACGTCCCAAACTAATATTTATAATTTCAGGTGTTGGTCCAAAAGTTTGTTGTAGTCCGATGTCCCCTCTTTCTGTCGTCTTCATCCGCACGCTGTCAGTCCCTGGCATCTGGCATTCCTTAGTTAAAATAAGTATTCTAATTCAATTTAATGAAATAATTTATTTATAAAAATTTGTAAGTTGTCAAATTTGAAAGGAATCTTATTAACGTCAAAATTAATAAATATTAAACTAGAAAACTATTTTTAAAGGAAAAGGTAACTCAAAATGAACGATTAATTATTAATGAATGAATGTAAAGTAATATTAAATATGAACTATAGAAAATCAGAGAGAATTATGGTTGGATGTTTTATCTTGAAAGGTTTGATCATGGTTTGATTGTAAATGATAATTTTGATTCTGTTTGCTTTTATTACAGCTCGTATAAATATTGTTTTTCCATGTTAACCGTTTTTATGGCAACATGTCAAGCTTTTTCAAATCGAATTTTAATTTCTTCTCTTTTTATTAAACTTCAATTTAATTCTGACGTTAATAAATGTCAATTTAAAATGTCATGTAAATTTTGATATAATACAGTTTCTTTCTTAATATATTCACAATTTGTAAGTATGTATTCATTATTATAACTAAACTTTATATAATATAAACTTTTCCTAAACAGATATCCCAAAATAAACCCATGAACAATTTTGACGTCCCAAACTAATATTTATAATTTCAGGTGTTGGTCCAAAAGTTTGTTGTAGTCCGATGTCCCCTCTTTCTGTCGTCTTCATCCGCACGCTGTCAGTCCCTGGCATCTGTCGTCCTCAGCTGCATGTGCCGTCCGTCCACAACTTGAGGTGAGCATCGCATACAGTGCTCAAGGTGATGTCGTCGGTCAAGTTATTCAGAAACCTTTCGTTTGTACGCCGGAGTACCTCCTTGTTGCTTAGTACATGATTTGGATCAAAACTTCTTGATTTGTTTTTAACGTAATTTACTTTTATCTATCTTTGATAAGTTTAATTGGTTTACTTTCTTTGAATTTTGGTTTTTAATAATGATTTTATTTTCAGATACTTTGTTTGTGATGTACGTGTAGATGTAGTAAAATAATAATTTGATATGAATTAAAGAGATTTTAATTGGATTTCCTTCCTTTAATGGTGTGGTATGTATGGAACTTTTATGAATTTGGGTAATATCACAGCAATATGCTTATTTATTTGCTTTTCAACTAAAGCATTACATCTTGAATTAGTCTCTGAACTTACCACGGAAGCATTTATCGCTTCTTTTAGAAGATTCACTTCACGTCGCGGTAAATCACTAAATGTTTATTCTGATATCGGTACTAATTTTGTTGGCGCTAACAATGAATTGAAAAAATTAGAGGAATTTATCATGAACTCAGGAGAGGGCATTGCTGTTTCAATGTCTGCTGAGAATATAAATTGGCATTTTATTCTTGCCCATTCTCCTCATTTCAGGGGGATTTGGGAAGCAGGTGTGAAATCTGTGAAACATCACTTAAAACGTGTCATGAGTAATTCGTTTTTAACGTTTGAAGAATTCTATACTTTGCTTGTACAAATAGGGTCAATATTGAATTCTCGACCACTGTGTCCTTTATCTTCCAACCCTAATGATTTTACCCCACTTACCCTAGCTCATTTTCTCATCGGACGTACATTAACTTCACTTCCCGATCCAAATTTGACGGAAATCCCTGAAGCAAGGCTTTCAAGATACTAGCGGCTTCAACAGTTAAGTCAACACTTCTGGGCAAGATGGCAAAAGGAATACATCGCTGAATTGCAAACAAGAACGAAATGGAAAAAACATCAGCAACAAGTGGTACCTGGATCTTTGGTCATCATAAAAGAAGACAACCTACCGCCTTCAAGATGGAAGCTGGGGAGAGTCGTTACATCCAGGGCAAGACCAAATAGCAAGAGTTTAATTACTTAAACTGACGTTTCGCAAACCACTTTGCTTGCTTTGATAAATATCTGTTTTCTTTTTCATGAAAAATACAAAACTGAGAGTTGATCTATCTGTAATTCTTTTGTTGGTTGACAGATCCTGATATTAATACAACACGGCGTTTGAAACCACATGCCATGCCTTCAAGAAACTTGCCTGTTCGAACATTGTGGAAGTTTCTAATTTTATTGCAACTGTACAACACTGTATTGTTGCAAACGTAACTCGCGCGCTTTTTAAGACCATTTCTCCGCCATAATGGCACAATTTACAGCTGATCATCAGCTGATTTACAGCGACATCTGGAGGAGATGAAAAACGCGAATAGGAAGAATAACAGAAGTATTTCCTGGTCAAGATGGTGTAGTGCGAGTTGTTAAAGTTAAAACTCAAAACAGTGAAATCAAAAGACCAGTGAACAAAATAGTTATGTTACCCTTACCTATAGAATTATATTACATATTATATTTATGTATGTATATGTGTAAAATATTTAACTTGAATACTCCGCATTACAAGGCGGGGGAGAATGTTAAATTCAAATTTAATGAATCACATGTGCTTATATTTTTAGAAAAAATAATGTCGTTGCTACAATAAAAAAAAGTCTTGTCAAATAAATCGAAATAAACTTTGTTCAAAAAATAAAAGGCTTCGCATCAATTTATCACCACAAACGAAATAAAACAATAGCTATGATATAATTTTTTGAAAATCAGAAAGCAGAATCCCAATTTTTAAGAAATTTCAAAATATCTCAAGAATGATGCAATTTAGATAGGGAAATGTATCGCAATTTTACATATTTTTACATGTAAAATTCAAAAACGTAACCAAAAATATAGGATCCCACTTAAAAAGCGATTAGAGCTTTTAGAAGACATTCCAACATCTGTTAATTATCATTAAAAAATATTTCTCCCCAAAAGCATATTGCATCAATAACGTTGCGATTATGCACAAATATTACTTTTCGGTAAATAATAAAATATTTTTTTTCCAATTACAAATCTTTTCATCGAAAGTTATTTAAATTTAAAATGAAGTTGGGATACCTGAAATTTAGTGAAAAGTTCAAAAATCGAAAAATTCAATTTTTGCCGATGTTAAAGAAAAAAAACGTTACTTTCTGGCCTTGAGATTGTTGAGTAAGCTAAAACTAATACACAGTAAAAGAATCTCGTTGAAACTTTGATTAATTTCCAAGAAATAACAATTTTAGGGTTTCGGTAATTTCGAAAAACGCTATTTTCTAACTAAGTAAAAATCACTCGGTATATCTAATAGGGGCTAAATAGGTTTTCATACAAGCACAAATTATTGTCGTAAAAAGTTTTTTCGAAAAATCAGAAATAAAATTTTTTTCCATTTGATGCCGACTTTTTTGCGAGCACTGTATATGTATTTTTACACTGAGAAAAGAAAATGCATTGAATTAACCAAAAAAGGCAAATTCAACAAAATAATTTTGGTTAAATACAGTCAATTACAATTTTTACTTAAATGAAACAATTCAAAATTGTTAAAAAATAGAGCTTCGTTCAA
Source organism: Dorcus parallelipipedus (assembly GCA_958336345.1). NCBI lineage: Eukaryota > Metazoa > Arthropoda > Insecta > Coleoptera > Lucanidae > Dorcus > Dorcus parallelipipedus. The sequence continues at coordinate 38,087,678 of OY284475.1, forward strand.
AAAATTTCATGTATTAAACCAAGAAAAGCACTTACTTTAATACAACGCAAATATTCGTCAGTATTAATCATAATTAAATTTTAAAATGATAATATAACCATCTTAATACGACTGAATAATTTAGTGTAAATTAATAATTTGTGATATTAGTATCAATCGTTTAAAAACTTGTTGTTGCAAACAATTGTAAACATTAGATGAATTAATACTTTTAGTTAAAATACACATTTCGTTTTGTTAAAGAAAAGAATTATTAATATATTTTCAACAATAAAACGATGTTGATCCAACTAAATGTTTTCCTTATATGTACTCTTTTTTTTGTTTCCGCGAATATTATATTTTATTTCATTCAACAATATTAATATTTTGTTTTAACTATAAAAAATTTGTTGAATTGAACGTATTAATATGTTCAATTCAACATGTTCAATATGTTCAATTCAACATATTAATATGTTAAAGATCTTTATTTTTTTAATAAATGGTACCAGAAACGTTTCGCAACTATATTAATAGCTTCTTCAGTGTAAAATTCCCAGAAACTAATAATATAATACTAAACTAAAAAATGTAAAACAAAACAATTTACATATTTATGTAGTCTTTACATTAGTTTCAGGGAATTTTTCACTGAAGAAGCAACTAATTTAGTTCTGAAATGTTTGTTCCATTTATTAAAAGACCTTTAAACAATTATTTTACATCAAGAATTACGTACGCTTCAGGTGATATGTACTAACATTTATTATGGGAATACTGTTAAAAGAAAACAATAAATAATTCATTACTATATATGTATTAATACAGTAAATACTACAATACAAAGAATACAAAATTTAATACAAATAAAAAACACTTTTCAGAAACCAAAATTTTGGAACGAATTTTATTAGAAACATTAAAAAAACGATTAAGAAACTGATTGTACAAATAAAAAATATTTTTTAGAAACCAAAGTTTGAAACTAATGTTAATTAGAAACATTTTAGAAAAGGATTAAGGTCCATTTTTTCAATTAGAGTTTGTGGGAATAAGACATAGATCAAAGTTAAACCCTAACTGAAAAAACTGGGTTTAAGAAACAGATACAAATAAAAAATATTCCTTAAGAACTAAAATATTAAATACACTTTCTGCCATCTGATAATATGTGAAGAATAAAAGACTTATTGCAAACTAATTGTTCTACATGAACACATTTTGTTGTACTAGAGTCACTAATAATGTATGTTTGAAAATGTTCATCAAATTGTATTGTTTCATAAACTTGTAGTATAAAGAATACATCTGTTACATCATTTACGGTCACAATATCGATAATACATCCAAAAGTGGGACAAAGATCATGAAAATCAAAAGCGACAAAAGAATCAATTTTAAAAGTTACTCCTACTTTTGTAAACCAAGGTATGGAATAAATATTTTCAGAAACATTTGAAATATACGATTTTAAGTAGTTAATATATGAATAATCGCTACGTTTAGTACATGCATTTATTGGTCCCAAAGCAGTATTTTCCTGAAAACCTGTTTTTGATAGAATTCTAAAATTGAAATTGAGTTGATTTTTAGCAGATAAAGTATAAGGAATGTTAAGTCTAGATGTAACTGATTTAGAATTTAATTTAAAAACACGATGTTTACCCTCAAATCTTATACAAGAGATATTTATTATAGGCCCTACTGTAGCCATAATCCGCGGATAATGTACGATAAAATGAAATTTTGGTTTTAAATTTCCAAAATGTGTAATAAAAGTTTCATTGTGTTCGGAAATTAAAATTTTCAGTAAACTTGAATCATTTAAAGTAATTGACGTCTGTTCAACAATTTCACATATTTTTTTAAGCAATTTATATAATTCCCATACAGGTTCATTTAAAGGTATAAATTCTCCTACCAACAGGCCAAAAACATCAATAAAAGATTTCATTTCAGATGCAGAAAATATTAGATATTTCTTTAGTATTTGTGATTGCAAAATACGTGGAGGTTTATTTTTATCACCAAAATTAAAATAGCACAATTTTTTATTAATATCACTTAATGTGAAATATTTTTTTTGAAAAATAAAATGCCATAGCAAATGACCCAGATCGTAACGACAAATGCCCTCGTACAAGTCATGCATAATAGCGCAACTTAAATTTTCTATGCAATGAAAATAATCTAGTTTATTGAATATACAGTCATTTTTTATCCCAAATTGTTTGTTATGTAAATCTAAAGAATAATTTTCTTTAGTACGCAATAAATCAATGTCCTCCATTAATTGCGTATGTGTTATCTCTTTAGAACTTTTACAGAAACGGCAAAAATAGTTGGCATTAAATGATTCATTGAAACCAAAAAGTTTATGAATTCCCAAATTATCGCCCACAACTAATGTAAGCACAAAGTAAATAATTTTATTTTCATTTTCTGTACATATCATGATGCCATTTCTTTCCAGCTCAGTTAAATTGTGCAAAATTAGTTCAAATACAGTTTGAGTACCAAATTTCTGTAAATCTTCTGTACAGTGAATTTGAGCAACAAATATATTATCTAATTGTGATGCAAATTCAGGTGGTAAGCATGGTATAGTATAATACACTGCACCCATTTTATGTATACCAGAATGGCTACCCAAAGGATTATTTACCTCAAAGTCATCATAATATAAACATAAAGGTAACACAGTCTTTCCCACAAACTGTTGTGAAACTTTTTTCCATAGACTTGTTTGTACTACATTTGAAATAATACTATCACTTTTTAAATAATTTACGTATTCAGTTATATTTTGAAGAACATTTGGTAACTCTAGAAATGCTTTCAATGTCATTGAAATTGAAATAAAAGACGCTGTATATTGTTTCTTATCTAAAATAACTGAAGTAGATATATTAGCGTTAGTAATATCTTTTCCAATTTCAAAAGTTATCGGCCTAATAAACGAACCATTTGCTTCAAAATATTTAAATCTAAGGTATTCGGTTTGTAAAGTATGAAACGGTGCACGTAATAAAGTCATCATGTTTCGAAATTCTAATATATTTTGGCAATCTTCATCGTTTAAAACAATATCAGGTAATTTATTTTCCAACATTTCTATTGTATTTTTGAACATTAATGACACATCATCAATGAATTGTTGTACAATATTACGTGGTAAAGCAAACTGACCATATAATTTTGAAACAAGTTGTATTGCATTAGATTGTAATACTTCAGTAAAATGTTCAATAGTAATCCTTGGTTTAGTTAGACTTACTACTTCTGATGCGATATTTTCCTTTATATTGGTTTCAAAAATTTCTTCGTTGCATTGCGTAGAACTGCACTGCAAAATATTCGGAACAGTATTTTCAGGTGGTGAAGCTTGGAAATCATTTATATGCTTACTAGATATATACCTCTGGTAGGAATACACATTATGATATAGCCTATGACAGTTTTTCTGACGACATTTAAATGTAGAAGAAAAACTGTGTTTTAACTTTATGTGTAAGAATAAAGCCTTGGATGCCACGTACTGCATATCACACAATGGACAACAAAACATAATTTTCAATAAATAAGTGAAATAAAAACTATAGGTAAAGAATCATATGTTATTAACTATCTATTCCTTTTTCCAATTTCCCAAGTCTGCAATAAAGGTATCTAGCACAGGAATACGTTTATCTGCAGGAGTATTTATTTCATATATAGTTTTTTGTAAAAACAACCATAACTGCTCACACTGAACAGGATACTTTGCATGGAGAACACGAAAAGCCTTAAAGCATATATCGATTGCTTTTAGAAGAGATTTAACTTTGTATATATATTGATCGATGATTACATAAAAAGTTCCTATATCGTGTTGTGATGGTCCCACAACTAATACATACAGTTGTGCCTCTTTAAGTCCAAATTGGTTTAATCTTTCTTTTCTTTCATCAATAAATATGTGTACATCAGATACTGTCTAAAACAAAAAAAAAATAAAAAATCATATATGACACTGTAAAATGGTAATGTACTTTGACATGTCCTATAAAATTTTCTTTGCATTCTCCAACTGATGGCTTCCAATTGATGCCTTGGCGGCGTATCCTAGTTGTTGGTGGAAGCAATGATGCCAATATATAAAATTGAATAAGCACACGTGAATCTAATAAAAAAAGGACTGCATAAGTATGCATAAAAAATAGTTAATGTACAGGCTGAGTCCAAAAAAACGCCTGCGCGAATAGCGTCGGTGTTTATTGTCGTATTTGAGCGGTCAAAAAACCAAATGAAATGGCAGAAAAAACTACAAAATACCATATCTTGCGTCTTTAATAATTTAAGACAACTGCATGACAGCTGTCAACTTTTGTTTTTTAAATGCAATGGTATAATTACTGTAATAAATTTCGAAAGAACTTTTTTTTCTGCATTCAATAATATGCTGCAATAAACACGTATTTTTCAAAACAACAGAAAAAAATGAAAACAAATAAATTAATTATTAACATAAAATGACGTAATAAACAGTTGGTGATCAATAAATGACACCTGTTTTACATTAAATAGTGAGTATTCCATAAGTAGTTTCTCAATGGCAAACAAATGATGATAACTGTCAACATTTTTTTTATTGTCAGCAAAAACAAAAACAAAAATGTTGACAGTAGTTATCGTATGAGGAAGTACTTATAGATACTACACTATTTACCGTAAAACAGGCATCATTAATTGTTCAGCAACTGTTTATTACGTCATTTGATGTTAATAATTTATTTATTTCTTTTTATTTTTTTCTATTGTTTTGAAAAATAAGTCTTTGCTGCAGCACATTATTGAACGCAGAAAAAAAAGTTCTTTCGAAATTTATTACAGTAATCATACCATTGCATTTAAAAAACAAAAGTTGACAGCTGTCATGCAGTTGTCTTAAACGTATTAAAGACGCAAGATATGGTATGTTGTAGAGTCTTTTCTGCCATTTCATTTGATTTTTTGACCGCTCAAATACGATATTAAACACCGACGCTATATCGCGTAGGCGTTTTTTTGGACTCAGCCTGTATAATAAATAATATTAGTCATCAAACTCACGTTGTCACACTACGCTCTATATTTTAAACGAAATTTGAAATTATTGTTCTATAATTAAGACTATGAGATGTTCAATGTTTGCAAAAATACCTGCATTATCAATAAATTATCATGCCGATGACATTAACAAATACATTATGCAAAAAAATTATTACATCTGATATTTTTCGTTAAGCATTTTTATATTTGTTTTAATTGATTGCCATAATGAAAAGTCAAGTGATACGATATTTTTTTGCGGAATGTACAAAACCAACAATGAAAAATCTGCAATTTGTAGAAAGTTTTTAAACATTTACATTTCAAATTGAACCAAGTTTGTTTTGTTTTGAGATTGATTACTTCTTTATTTACTTCAGTGTTCACCTCATGTCTACTTAAACTTACCTTCTGATAAATTTGAATTTAATATGCTTAATAACTCCTTGTTTTCTTTATCTAAATGTTTCGTCAAGTTTCGGTTTTCTATTGTTCTAAAACACTTCTCCCAAAGTGTTAGAAGTGCATGTCCACAGCTATATTCTACATTAAAATCTTCCTCAATCTAGAACAGATTACATATATAGATCTGAAATATATTTTGCATACACTGTCATATTTGAACATCTAAGACCGGGAAAAAATTGCCAAACGTACCAAACTCTGACTGGTAATTCATTTCATCAAGACGAATAAAAAAGTCTAGTACAGTTTCTTGATTTAATCTTCAGTTTAAGAAAGAAACAAAGATAGTAAAATGTTTGAATGCCACAGAAGAATAACGTAGCTTGCAAAAAGATTGCACATACCTGGTTTTCATTGAATTGAACATTGAATAGTTCTTTTATGCAAGCTGAATTACCAGTTTACGTTTGACACATTATATCGGGACCATCCTGTATATTTTACAAGTAACAATGAACTTACAAGAAATTGTGCTTCATTAATTTTTAATATTGGCCATTCAGTAATGAATTCAGACACAGTCTTTTTTTTACATAACTTTCTCAAATTGTAAGTAACCTGCCAATGTAAAATGACTTCATTCCATGGTTCGGTATTATCTTTTAGCCAATCTACGCTATGCCTCTGTTCTTCTGAAAATATCAGTAGGTGCATTTATAAAAACTTATTTTATGAAAAGAAAATCAAAATGTACAGGGTTTTTATTTATATTTTGAACGGTACCTACGCATTTTGTTATTATAGACATATTAAAAAATGATAAATACATACAAAGTTTTAAGAACTTATCTGAACCGCCAGAATTTACTTTAATAAAAAACAAATAACAATTGGAAACCTAACAAATGAGTATCAACTTTGTTATTTTAAATGGAACACAGTATATTTTCTAGAATTAAGAGAGATATTATTTCTCCTAATTCCAAAAATATGTAGTTTGTCTATATTTGGTTTCATACTTTTTACGATATTTAAGTTTGAAATTTTTATTGTTTTGGTATATTTTTATTAATTTATTTCATATAATATGTTAATTTCTCTTAGATGTTGGCGTTTTGACTTATAAAGTGACTTTTAATTAGTTTAACACTTGTCACACATAATAAACTCCTTATTAATCCAAATAAATGAATTTTTTTTAATTTTAAATTTAAATATCGCAAGAAGTATGAAACCACATATAGGCAAACTACATATTTTTGGAATTAGAAAATAAATGTCTTTCTTAATTCGAGAAAACGTACATAGTGTTCCATTTAAAATAACAAAGTTGATACTCATTTGTTAGGTGTCCAATCGTTATTTGTTTCTTTTTTTTAATAAATTTTGCCGGTTCAGGTAAATTCCTAAAACTTTTGTATTTAATATTTTTTGTATGCCTAACAACAAAATGTTTAGGTACCGTTCGAAATATAAATAAAATCCTTGTACGGTATGTTTACAGGTACAATTCACAAATAATTTTAGGAATTTAAAGAAAAGAGGTAGTATATTTTGCAAGCCACGAGAGCGTTTTTTTTTTCGCGAGATGAGAATTTGAATTTGTTCATGAGAGAGCAATCTCATGAACAAAAAGAAACCTATTTTAAGTCCAGTAGAAAATGTACTTTTGTGCACACATACCAGGTATTACTCCCTCTTGTGTTTCTGAACTCTCAGTCTCATCATTTATTATTTTATATAATCGTTGAATATTACGATATTTATCGACTAGTTTTCCTTTTGCGCACATGGGCTTCTTTAACGGAGAATTCTCTTTCCCTACATATGGAATGTAATAAGTCGCAATTGTTTCAGTAGGAAACAAGTCGCATATTTTCAATGATAAGTTATCAAAGTCTTCACTCGTTAACCTATTAACAGTTAGAAAATCATTTAATATTGCACAATTAGCCTATATACAGTGTGTTTTACTTTACATAAAGACACCCGAATAACTGCTTCATTATTAACGCAAGTATAAAACGTTTACCAGTTATAGGACCGATAAAGATGAATCTTTTTGAGGAATGAGATTTCTTTAGAGTCCAAATTTAGCTGACTAAAATAAAAACTGTAGCATTGAAAATTTTTAATTTCACAATTTCTACCTTTTTAGAAATGCTACTTAACCATTGTTCATTATATACACTTAAGTCAATTGTTTTGTGAGCTGATGTTTCAAACGACTTTTAATTGTTCTGATTGCGCATTGCTCAATTTTGAATGAAAATTTTTCATTTTGATCGTATTTCTGGACTCTAAAAAAAATTGTCATTCCTGCAACAACATTCATCTTTATGGCCTCTATAACTGGTGAAACACACTGTACATATGACTTAACGTAAAAATTTACACGTATACTTATGTAATTAGTAATTACACCTACTTTTTACAATCATTCACAGCTTCTTTTATAAGAATTTCAACTAATAAATTTCTTGTTTTTCTGCATAATGTTTTTTCTTTACTATAATAATTTAGAATATATCTTCCTTGGGTTGTCAATTGCAAAAACTCCTTAAGATCAAGATTGTAAGTCGGTCTGAAAGCTCGTTTTAAATTCTCTTCTCCATAGAAAGCGAAATTCCGTTTAGAACTTTTATATGCGTTGCTCAAACTATCAACTGCATTATTAATTTCGACAGTAGTTTCATCTGTACTACTTGTAGAAGGACTTGCTTCGAAACATATTTTCGCGTTGTATATCATTTGATAATTTTTAAATTTGGATAAAAATTTCACTCTTGTTCCTATTATGGGTATAATTTCCTTAATCAGATCCTCCGTCAAATGTAAAAAAGCTTCGTGATCAATTTCTTGATCTGTGAAACAAATTTTTGAGATACAGAGTTCTGACGAGACCCAATTAAGCTGAAATACATGTGTAAACTCTTTCCAAACCCTTTCTATTTTGCCAGTTAGAAAATTTTAGTTATATTTCATCAATAATTACAGTTATATTATCACATTACTAACGTGTATAATATAACTATTAGTAACAATAATAAATATCAATAAAAACTAATATCCGATAGCAAGAGTCTTTAAATTGACAATTTCTCTAGCATACCATGAAAAAATTTGATGTAGGGTGAATAGACCGGTTATCGGACACTTAAGTGATTTGTCGGGGGAGAATGTTCATAATTTAAATATTTTTGTTAGGAAATGCACTTGCATAGAAACAAATATAATCCTTGTAGTGTTGAGAAGGGCCGGGGGTATGTCACAACTGGCTATTTCAACTCTTTTTCAAAATAATTGAGGAAAAATTGAAAAAAGCACTTATTACTAGTTTTCAGACATCCTGGACAAATTATCAGACATTTTTGAACCAATTTTCGGCCAGCTGGCCGAAAAGCCGTCTTTTTCGACCCCCTACCAATATAAAGGTAAAGAAAAATGTTAAATGAGTTATAATTGACATCATATTATCAAAATTAGCTAGATTCCTTACGTAAATTATACTACAAAACGCTTTAATAAAATAAGCGTGTATTTACTACCTATAGGTAAAAATTTGTAGCGAGAATTGATTGTGCGAGAAAAAACTTGAAAACAACTCAGGAAAGAACTTTATTGATATTTTAAATATACAGTTTCTACTTTATATTTATCCTTAGTACCTACATTTTTATATAAATGAGAAAACACAAAAATACCTAATATTCTAAATAAAATTTTAATTTAAATAAGTATAAAAAATATCGTTCTAAAATAAAAATTCAGTTCAAATAAATATGAAGAAAAAGTCATTTTAAAATAAAGTCAAATATTAATAAATATAAAGAAAAGGTCACTTCTGTAATCACATACATATTAGGTAGTTAGGTATACTCTGTCCAGCGATAGATGGAAAATGTCAAATATTCTAACATATTAAAATACCCTAGAATCGAGTAGCATCGAGTGAGCACATCATGCGCCTGCAGTTGGTATAAATGTTGTATATGCCCGAGGAGTAATACTATTGGTTAATGTTCTCGATTCTAGGGTATTTTAATATGTCAGGATATTTGAAATTTTCCAATCTATCGCCGGAGAGAGTATACATACACACCTATCGGCACATATCACAGATATAATCTTTTTCGGCCGCTTCATTGTAAGTCACTTCTGACATACATATCAGTACAGTTGAAATGGTACCACGATGCCTACCATCTAGGGCATTCATCACAACCTATGTTCTTATTTTCATCCTCCTCGGCATCACTAATTAGCTCTTCTTCACAAAACGTACACAGAGCTTCTTTTTGTTTTACTGGTTTCCATATTGTCTTCATTATTTACAGTAACATTGTTTTTTCCTCTTTTTCCCTGATTCTGATTGTTTTTGGATTTTTATTTGTTCTTTCTTTTCCCTCCTAATCTTTACCATTTCTATTTTGCTTTTTTTTCGTCATCTGAACGCCAATGTTATTAAAGATGGTTCTTGTCCGATGAAAATTGTATCACAAACTCTTTTTTTTAGTGTCCGTTTAAAAGAGTTTGTGAGCCAATGTTATTGTTAAAATTTTTGCCGAAAAATATAATTTTGTGAAAGACTAAAATGTGTCGATTCTGCTCGTATCTGTAGCAACCGTAAGATCTGTCAATCTGTAACTCATTTATTAAAATATGGAATTTTGAAGTTCTTTGGAGGGTATGACTTCTCCTAGGTTCCTAGGATTACTCGTAAGTCTCTGTGGTAATATCTTATAGACGTACAAGAAATCGTATCATACGAAGAACTTCAAAATTCCACTTATTAATAATTGACTTACAGGCTTACAGATCTTACGGTTGCTACAGATATGAGCAGAATCGCTCTATAAATCATTTGTAAATTGTCATTAAGGTAATGATAAAAGACAAAAACTGCAAATAATAAATATAATGTTTTAAAAAAATCCAAATTATGTGTAAATAGCATATTAGTCCGAAAACTACGTGTTCTTCGGACACCGATAAAAGTTGTTTGTATCTTTCACGTATAATACGAAAAAGGTGTCCGAAAACCGGTGACTATATTCTTTATACATTTTTGAACAATGAGAGTAAATATGAAAGATATATCTATACTTCATTTGATAGAAAAGGATAAAATAATTTTCACCGTCTAATACCGGTTCTCGGACAGCTTGTCCGAGAAATCGTTTTTGGCATTTATGTGGAACCGGTTTCCCGGACACTTTAATTCGACGGTTAGAAATTTAGTAAATCAAGATTTTCATACATAAAAATTAAGTTTACATGTTTATTGACTATGAAAAATCAAGAATAACAGTATGAATTGAATATTACAATATGTACTTACTATTTTAATAGAGCGTATCCTCTACGTTTTACGTTAAAGAGCAATTGTTAACACACGGTCTCTACAAGTCGCCCATTTTTAAACTATTTTTTTCCTATTTCTTTCACAAGAGGCCACTGGGAAAATGTTAGTTGGAGGAAAATAGTGTACTGAACGCACAAATGAGTTCGAATATACAAAACGTATAAGGCATTTACTATTTTAATGGTTTATGTTGGGAATTGTCCGAAATGTGGTGTTGTCCGGCTAACCGGTACGATCACCCTATGACATGATACAATGACCATGGCATCCTAGATTTTTACTTGGCGAAAAATCTTTTGATGTGCCCTATCACCATTTAAAAATAAAAATAAGACTGCGCGTAAATACCCTATATATGTAGATAAATTGAATATTATTATTTATTAACAAAGTTTCTAGGGTCATTACTTAATTTGATTGGATATTAGGTGTAATTTTCTCTATATAATAAATCGGTTCAGACGAAAATAGATTAAATAAATATTTTTACCTATTTTTCATAAAATTACTTACCTTTAAAAACTTGTATTAGATTTTCAAAATCCCATTCTGCTAATAAGTTCGTTACCATTTCATCAGCCATAGTTTTTATTAATTTAATCAGATCCTGCACCTATTAAACAAGCACACGAAATGCAAGGCAGATATTGAAATCACTCCGCTAGTATGGCCGCAGTAAAACCTGAAAGCTAAGACGCAATAAAAGATGGATGATGCATTGATGCGCATGCCGCGTATAAATGACGATTACTCCAATAACGTGCGACTTTAAAATATGTAACACTTTTTTTTTCTTAAATTAATCTAAATCTTAATTTATTTTAATTAATAAGAAATGTTTATTTCAACACAACATTTCAGTTAACTGAAATATTCAAATTACCTCTTACTTACTTTATTACAGTCAACAATGTCTAATGATTAATTAGACTGTTTACGAATTTCCTTTTAAATAACAGGAGATTCTTATTTTAACAAAACTGTATTGATTAATTTCAATATAAAAATTAGTTGAATTTCAATGCAATGAATGTCTCATTGTTAATTTAACTATAAAGAAATAACAAATATTTTTCTTTAAATTGAAAGAATGTTTTGATTTGATTAAAGCAAATATTTATTCCAACAACAATTCTGTAGTTAACCATATCATTGTTGTCAAATTAATGCATTTTCTTTTCTCAGTGTATAGTTTTTAATTGATATTTTTGTAATTGAATAACTTTTACTAAAAATAAAATATGATGTTCTGCAAAAGCACTCAAGACGGAAGACTGAATTTTGGATATGAAATTGAAATGATTAGCAAAATAAAGTCATAAAAACTTTCTAGTTTTCAAGCTATTAAAGCAATTAAAAATTTTTTTTCTTGTCATTGGATCGATCACAATAGATTTTAATGAAGTTTAGTATTTTATTTTAAACAAATAAGTATCAGAAATTATCAGCCACATCAGACATTGTACATATTTTACATAAAATAGAACACGGGTAGAACATTTTTGTATAATGAAAATAATTAAGTTACATTACCGCCATTTAAAATTTTATTATTTTAAATGCCCTCTTATTTATTCATTTTCAAAAGATAAAATCATCCAAATTCTTTACCAGAACACACTTTTTAACCGCTTTAATTTTTATATTCTTACCAGCGTGAATAATTTTGTTTAAGTGAAATTTTACCGAAATTTATAGTTTTAATTTTAAAAAATTTAAAATTCATTGTGTTAATTTTAAAATCTCGAAAACTTTTTATGTTTTTTATATTATTATTTTTTTGCTAATCAATTTAGTGAATTTAAAGTTAAACGTTGTCAGTAAATTTGCAAAAAAATCTGTATGAACACATACGTAGACGATTTCCTTGGTCGCGGCTGTATATCGGGTGTACGGTAAAGAATGGGTCATACTTCAAGGGTGGCTTCTTTGGATCAAAATAAATCGATTTAGATCAATTTATCTTAGTACAATTTTGCTTCATTAAAAAGTTATGGCCTGTCATTTAATTGTAATTTGGTATTTAGAGGTTTCTTGTACTGCTGAATCTGAATATCTGCTTATTTTTAACGTCTAGACCCTGACATTCTCTTGTTTATTGTCGTACTTTTTTTACGTGAATATTTTAAAAATATGTTTCGTTTTCTTGAAACGACATTTAATTTACTTTAAAAAAGGCATACTTCTCACATATCGCTAAAGTACACCAGTTTTGAGAAAAATGGCTTTGAATGTGAAAATGTTGAATACTTACTACACCAGTAACGCTAGTTCAGGATGAAAAGACAATTACCTGAAGTTGCACTACTTCGTAAATTACTTAAAATTGAAAAAAGTTCACAATTCCACATTTAAATCAACGAGACATTACGTAAAAAATTCTTATTATGTTTGCTATTGCCGCGTATTTCACTGAATAGTTTAATTTTCAACTCCAGATTACTCCCATAGTAACAATTATAAAAACAGTTGTTCCCATGGAAATAAAGTGAAGATTAAAGTTAAACTGTAACTGAAATACGGGTCTATGTACCTGATTCATTGTAGACCTAAAACAGTAATATTCAGCATTATTATATTCATAGCCATTTTTCTCAAAACTGGTATACTTTAGCGACATGTAACAAGTATGCCTTTTTTAAAGTAAATTAAAAATTCTTTCAAGAAAAAGAATATAATTTTAAAAATATTCACGTTAAAAAAAGTACAGCAATAAACAAAGGATATCAGGATCTCGAGAGCGCCCCTAAATGTTACGTTAAAAATAGGAAGATAGTCAGATTCAACAGTAAAAGAAACCTTTAAATACCAAATTACAATTAAATATCTCTAAAAATGAACGAGTTTTGCTAAAATATTGAAATAAAAAAATTATCTTTGAAAGGCCATAACTTTTTAATGAAGCTAAATTGTACTAGGATAAATTGATCTATATTGATTTGTTTTGACCCAAAGAAGCCGCCCTTGAAATATGGCCCATTCTTTACCGGACACCCGATATATTCATCTAAAATTATTTGATAAATCACACATTTTGACTGACGGTGACTAATTTTAACAATTATAAACTTAAATAAGACATGTTTTGTGCAATATGTCGCACTTACCGAGAAAAGTAGTTTTCAGCTCATCTATATTAATAAAAAGTGAGCAAATAAAAATCAGATTAGAGTAGGCGGTGCAAAGAAAATGTCTATATGTCTGTGATTAACTGAATTAATTAACGTAATACATACATTCATGGACTGTCAAATTTATTGACTTTTCATTTAATCACAGACATGCATTTTCTTTGCACCGCCTGCTCTAATCTGATTTTTAGTTGCTTAACATGATTGTAACTTCTAATAAAAAGTTATAAGAAATATTGCGTTGCTTAATTAAAAGTTTTTATAGTTAATTTTAGGTTTCCACTTACCTGCTCACTTACAGAAAAGAAGAAGTTACAAAGCCTGGCAAACGGTTAAATCAAACAATATACGACGCAAATAACACTGTTGCCAATTTTTGGATGTTATAAAGCGCGGTAAGTTAAACTATGAAATACACCGGATGTCACAAGAATTTGAGTGCAAATATAAAATATACAACACCGACATTTCCGCGCGCCCCCTGGAGAGTAAACTCCAGAACTAAAAATATATAAAAATTTTCAAATTCCGGTTTTTTAACATCCACCTAAAATTTTGCGTACGTCAACCTGCCCCTTCATCTTTCAATTACATGCAAAAACGTTATGACATCCGATTTTGGATGTTACAACGTCGATGGATGTCAAAGAGCACTTTTTTCGCGCCGTGATGCCACAACGTCGACTGGTCGAATTTATATATATACATAATATATATACATACATAATATCTAGATATAATAATAATCTAATAAGATTAAGTATCGGGTGATTTTTGAAGTTTGTTATCAACTGCTGCCATGAGATTTGGACGGCATGTCTTAAGTCGAAACTGTATAAAATAAACCTCAAGGAGCGCAATTACTTATTTTTATTTATGATTTCGTTTATCGTCTTGGCACATACGTACTTGAACTTGATAAATTGTGGTAACATAACGAGCATAGATAGTATTAGTTAATTATACATATATCTTATCGGAAGTCATATGTGTTTCATCAATCAATTGAGTTAACTTGCATTGCAAACTGTTTATTGGCTATTGGCAACATCGCGCTGGATTAGTAATGGAAGCTGGGTTCATTTATTCAACTCCGTTCACTCTATTTACTTTTTCCACACTCTAAAGAGCGAGAGCGAATAAGTTTTAATATAAGTAAGAGTAAGACAAAAGTGCGAAGAGAGTAAATAGAGTGAATGGAGTTGAATAAACGAACGCAGCTAGAATAGGTGGCAATAGTGACACGCGACAAGTTCATATTTATTTTGATATTTGTAGTCAGCCTGGTAGATCATAGTGGTAGCTGCTGTGGATGCACATCTATGTGTGGATGCCTGGTAGTGGTAGTTGCTCGCTCGTATGCTAGTAGTCAAGTCAGTATTGCATCGTGTTGTGGAGTTTATCGGTTCGAAAGTCCGAAAATTTTCCAATCACTTTAATTCAATTACCTACGTTTATTGCCATTAATCTCAACATGATATAAGTTATTGATAGTACACAATTATTGACGACAGCTGTGCAAACTCAAAGTTATAGGTTATGCAATTCGGTGTGTAATCGCGCAAGAAGCCGAAAAATGCTGAAACTGCAGATAAATCGCAAGTTGCTGCCCATGAAAGGGCACTATTTTCTGTGGAATGCAGGTAATTGTAAAGCACAATTGTGATTTATCTTTGGAGCAAGATATAAGAAAAGTTGCTCGTCGTTTCCTGTTGTTCAAATAAGTGTTTGCTTTGTATGTTATATGAGATATTAGGCGTTTACGAAAATTAACCCGGTGGATACACCGTACTCTATTTTTCTCACTCTTACAAGCACTAAGTCTCTTAATGTTCTCTCTCACACTTTTAACCCGGTTATCAACCGGGTGAATTTTCGTAAACGCTTATTATGTTATTTCACCTTACCGCATGTTTGATTTATGATTGTATAGTAACAAATGACCTTGAATTTCTTGCAATAGACTAAAATTTGATTTATTGTACTTTGTATTACAGCTTTTTTTCTGTCTTGATTTCAGGAACTGCCCCAGTAGTCCCCTTTTTATCCACTTATGTAAGACAATTGGGTTTCTCGAGTTTCATTGTCGGAGTAATGTACACTGTGATGCCCTTTTTGGGCATGATAGCAAAGCCAGTGTTTGGAGCCATTGCAGATAGATATCGCTGTCAGAAGCTCATTTTCTTAACATTCATTCTAGTCACAGCAGCCGCCTTTCTTGGGATTTACTATGTACCTGCAATGCCTGTTAATTCAAGCATACACTTTGCCTGTGATAAATCTATCGCAGTGATTGATGCTTGTGACACTGTTAGCGAATGCGCTGCAGAACAGATTAAATTAGAATCTGGAACTATGATGGAGTGTGATGTATGCACTTGGAATGTTTGATTGTTGTATGTATTCATTTGAAATTTATTTCAGCTCGAGTGTGCACGAGAGGAATCGTTGTGGAATACGATCTGCCATTTTTGGAATGTACCCAAGTATTGTAGCTCATCTCCCCCTGACAAAATACAATTTACTGCACAGATACCTATGAATTACACAGAGGTGATCATGGATTGCATTTATTTCCGGGTCAACCATGTTGTTGCTGAGGGCAACACCTATCATCCAGTGTGCAATGATCCGTTTCAAATTTCAACACGTTGCAGCATGTCTTGCAATTCGCATGTCGTCAATGAGATGCTCAGTCAGCCTGTAGTTAAAGATGAAGAGGTTCACAAATACTATGAGTTTTGGTTGCTCCTTACTTTTATGATTATATCATGGGTTGGCCAGGCTATTGTAGTGAGTGTGAGCGATGCTGTTTGCTTCGATATGTTAGGTGAGTATGAAAATTCCATTTGACACATTTAAATTTAAATTCAATAAGGAAAGCGTAAAAAAGTGCTCAATGATATAATCTGTGAATTTTCTTTAAAGCAAGAATATCTGACGCAAAGAAAATTTAGTTGCCTTTACATTGCCTCATGTTAATTACCACTAGAATTGCTCTGATTTGGCTTGGCTTGGCAAACAGGCCAGATGTGTATGTCGTGGTACAGCCCATTTCCAAACATTTTGGAAGTTTTGTTAAAGGCCGTTTTACACTACCCTATTTCTTGTACAAGATTAGGTTCAATTTCAACAATATTTAGAACAAGAAAAATTTTGGATTGCAGCTATAGTTTGGAGATATTGTATTTCCAGCGATAGAAAGACAGATTTTGAATTTCGCGCCAATCTAGAAAAGTCAATAGGTGCTTTCCTTTTGCCAACTTATGTGAGCTGACCGAAGCTGAAGTGCGCAAACAAACTCACTGTCATAATGGAACGCTCTAAAAAAGTTCGTTACGTATAATCACTGCATTTCGTGTAATTGTGTCGATACAAACGACATTTTAAAAATTATATGGGTAAATGATTTCCAAAATTGTCAGTTAAATACGCGTTTGCAAATTTTTATGCAATCACATGTATCAAAATTATCCCTTCCTAAGTGAGCGCCAAATCTCAATACTGAGTTGACTTCAAACGTAGTGCTTGAGCGGCAAGGGGGGAGATCGAAATCTCAGTTCAAACTCACTTGTTCGTGCTAAAAGGAACGACATTTATATCATCTGAGATGAGCATATCTGAGATTTGTGGCAAAAGGAATGCAGCTAATATTACTAATATACTGTGACGGTTTGTCGTCACTTTCTTTAATTTATTTATATTATTGTACTTTAGTTAAGAATACATTTAAGTTGCTAATTAACTAATCAGAATTGCATTTTGGCTCATTCTTTTTCGGCTTAATAATTTTCACTCCTGCATTATGCATTTTTGCGATCTTCTTAACCGTGTTGTTTAGGCAACCCCTATTCGTGCCATGCTTCATAGGAGCCCGCCTTATCAGGGAAATATTTGAATGTTTACCTCGCTTTGATTTGAACAAAAACTGGTCTTTCCTTATCTCTTTAAACTTTAATTATCCGCTCATTTTCTGCTCGCATTGCCGGTACGTTTGGCACTGAATCTTATTCATTGTAGTTGAAATTAAAAACGATGTAAGTAATTAATTCATTTTACTTTGTCTTGAGTCACTTTTCATATTAAACTTTACAGAACTAAAAGATTAATAATAATTTCACCAAGATTACTGCCTTGAAAATCTTCGCTTGGCCACTTTTTCTGCGTGTTTCTCGGCTTGGCTTTTGAGTCACCACGTGCGAACCTGAAGGAGAAACGCCCTACGCTCTTTGGTTTAATCTTTTCAAGGGACAATTCTCTCTTTCTGGACCTGGAAGTGCGAAGAACTATAACATCCGGCCAGCTTTTCTTATGTAACGCACCGGCTAAGATTTTACGCCCTGAAGAGCCCGAGCCTAAGAGTGAGTCAATTCTGCTTAGTTTTAGATTTAATAACGAAATTAAAGGATCATCATCTCATCTCACCATCATTTAGCTATAAGACTGGAAAAAGCTAAAATTTTGGGAGACATTAAATTTGTCCTAGCATATGTTTTTTTCATTTACTCTTAATGGTCACTTATTATTCGCCTCTGGCTGCCTCAAACCTTGTCCCATTCTACGACCTGCGTAAGAAGCAGAGCTTTACCCCCGTGATACTTTTTTTGCATCTGTCACCCTCTTGCAAACATAGGCAGCAACCATAAAAAAAATTATTTATGAAGAGGGAGTTTGGCATGTTACAAAATGGCGCCCGAGCAGGGACAGGGAATCTTGGGTGACCATTAACTTCATTTTTATTAAATTTGAGACAGCTTTAACACAAACCGTTTATTTTGTCTTAGTTTTTTTAACTTTGTAAATCAGATAACCTTTCAATTATGGTTGTAAATTTTCTTGCTGAAGATGAAATCAATTATTAATTACAAATTCGCAATGTCAACGTAACAATAGATAATTTAATTAAGCAACATATGTTAATGGGATTTTTACTAGCCGAGAAAAGCACACCTTTCAAATTACCCCCCAACGTTACTTTAAATGCTAGAGATGAACTTAAAATTATTTCTGAAAAATTAAAATCCATAAGGTCCTTAATAGATCAAGGATCATTAAGTAATTTTGATGTTAAATCAGTTAAGTCTAAAATAAGTCATGTGATGTCACGTTTAAATAATATTGAACCCGAAGAATTAAATTTGAAAGAGGAAAAAATCCTTCTCAGCACTCGAGCCACGTTATTTTTAACCAGAATTGAAAATTCATGTAATTCCAATTCGAATAACGACTTAATTGCCTTTGATGATACATTTTCTTTACCATGCAACACTAATTTCAGTCATGCTTCGCCGGCTGCATCTAGTCCCAATATTTTTACCAGAAATCTCACTTCAACTTTTCCTTTGCGTGATTCAACTATGAACTCTGGCAATTTAATCAGTCACAATCTCAACTCAACGACTGGAAATAATCTCATAGACTTGCCCATTTGCGATTTATCTACATTTCTTACTCCCAAGCATGTTTCTTTTAGTGATCCTTTAGTGAAAATTGATTCAAATAATTTGGATCAGACTACCCACTCCTTACCGGTCACTGAAGTAAATGTTTCTAATAGGAAGAGATCCTTGAACCAAATACAACCGTCTAATTACTGGCTTTTTAATTTGAGTAAAATTGGCGTCACATTCGATGGACAGACTGGAGATGTCAATTCCTTCATTGAACGAATAGAAGAAGTCTCCAAAGCGAGGAATATTTCTCGTGAAACTCTTTTCACTTCAGCTTCCGATCTATTGAAGGATTCTGCTCTAATTTGGTACAGATCTATTAAGAATACAGTTTATTCGTGGGATGACTTAGTAATTCGTTTAAAACTAGATTTCTTACCTGCCGATTTTCAAATTAATCTGTGGGATGAAATTCGCAATCGCAAACAAGGTGCTCAGGAAAAGACGGCCATATTTATTTCGATTATGGAGAATTACTTCTCACGATTAGCTGTTCCTCCTAACATGCACAATAAAATTGCTCTCATAATCTGGAACATGCTTCCTTATCATCAAACAAATTTAGCCTTACAGAAAATAAATTCTATGGAAGAATTAAGGTCCATTGTGCGAACACTGGAAGATACTAGGTTACGTACAAGTCAACTGAGTTCAACCGCAACCACTTCTACTATTTTGTCTCCTGATCTAATTTACAAAAAACCTCCCAAAGGCAGCGTTACTACATTAGATGCCTCCACATCAAAAAAGGATTTCACGAATTCTACACCAATTCAAGACACAATTTCTCTTGCTCCAATTGTAAGGACATTGGTCATCATTATACTCAGTGTCCCAAACCTCTACAAAGAAAATGTTTTAAATGTGGTAAGCCTGGATTTACCAAAATCAATTGTGCTAACTGTGCGGGAAACGAATGATAGGATCTCCCGAGGGCCGTGGGAATCCTGTAGTTTCCTCTAAATCGGTCAACAACAAGAATAATAAAAATGATTGGTCATCTTGGTTAAACCATGTTAAGAATTTTCACCATAACAGTCAAATTTTGCCTTTATTTAAAAAGAACTGTGATGACAACCGTCTGTTTTTAGATTTTAAGATTAACGACAAGAAATTAATTGCTCTAGTGGATACTGGTGCTAATATTTCTGTCATTGGTAAAAACGGAATTCCACCAATTTTCCAACTTAGGTTTCAAAATACAATCTAATTTTGACGATCAGGCATTTACTGCAGATAGTATTGCACAAAACATTTCCGGTTCAGTAGTATGTCCTATCACCATTGATAAGGTAACGCATAGGCTCAAATTTTTGATAGTTCCTACAATCAAACATAACTTTATCTTCGGAATGGACTTCTGTGCTCTGTTCAATTTTAAAATAAATTGCCAAACAAAGTCCTGGGACATAAACAAAGATTCAAATGATTCCCAAATTTTCTCATTGAATTCAATTGAAGGCACTTCATCACTCTTTTCTCAAGAATCACAACAGTTGCAAGAGGTTAAGCTACTATTTAAAGGTCTAAGTACTCCACATCTGGGTTGTACTACGTTGATCGAACACAAAATCGATACGGGGGAAGCCAAACCAATCAAACAACGTCCTTTCCAATTGTCTCCCACGATGCAAACTCATCTAGACAAAGAGATCCAGGAATTATTATCCTTGGGTGTTATCCAAGTCAGCAAAAGCCCATGGTCAAGTCCTGTCCTGTTAACAAAGAAAGCCTCTGGAGAATTTCGCTTTTGACGGCTCTGTGTGATATCTTCCGTTTTCCTGCGCCTTAGAGTCCTTTTTTATGGGTTGCGTTTGGAATATCACGTTTTACTGACCAGCAGTAGTTTGCTTTGATATTGTAACGATTTTAAAGGTTCTATTATTTTTATTTTAATTAAAACACGAAATAGTTAATAATCTAATTTATTTAAAAGTAACACTAATTAACACTAACTTAAGAATAATTTATTTATAAACTAATAAGTAATTTATGTTAACAGCCGAGCGAATATTTAACGCGACTTCAATTTCGAACTGTCCACTTGCTTAATTAATGTCGAACTGTCCCCCGTTTGGCTGCGTGCATTTTTATATGCCGGGGTTGTTTCTCGCGAACATTCTCGCTCGTTCGACAGAAAATCTCGGATCATCGCTTACGTGATATCGAAGCTTCTCGTCTAAGGCGCGTCGTTGTTGACGCATCAGACGGGCTGGGACCGCAAACGTCACACTGCCCCCTTCTTAAAAACGTTTCGTCTCGGAACGTTCCTTGTGATAGCCTTGAAGGAAAATGTCGAAATCGGCATGCTGGTCCCTCTTTACAACATCCGGTCTGGAAAAAAATAGCAGTCTACGGTTTTCCTACTGCCAACAGCTGCCTGTGGGTGGTGACTGCAGACTAGAACTTCTATTCCCGTTCCGTTGAAGATTACTTCTATCATGCTGCGAACGACCCTCCAGTCCAGCCCATCTAGTCCGCAGCCTATCTTGGGAATGGCTAATTTCGTCTCCTTGCCTTCCACCAACTGTCTCTTCAGGCTCCATAAAGCTCTCCAAATACTGCGATAGTCAGGCTTACCGCTTGATGTCTTCTTGGTGACTAAGTAGTACACGTGTCGTCTTCGTTCCGCCTCCGTGTGGATGATCTGCAGGCTCTTGCCCACCATGGGGTGCTGTCTTAGGAGTTCCTCGACCTGACCAAATTTCTTCCGGAAGACTTGGGCTATCCCCTTGGACATCCTTAGGTCTTCTGCCACACAGTGGGCCAGACTGTACTCTGGTGACACTTGAAAAAGGTCTTGCTGTCTCTCTGTGGTCATTCCGAATCGCGCCTTACTTCCTGTGGCGTGATGAAACATGAAGGTTTCGAAGTTTACTTCGGAACCTTGCGTCCGTTGTACTGTCCCCTCATTTTCTTCTCCGTTATAAGGAGCCATTCGGTTGAAGTGGATAACCTTGGGTTTGCCATGCGGAACCTTCCTGATGCGGTAGATGACATCGTTAATCCGTTTCATCACTCTATAAGGACCTTCCCAAGATGTCTGCAATTTTGGGGACAGACCTCTACGTCTTTGAGGATTGTAAAGCCAAACCAGTGCTCCAGGTTGGTATCCCCCATTCTGAGCATTGATGTCATAATGCTCCTTCATTCGGTCGCTGGCCGTCTGTATATTGCGACGCACTTGATTGTGAATGTCGTCCATTTTCCTGCGTAGGCCGCTAACGTAGTTCTCGTCGGCAGGGACCTCACCGGGCTTCACGCCGAACTTCAAGTCGCAGGGCAGCCTTGGCTCTCGCCCAAATACCACTTTCGCTGGTGTCTCTCCTGTTGTCTCATGCACGGACGAACGGTACGCCAGTAGAAAAAGGGGAATGTACGTGTCCCAGTTTCTCTGATGATCGGAGACGACTTTGGACAAATGTCGGTTGATGGTTCTGTTGAATCTTTCCACCATTCCGTCCGATTGCGGGTGAAGTGCAGTGGTTCTAGTTTTCCGGACGCCGAGCAGAGTACACACGTTCTTGAATAAAGCCGATTCAAAGTTCCTCCCTTGATCTGAATGCAGCTCCATGGGCGCGCCATACCGACTGATCCATTCTTGGACAAGGACTTCAGCAATAGTTATCGCCTCTTGGTTTGGTAGGGCGTATGCTTCAACCCACTTGCTAAAGTAGTCCATCACCACGACGATGTACTTATTTCCACTATTCGTTTGTGGAAATGGGCCGGCTACATCTATGGCAACTCTCTCAAAAGGACTTCCCACGTTATACTGTTTCATAGGAGCCTTGCCTCGTCTGTGGGGGCCGTTACTAGCTGCGCAGACTACGCACTTCCTACACCAGTCCTTTACATCTTCCTTGCAGTTCACCCAATAGAATCGCTCGCGCACCTTTTCCATAGTCTTCTTGATTCCCAGATGCCCTCCCGAAGTTCCATCGTGAAGTTCCCTCAGAACTTCCGGCACCCTATTCTTGGGGATCAGTAACTGTGTCTTCTGTTCCGTGCCTTCCTGGTTCTCGATGGTTCGTTTCAGAAGACCATGATCCAGCACTATGGAGTCCCACTGCGCCCAGTACGATTTCACGGATGGTGCACACGGTGCTATCTCTTCCCAAGTAGGCCTTGCCTCCCTACTTTTCCATTCCAGCACCAATTTCAAATCCTGATCGTTCTCCTGGTCTCGTCGCAATTCTTCACCTTGCCATTTGTCGTCTACGATGGCCGTCCTCACAGTCGTGGCCACTTTCTCCTCCAGCCGACTACAGTGCTTACAGTCTTCGGCACAAGGTCTTCTCGACAAAGCTTCGGCATTTCTGTGGCTAGTTCCGGCCCGATGCTGGATTTCAAAATCGTATTCCTGAAGTCGTTCGATCCATCGTGCGACTTGTCCTTCAGGATTCTTGAATCGGAGGAGCCATTTTAAAGCGGCATGGTCCGTCCTCAGGAGAAAGTGTCTGCCATATAAGTACTTGTAGAAATGTTCTATGGACTTTACCACGGCTAGCAATTCCCTTCTAGTGACGCAATAATTTCGTTCCGGCTTTGACAGGACTTTACTGAAGTAGCCAATCACCTTCTCTTGCCCTTCTTGGATCTGGGACAGTACGCCACCGATACCAACATTGCTAGCGTCAGTGTCCACGATGAACTTGCCTTCTGGGAGAGGGTAACTTAGAATAGCAGCACTTATCAAGTACTGTTTTAGTTGTTCGAAACTAATTTGGCAATGTTGGTCCCATTCAAACGGACGACCTTCTTCAGTGAGTTTTGTCAACGGTTTAGCGATGTCCGCAAATCCGGGAACACAGCGACGATAGTAAGTGCATAGGCCTAGGAAACTTCTTATCTGGTGTTTATTCTTGGGAGTTGGCCAGTCCTTCACGACCTGAATCTTTACTGAGTCCACGGCGATTCCATTCCCATTAACAATATGGCCTAGATAATTCACTTCCTTCTGGAAAAGGTGGCACTTCTTGAGACTAAGCTTTAGTCCAGCTCCGCGAAGCCGCTGGAACACTCCTTCCAGGTTCTTCAGATGGTCGTCGAAAGTTTTCCCCACCACAATTATGTCGTCCAGGTATACCATGCACGTTGTCCAGGACAGACCCTTCAGAACCGTCTCCATCAGCCTCTCGAATGTCGCTGGGGCATTACATAAGCCGAACGGCATCACCGTGAATTGCCATAGACCCATACCAAGGGAAAACGCCGTTTTTTCTCGATCTTCGGGCGCTAGTTCCACTTGCCAATAACCACTCTTTAGATCCAAGGTCGAGAAGATCTTTGAACCGGCCAGGGTGTCCAGGGTGTCATCAATCCGTGGCAAAGGATAGCTGTCCTTTTTGGTGACGTTGTTGAGCAATCGATAGTCTACGCAGAACCGTGTGGATCCATCCTTTTTCTTCACAAGCACTACCGGTGACGCCCATGGGCTACTCGACGGCTCAATTACGTTGTCTTTTTCCATCTCATGAATAATGCGTTCTGCTTCCTCACGCTTCGCCAATGGTAACCTCCTTGGAGCTTGACGGATGGGCCTTTCTTCTCCTGTCTCTATCTTGTGTTTGACGATGTCGGTTTTTCCCTTAGGTCCGTTGTCTACCTCGAACACATCTTGATAGCGACATATCAGGTTCTTCGCTTTTGTCTTTTGTTCTGGAGTCAATTCCTGGGTCGTCGACATGACCATTTCCAACAACTTCTTCGGGATCTTCGAGTCTTGTACGTTTGCTTCTATTTGGCGGGAGATGGAGGACACCATGGCACAGCTTCCCAAGATCGTACCTTTCTTTTCTGACGTTTGCCCCTCTGCACCGACCCGGCTTAGTTTCCCTGTGGCTTCCTTCGTGGAGGTTCCTGCCTGGCCTTGGGACACCGCCTACGAACATGTCCCTCTTCCTGGCAATTCCAACACACCAGAGAATTTTTCTGCCTCAAGACTTGTTCTACAATGCGGCGAACATCCTCCGTGGTGGTATAGTCCTTGGGCCGCTCCTCTGCAGCAGATCGCACCTGGATGCTGGCGAGTTCTTCTTCTTGGGAATCCATGGCAGCTCGTACGTTGACGTGTCCTCTTGAAACTCGCTTCGCCGCCTCGTATTCCAAGGCGTAGGCCAATGCGTTCTTGGATGTCTTAGGGTGGGCCATTCTCAATGCCTGCTGATTGTCCGGATCCCGGATTCCAACCACGAAGGTCTGCAGCG
The DNA here is from genome assembly GCA_958336345.1 of Dorcus parallelipipedus. Classification (NCBI taxonomy): domain Eukaryota; kingdom Metazoa; phylum Arthropoda; class Insecta; order Coleoptera; family Lucanidae; genus Dorcus; species Dorcus parallelipipedus. Next base: position 38,113,290 of record OY284475.1, read on the forward strand.
TCAAACATTGCAGGAAATCATCAGGAGCTGCAGGATATGCCAACCGGGCTAGGCGCGCTACATCAGCCTCGAATTCCTGAAGACTCTCTCCGGATTTCTGGTAACGGTTTCTCAGCTGCGCATGGTACACGTCGGTCAGATGCGCCTGGCCGTAACGCATCTCCAGCCGGTTCACCAGCTTGTTGAAGTCTTCTTGTTCCTCTAGCGGCATCATTTGTAGCACATCGATAGCGTCCCCCCTCAAGGCCACAATTAACGAAGTGGCTTTTTCACTGGCCGTCCATCCATTCGCTTTTGCTGCAGCTTCAAACTGTTTGAAGTAGTTGGGCCAAGAAGACTTCCCATCGAACGTCGGTGGTTTTATTTTCAATTTAGAAATTTCCGCTGGTCCTACCACAGTTTGGATCTCATTATTTTCTGGTATTTCTGCTGGTGATGGATCCCCGAACATTCGCAACCCTGTCATGATTTGTTCGAGATTCTTAATTTTGTTGTCCTGCTGGAATAATATTTCTTCCACATTGTCTTGCAGATTCCTCGTCTCTTCTGATATTTTCACCACTAGTTTATCTTCTAAATTTCTAGATTGTTCGAGCAATTTACTTTCCAGATCTGTCGACTGTTGTATCAATTTATTTTCAAGTTTCTCCTCTAAAATTTTCACATTTTCTTCCGTGTTTCTGGAATATTCCATTAATTTACCTAGATCGTCTTTCAAATTTCCGAGATCGTCTTTCAGATTTCCGGATTGTTCTCTAAACTTTTCGTCTAAACTTCTGGATTGTTCCAGCAATTCATCTTTGAAGTTTCCAGATTGTTCTCGAAATTTCTCGTCTAAACTTCTGGATTGTTCCAGCAATTCATCTTTGAAGTTTCCAGATTGTTCTCGAAATTTCTCGTCTAAACTTCTGGATTGTTCCAGCAATTCATCTTTGAAGTTTCCAGATTGTTCTCGAAATTTCTCGTCTAAACTTCTGGATTGTTCCAGCAATTCATCTTTGAAGTTTCCAGATTGTTCTCGAAATTTCTCGTCTAATATTTTAGTTAAATCTGCAGGTCCGCTCGAGATTTCGAAAAGAAAGTTTTCCGGGTCCTCTCCTGCTTCTAGTAGCGCTCGGTGAAGTCTTTGTTGCAAAATCGATTTCTTTCCGGAAATTTCCAATTCGCGCTCTTCTAATTCGGTTTTTAAGTCGTTCACTTTTAAGTCTTTTAACGGCACTTTCTTTGAAGCCATTGTTTCTTTTTTTCTTTCCAACACTGCACTTTGTTTAATAATTTGTTTAATTCAATTTAATTTTAATTGTTTATTTATTTTCACGAACCTCACACCTGGCACCAATGTAACGATTTTAAAGGTTCTATTATTTTAATTTTAATTAAAACACGAAATAGTTAATAATCTAATTTATTTAAAAGTAACACTAATTAACACTAACTTAAGAATAATTTATTTATAAACTAATAAGTAATTTATGTTAACAGCCGAGCGAATATTTAACGCGACTTCAATTTCGAACTGTCCACTTGCTTAATTAATGTCGAACTGTCCCCCGTTTGGCTGCGTGCATTTTTATATGCCGGGGTTGTTTCTCGCGAACATTCTCGCTCGTTCGACAGAAAATCTCGGATCATCGCTTACGTGATATCGAAGCTTCTCGTCTAAGGCGCGTCGTTGTTGACGCATCAGACGGGCTGGGACCGCAAACGTCACAATATTTACATTTCATCGGCCGTGGTATCGCTTTTCTACCTCTTTCATGTCCTGATGAAAGCGTTCTCCCTGTTCTTCGCTGAAATCACCAATATTTTCAGGGAAGAAATCCAGATGTGAACGGAGTTCATTCAGATTTTTGAATTTTTTAAAATAATGTTACGATCATGTTTTTATAGTCTGGATGCTTGTGTTTGATATTAGTTACAAAGTTCCACTACTGGGGGTGGACTCTGTAATTAATATCAATCTCTATTTGCCTCTAACTGTACTCCCATGAATGGAGTTAGCAGCAAATAGCGATTGATATTGATACTGATACTGATGTGATACGATAAAAATAATGATGGATTCGTAATCAGCGTCCCCTAATTATTAAAGATCATCGACTATATTCAAAACAATTAAAATCATGTTGGCCTGAGTAGTTAATAAAGGTCAGTCATTATTTCATTTTGAAAAATATTGCCTCATAGTAGCCATAAAGATAAGGCAAAAATGGAAAATGAATTTATCTTTAAAAAAGTTAATTTGTTTGTCATTCGTAAATGACAGTTCATAATTACAGCTACGCAGCAAAAGTTTTAATATTGTTAAATTTACGTCAAGTAAAGTGTCCACTTTTCTTTTGGTGGCGACAGTATGAGCTAAAAATGACAAGAATGCACAATAATAAAAAAACGTATATTTGAATCCTTAGAGCCGTTTTACACTTGTTAAATTTGATAACAATTTTGTTACAAAGTAAGAGAGATAGGCTGATTGGTTGAATTAGTATTTCTCACTCACTTTGTAACAAATTTTATACAAAAAATATCATAGTGTAATACGGCTCTTATAAATTTTCCTTTTCACCGTTTTGGAGTACTGTAAATCAAGGGAGCCCATGAAGGGGGCTTGAGCTCCGACCCTAGACTTTGAAAAATATAGTTACAGTGGGACCAAATGCTCCCTCCTCCACCATTATGTTGATAATTAAACTGTTAAACTTTCATATTAGTTAAAATTTACTTTCATTTTTTAATTGGAATTTAATTATTATATCAGTCCAATTATTTAGCCATGGCTTGTCCGCCCCCCCCCCTGGAAGTTGCCACATGGGTGCTCATTATGCAAATTCCCAAGAACCCCCCCCCCAGAAGAAATTTCTGGCTGCGCCACTGTATTTTAGTGTAGTTTTTACTCGTGATATAGAAACGAAAATAAATTTATAACGAGTAATATGATATTAAGCTTAAGTGTAACCGCAGATTAATGTCAAATTAGATGTTAAAAATCACGTCAGACGTTACATTAAACGCAAATGTGGTAGCCCATTACGAAAAACACACCATGTTACAGGGTTGGTCACGTAAATTACGTCATACATAGTTTACATAAATTACGTGTAATTTATACGTATTTTACGTCACATAGAAAACTATTTATTACACAACTCTTACACCGTGAAATATACAGGATGTTTCATTGATGATGCACCAAACTTGAGGGACACATTTCTGACATTATTTCAAACAAAATATCTTAATAAAAAATTTTAATCGGAGCAAGTTGAAATTTGCATAATTTGGACTCGATGTTTGTAGAAATACTTTAGCGCCGCGGAATTGTGAAACCAGACCGGCGCACAGCGCCTAAAAAATTAATAGTATATTGTAGACCTCGGCGGTAAAGTGCTTGTTTTCCAGGTTGAGAGAAGATATCTTGAGGCCTGGAAAACCACTTTATTTATTTATATTTATATTAAAATTGATTTACTATTAAAATTATTACCAATTTAGATGCTTTAAAAAGCGTGGCCGAGCGGTCTAAAGGGCCCCACAGACTTGGTTCAATTCGCGTGAATTGGACCGTGGCACAGTGCGTCGAAAGATAGGCGTGAATGGACAAAAATCATAACATAAATTTATTAATTTTTTAAATACATTTGAGGTCAACTTTAGTAACTAAAAGTATAAATTTATTAATAGAACGTGAATAAATAAAACAATTTTGTATTTTGTGATAATACCAGTAAGCTACAAAATAGATTTGTATCTAACTATAAAATATTTGCAAATGTAGTTAATATTTGAATAAACTATTTGATATCAATTTTACTTTGTTAAATAAGCAAACAAATTAAATGAAAACTTAATAATAAATTCATTTTAAACAGATTCATCAGAATCTGAAAGATCTTCATAACTAGCACTTACCAAATTTTGTATGCTACTATCTGTTGCCGTATTTTCTATTTCCGTAAAATAAGGCAACAGTTCTGCTTCTAGGTTGCCAGATGAAAGAAAATGTGAGAATTGATATGCTATAAAATAATACGTTTAAGCGTTGATTGAAGAAATATAAAGATACGCAAGCCTTATGCAATTTTGCGTGGAAGGTAAGGAACATTTCGCGCCATTTTATACCTTAAATAGACAACGCAGCACGTCGAATAATAATAGGTTCTCGACTAAGAAATATCGGATCCTAGCATTTAAACAGAGAGGTTTACGACCAAACTAATCTCGGATCCCATGTCGGATCCTGGACTGGCTACGAGAAAATGCATGCGGCTGTGCCTCTTTTTAAACTCCTTCACCCAACGGTTTAAGGGAATAATGATGTCGATGACGTAATTTTTAGGTAAACATTAGGAAATATTAAAAGGTTTTTATCACTACAAACATAGTAGCAACATTTCGATCTCTGTTACAGCTTTCTGACTTGCTGCTAAAAAACGTTTTTTTTTTTCTTATTAATTTGCAAATAGTAGCAGGTTAACTCGGTATCTTTACAAAGTACATAAGTGAAGGAACAAAACTGAAAATGAATTTTCGATACGTTTTTTTACATATTTTTGTAAATGTCAAATAAACTTGATTTTGATTTCGTGAACACCGTACTTTTGATTACCGGTTTCTTGGTAAAATATATATACAAACAAGTTTAATGTCACGCCTAATTGTAATTGAAGACTTCATAATAAAGCAATAGTCAATACTTCATTGACACTTCTTTTTTTCTGTTATACAGTCTTTTTGTTTTGGTTTTCCCCTTTTGCGAAATGTGTTTCCTAACTTGTCAAATGACTTTCCAATCCCTTCAAAGTATAGTAGGCCTGCGGATTGGAAAGTCATTTGACAAATTCGGAAACATAATTGACAAAAGGGGAAAACCAAAAGAAAAAGACTGTAAATCCAACATTTTAGAAGTATGCATCACGTGATACTTACAACATTTGTAAAACCTCTGCGTTCTAAACCTCGAATTATACTTTAAAATAATATAATTATTAATGGAATAGTTGTCTTAAAGAGTTCTTAAATACATTCCAGAAAATAATAAACAATTTTTGTCATAAAAAAAATTATTGCTTTTTCGATTTTTGTCCATACTTCAACGCACTGTGCAGCGGTATAAATTGAATTATGAATGGCACCCAGCTGCAGGGGGGCAATAAAGCCAGCCGTAAACAGGGAAGAAATTTATTACTAGATTTTGTTTTGACCTTGACCGAAAGATTAACTCGCTCGGTCATTCAACTGCAGCAGCAGCTGAGATGTGAAATCGCGTGGATATTTAAACTTATTTAATTTAATAATAAATTACAAATGTGGGGCTATGCAACAATGTGCATTGTTGTAGCACTTTACAAATTGTTATTAAAATAAAATTTGTCTTAAAAATAAAAATATTTCTTTTTATTACATTATTATTATTACGAGAAATGTTCAAAAATGTCTCCTTCTGCTGTACACACAAAAAATACCATAAAGTCCTTAATTAGGGTAGTGCGGCGAACGAAATGTTTTGGGTAAAACCAGGCACTTGGGTGCTAAATTTCTACGAACGATTTCATGAAATGGTTTATAACTAAATATAACTAATAAATTCTTTAAACGCAAACTACTAAATGTTTGAACCATGGGCCTTCTAAATGAAAAGCGAGTTCTATCTGGCCTTGGCAAAAGTGCAGTTCAGGCGTGCTCCGCCAAGCTCTGCTTACGGGGCGCTTTCTTAACCTAAAATCTTGACAGTTCTGTCACATGTGAATGGTGAATGATTTCGTGTAAGAACAATTAATGTTATTGTTGTAAAAATTTGAGCATACTGAATATTATTTACGTTGGAATAAGGTGTATTGGAATTACGTTACAAGGTGTTGGAATAAGAGTATTTATGTCCAATTTCGACAACTTAATTTACCATTAAACTATTACGGTTTTAGATTAAAATCTTACCTGCATATACTCAGAATTTCCGTGGTAAGTTACAACATGTATAATAAAGCTTCTTTTCTCAGTGTGCGTAATTATCATCTCCCTTTTTAACACGTTTTATTCATATAATCCATTCACGATCTTTTTAGACTCAGAGTAGGCCATGTTAGGGTGACACTTTTGTTGGTACCTCCAAGTGAATATGTTCCATTTTAATTTGATGGTTATATTTTTGAAAACTGACACAAAAAAATATTGATGATTTTGAGCATTTTGACTTAGTATTACAAAGTCACAAGTAATTTATTTGTTTTAATGCTATTATTTTACTTTCTTCATGCCAACGTAGAGTATAAGAAGCAATATAGTCGATGGGACTGACGTTAAAGTGTCAGAATTTTACATTTGTCACATTTTGAGTTCTATCAAAATACAAGCCCGTAACTTGACGAAAAAAAAAGCATGGCCCTCTAGAGTCTAAATAGGTCGTGAACAATGTATAACACGAGTTTTTTAAACGACACTCTTTTTCTATTGCGCAAGCGTACTTCACTCCTACGTTATCAAATGATTTGTGCATGAATCTATAAAGTTTATACCATATAAATTATGTGGTATTACGGTAATTACAATATTAATTAATTTTGCGTGAACTCACTTTGATTGACAGTAATGACAGTGCCACTTCACACAGTGCCGTCAGTGCCCCGTAACCAGCACCAAAGTGTCGTAAATTTTTCAAAACGCCCAGGCCAGTTAGAACTCGCTTTTCATTTAGAAAGCCATGGTTTGAACAATCCTAAAATTCTTCAACTAACAATTAGAAAATTCGTATTAAAAGGAGAATTGAAAATAAACGACTAATTATTATTTTTATTGATTTCCAACAACCACAATGTTTTAATGTTTTAAATGTGTTTTGCCGAATCAGCTGGGGCGACATTCTAGCTAGAGTAGTAAACCAATAAAGCGATTCGTATGAGAATTTACAGAGAAACTTTTCTTTCCTTTCCGACATCTACCCGCATACCAAGTTTAATGCACCTTCAATGAAACACCCAGTATAATTTTTATGAAATTATCTTAAGCAGCATTACCAACGCAACCAAAAGGTAAAAAGTATAAGTTTTAGAATTTTCCTCATTTTGACCATATAGCTTACGTTTTCCAACACCGTGCAATATACAAGGTGTTTCACTAAAGACAGTTTCTTTCATACCTCTCCAGTTACTCATTTTACGAAAGAACGTTTCAAATGAAAGTTTCATTGTATCACGTGGAAAATATTTTAAAAACAGTTTGTTGTATACAGTGTTTCGTTTAGTTTGGGCGTTATGTTACTTTGTTATGTTAAACGAAACAGCCTATATACATATATATTTACATTTTTGGATTCCGAACTGAATTCTAACGTGATATTAGGTCTGTTTTTTTATCCTGCACTGGTGTACACCAATACGCTTTAATGCAACCTGAAATGTTTCTTTGGTGTATGAGTATAATTCGTATTGACACATTATTAAAGAATTTAGGCTTTATTAAGGCATAGTTATTAAAAAAAAAGTGTACATTAGTGTATACCTACCAGTACCTACACTGTAAAAATTTTATGTAATTATCCTATATTCATAAATGTAATTAATTACTCAAATTATCTATGTAAAATTAAATAATATGTATATATACACTCTGTTATGTGTTATTACACGTGGTGTGAACTATTTCCAGAAGTAACTGTGTAAAGCTACCAAAACTTATGTGTTTTTACGGCACACATTGTGATTTTTCAAAAATTATGTGTAAATACTTTTAGATATGTAAAATTCCAATGTCAAAATCGGCAGAAGGTATTTCACATAAAGAGCCTTGTAATTTTACACTGATACTTCAGGAATAGTATTGCATAATATTACAATTTCTGCGGAAAATGCAGATTTTATTAGACAAGTTTGAGGAAACACTTCTTCAAATTACATAAAATAGGAAAAAAAAATTAATTAAAAACTTTGTACTACGAAGTAAATTTTAAAGTGGGTACTACTTAAAATAAATCAACGCGCCGCGGATGAACATCCACGGGGTTGCTTTCGCGCTTTCATCAACTTGCAGCGTTATTGTTGTGTTAATATATTAGCCATTACACATCGTGGTTACACAGGCAATTAGATTCACTGCCCATTCATTGTAAAGGTAAGTAAAAATTAAAGCAGTTTATTGTCCGTTGAGTTTGTGAAATCAGTTTCATACATGAGTACTTATATCATTTACGTATCCTTTAAATGATTTTGCAATGTGTCTGACGAATTAACGTTTTTTAGTAAGTAAAAATGGTAGTTCGGTCTCATATTTTAATTAGGTAAATGGTATACGTACCAAGAAAATTAACCTAAATTTTAAAAATGTGAGTATTTCATTTGTACAGCTATGCTTAATAAAATAATGCTTAGCCAACTATAAATGTGCAGTAAAAATTGATAGATTCTATTGAAGACATTACAAGTTTGATGTATAAATTGTTTATGAGATGTGAGTATGCAAAAATAATTTACAGAATTCATTATAAGCGATAACTCTTATACAGATATTAATAATAAATAATAAGTTTATTATTTATTCTAGGATGGGCCACTGGAATTAAAATCTGAGCCATGCATTGTTAAGAAGGGTACGTTTACTGTCAGTTTTTTTTTTAACAAATTACAAATTTTTCTATTTTTAGATGAAAATGAAAAAAAATATGAGGTGTACATACGTGGAATACAAGTAAGCGATGGTCATGAAGATGCTTTAGAAGTTTTATTTGCGTCCTACTTTATATATTATAATATAATGTACCAAAAAAACATTTCTACAACTCTTGAATTTCTCCAAATTTACTTTTTAAAAATACAGTCACATACCAGTAGAGCAAAAAAGATCGAAATTAGTTTATGCTTTAATTAATAAACTCAGAACTTTGTAAGTTTTTAAATGTAATTGCACTTATACACTGAGGTCGGGGAAAAACTTCACTGTTGATTCCTATGAGTAATTCAAACAAAAAACTTCTAATGAACATGTGTCCGATAATGCTTTTTAACGGAAGTGTAACCCTTCAAAGTTTAGAACATATAACGTCAATTAATCAAAGCAATAGCAATAGGCTTATTTCGTATTTCATTTGTTACCTATGAAAACAAAAATTAGTATCTTAATATCGCCTTGAAGTTGTAAACATTCAACATGTAATAAACTTTGAAGGGTTACAATTCCGTTAAAAAGCATTATCGGACACATGTTTATTAGAAGTTTTTTGTTTGAATTACCCATAGGAATCAACCGGTGAAGTTTTTCCCCGACGTCATAGATCACGCAGTAGAAAAAGACATTTTTAATTTTCGTTTATTTTAAAGAAAATTGTTTTATTTTATAATATTTTGTAATGTTTAGTGCAATATACTACATATATTATACTATCTACTGTTATTTAAATAGATAATAAGAAATTAAATTTGTGTATGTTTTTTACCTTAACATCTGTAATTTAATAATAAATCAACTGGTGTATATTTAGATTGCTTTTCTTCTTTTCATTGAAAAGCAAAGTTTTTAAAATTTCATTGTAAATATAACAAATCATTTTTAAAATTCTTAATTGGTTTTACAAATGTTGCTTGCAGGTCGAGTAAATACTACAACTTTTGCACCACAACCGCTTTATTTTTGATTCTTGATTACAAGTGGTTGAAACAATAATACTTGTCGCAATGACGAAGTTGACTTATAACACATATGAATAGTTCTCTCTTACTACTACTCCCCTCCAGAGGGCAGCACTACCACTTGCGCGCACCTATCTATACATCTCAGTTTTGGCGCGAACATGGCCCCGACCTTGAAAGCTCTAACTTTCAAAACCTTACATTTACGATAAGAGCGACATTAGTCTGCACTTGCACGCACTCTCACTCAATAGTACCTCTTTTTTCACTGCACATTATTCCTGCTCCTCTTCGCTTTGCTGCCTGGGTAGTGGAAATACCTTGCACACAGGACGCTTCAAGCTGCCATGTTTCGTCCTCAAAGTGACAACGCGGATAAATCCGTCCTTGCCTTCATGGGTTTGAATGATTCTACCCAGAGGCCAACATAGAGGAGGTTGATTGTCATCCCGGATGAGGGCTAGGTCTCCTACTTGCAGGTGATGCTCATTTTCTTTCCTCCATTTGCCACGTGGTTGTAGTTCTGGCAGATACTCTCGCATCCAGCGTGACCAAAAGTTTTGGACTAACTGTTGCATACGCTCGAAATTGGATAGTCGTCCAACAGGAACATTTTGGAGACTGGCTTCAGGAACCGACGTAAGCGTTCTTCCAATGAGGAAATGGGATGGGGTAAGAGGTTCCAAGTCCTCAGGATGGTCCGATAAAGGAGTAAGGGGTCTTGAGTTAAGAATTGCCTCCACCTGACATGTTACAGTACAAAATTCCTCGAATGTAAGGGATGTGCTAGCGAGAATTCGTTTTAAATGAAATTTCGTACGCTTAACAGTACTTTCCCATAAGCCACCGAAGTGCGGGGCACTAGCTGGTATAAAACGCCAATTTATTCCCTCGTTTCCAAGATAACCTAAAATTTTTTCATTATCTTGTTTTAAATTCTCAACAACCGCCTTTAACTCATTTGAGGCGCCCACAAAATTCGTACCATTGTCAGAGTGCATTTCCCTAGGTTTTCCCCTACGCGAAACAAATCTCTTCAACGCCGCAACAAATGCCTCAGTACTCAAATCTGATACCACTTCGATATGAGTGGCCTTAGTGGCAAAACATACAAATATAGCTAAATAACTCTTAATAATTTTAGCTCCTCGGCCTTTGTGCCTTTTTAGTGAAAAAGGTCCCGCGTAATCTACCCCAGCAATTTCAAATGGGTATGAAGGTGTCACGCGCGACGATGGTAAAGAACCCATAATAGGTATCTTTGTTCTTGGACATGCTCGAAAACAACGTACACATTGATGCACAATAGATTTTACTAATTTTCGTCCGTGTATGGGCCAGAATTTTTCCCGTACCGCGAATAAAGTTTGCGCAGGGCCTGAATGCCCTAAACGTTCATGCATGTCCATAAAAACCAACCTTGTCAAATTAGCCTTAGGTGGCAGAATTATAGGATGCTTTTGTGAAGGCGCTAAATTTGAAAATTGCAATCTTCCGCCTACGCGCAACAACCCTTCCTTATCGAGATAGGGCTTTAAGCTTAATATACTTGAAGAGGAACTTAAATCCTTTTTGGCATTCAATTGGCAAATTTCAGGCATATACGATACAGCTTGACTGTTTTTAATCATTACCTCAAGGGCGTAATTCAATTCACTAACTGTTAAGGGACCAGTTATCCTGTTTTTCTTAGATACGCAATTTTTATAAAACCGCAGGCAATACGCTAAAACCCGTTTTGCTCGTTTTAAACTTGAGAAATTTTTCGCGATATCCACGTTTAGAATTTTTATTGCAACGGAACAATTTACCTCCGCTTTCAGTTCAGGTAATGCTTCTACACGACCGCACGGATTTTTTGGCCATTGATTTAACTCTAGCTGTAGATAAGTTGGCCCATGCCACCATAATTCCGATTTTAATAAATCCCGCGCCGAAATTCCCCTTGATAACGCATCAGCAGGATTCTCCGCTGATGGAACGTAACGCCATTCTGCACTTGCAGTAAGTTCTTGAATTCTCTGGTGGTTCTCTGGTGGCTACAAATATTTTTAAAACGTGGGGCGCAATTCGAATCCATGATAGCACTATAGTGGAATCTGACCACAAGTTAATACTTTCAAATGTAACTCGAAATGAATGAATAACCTTATCCACTAATTCGGCCAATAAAAGAGCGGCACAAAGCTCCAGTCGCGGAATTGTTTGAGTTTTAATCGGTGCTACTCTTGATTTGGAAATAATCAAATTGGTGACATGTGTGTGCCCATACGAAGCACGCAGGTATACGCAGGCGCCATATGCACGCTCGGAGGCATCTGCATACCCATGCAATTGAAAAATGGCACCACTGTCCTGTTTTATTAGCGCTCTAGGTACCTTTAAATTCTTTAATTCAGCTAATTCCTTATGAAAGGAATTCCACTCAATTTGCAACTTCTTGGAAACCGTATCATCCCAGTCTACGCCTTCCAACCACAAACGCTGTAAAATTACCTTTGCTTCTATTATGCACGCGCCTACTAAGCCTAATGGATCGAAAATTTGGCTTATTACAGATAAAATACAACGCTTCGTCACAGGATTACATTGTTTAACATTAATATTGTAAATTAAACCGTCATCATTTGGATCCCAGTACAGTCCAAGGGTCTTTGTGCTCTCGTTTTCACCTATATTTAAAATAGAAAGTTTCTCGCAAGAATTTACTTCATTTAAGACACTTAGATCATTCGAAATCCATTTTCACAGCTCAAAACATCCTTGACTCAATATTCTAGAAATTTGGTTTATTAGTAACCTAGCTTCTTCTACCGTGTACGCTCCGCTTAACAAGTCGTCCACGTAAAAATCGTTAAGTATAGTTTCCGCCGCATTAGGACTTACTGACAAATTTTCTTGCGCTAACTGATTTAAGCACCTTATTGCCAAGAACGACGCAGACGCTGTACCGTATGTTACGGTATTTAACCGATATGTGTCAAGAGATTTCGCAGGATCCTCCCGCCAAAAAATTTGCTGTAATTCGCGTTCCGGCTCATGTACCAAGATCTGCCGGTACATCTTTGTTATATCGGCAGAGATAGCTATCGGATATTGCCGAAAACGAATTAGGATGTTTAACAGATCGTTTTGTATAATTGGTCCGACGCTTTGTATATTATTTAAGGAATAGCCCGAAGTAGTTGGACACGATGCATCGAACACAACGCGAAGCTTGGTCGTGAGGCTTGAATCGTTTACTACACCATGATGTGGCATAAAATACTGAATACTATTTGTTGCCGAACCTGAATTTACCTTAGACATATGATTTAATTCTATGTACTCACGCATAAAATTAACATATTGCTCCTTTGTGTACATTCGCTTGCAATTTTCGCTCTAAATTAAGAAACCTTTTTCGCGCAGTTTTCTCTGAATCTCCTAAAACTTCAATAGGTTGCAAAAACGGAATAGAGACGGAAAATCTACCTTCCTCGTTGCGCCGAAAGTTTTGAATATAATGCGATTCACAAAATAAATCTTGTTCGGACCGTATGGGCTCCGGAAACCCTTCCTCTACTTCCCAAAATGTTCGTAATTGTTTATTAACATCAAGATTTTTATTTAAGTTACAGCTCGTGTTGCCTGATATTTTACTTAAATAATTTAGATTTCCAGCAATAATCCAGCCTAACTTGCTTGCCTGAATGACTGGCTTACCTTCTCCTAGAAATTTTTTCTTGTTTGAGATTATTTCCCAAAAATTTCCCGCGCCCAAAAGTATATCAATGGCTCCAGGCGTTGCAAATCCCGGATCCGCCATTTGAACATATTTCGGTAAATTTAAACTAGATTCGTCTATCTCGAACGGAGGTAACAACCCCGTAATTTCTGGTAAAACTAGACATGAAACAACTCTGGAATATGTACCAGTCCTAGAACGCATACTTATAGAGCACTTGCCCTTGATAATTGTTTCGCAATTGTTTACACCGTTAACCTTCATGTTTATTTTCTTAATTTCCAATTTTAATTCTTTGGCTAAATTTTCGGTAACGAAATTGCTTTGTGATCCTGAGTCGAGCAGAACCCGCGCTGTTCGCATAAGTCCTTGTGTATCAAAAACGTTAATTCGCGCAGTTGAAAGCAAACATGGAACCTGGCTAGCACATTGTGCTGAAATCGAAATTTCCCCATTTTGTTCAGAATTTACTTTCGGTTTGTTTAAATGTACCAAAGAATTATGCTTGCCCTGGCATTTTTTACAGCCTCCCGAAGAGCAATTGTGAACGCTATGACCCGGTCTAAGACAATTAAGACAAAGCTTTAGATTTTTTGCTTCTTTTAATCTATTTTCGACGGAAAGCTTCAAGAATTTTTCGCATTGGTATATTGAGTGTTGATCTTTACAAAAGTAACAGGATATGCCTGCCGAAACGAAGCTTGCCGCAGATGTTTTTGCTCTTTGTGTACTAGTACTAGTAATTTGCTTAGACGGCTTTAGAATTTCTTTCGCAAAGTTTAATGTTTCAAGAACGCATGCCTTTTTTCGCAAAAACTCTTTTAAATTTCCTATAGTCGGAATTTCATCGCCCTTTATTTTAGACTCCCACTCTAGCGCTAGAAACTCGTCAAATTTGTTTGTGGTAAAGTATATTATAACCGCATCCCAAGACTCGACTGGCTGGCCCAAAACTTGTAATGCATGTAAATTCGAAGATAAAATATTTAACGCTTCTCTTAACTGCGATGGAGACCCCTTTTTAATTTCTGGCAAATTAAATAACGCGCGCAAATGATTTTGCAGAAGAAGTCTCTTATTCTCGTAACGCTCGCATATAGCTTTCCAAGCCGCATCGTAATTTTGTTCAGTAGTTTCGATTGCGCTAATAATTTGCGCCGCCTCGCCCTCCAGAGAGGTTCTTAAATAGTAAAATTTTTGCACTTTACTTAGCGCACTCGCTTTGTGAACTAACGCCTCAAATGTATCGCGAAACTCAAGCCATTTGGTGTAATTTCCACCAAATTTTGGTAGGGTTATTGTAGGCAATTTAATATTGCTTTTAATATTTTCAGTAACTGCCGGTAAATCGTTAATTGTGCTTGGAAACGAGGGACTTGGATCGACGTGACTGTTTAATTTTTCTAGAAAAACGGTCGCCCTAGAAATTTCAGAATAATATAGTCGCTCGAAGTCTGAAACCTCTTTACTTGAATCATAATTTTCGATCGCTTCATTTGCTTCATCGATTTTGTCTTGTATATCGTAAAACTCGTCAATAATTGCCGTGATTTTTTGTAACCGCTTTTCCACGTCAACTATTTCCAACCGCGTTAATCCTCGCCCATCTCCGTCACTGTACACGTTCTCTTTTTCGTCTATAAACTTAGTGAATTCTGTGAGACGCCGCTTTATTACCCCCCGCTTCCTATTTAATCGCTGCGCATCCCTAGACATTTTTTCTAATATAACACGCCAAATGTCAAAGGTAAATAGTTGAGGAAATACAAAGGGTTAGATACGCTTACTTGCTTTTTCTAGATAGCAGAAATCACCAACAACTTGTTTCTTGTTGCTCGCTCGCTCGCTCCGGGAGTTCCCTGTTCACACTTGCTTTCGCCTACGTGTCGTTTTCAAGATGGCCAACTGCGTCACTCGTTTATTCTCAACCAAAATGCATCCGGCGCATGAAGGACCATAATATGTTGCTTGCAGGTCGAGTAAATACTACAACTTTTGCACCACAACCGCTTTATTTTTGATTCTTGATTACAAGTGGTTGAAACAATAATACTTGTCGCAATGACGAAGTTGACTTATAACACGTATGAATAGTTCTCTCTTACTACTACTACTCCCCTCCAGAGGGCAGCACTACCACTTGCGCGCACCTATCTATACATCTCAGTTTTGGCGCGAACAACAAAAATTGTTGGCAATTCTGAAAAGACAACTGAAATTTTGATTTATGTTACAGATGATCAGATAATTAGAATTAAATTAACTGAGCCCCGGTTCATCCATCGGAAGTTTAATTGTTAGTTTATTCCTGTAGTAACAATTATTTTTATAACTGCTATTATGACAATAAACCGAAAAATAAAGTTAATTTGTGATGAGACAGGCCCGGTTTTTTCACCTCCAGTTAACTTTATCTGACGGTTTATTCCCATAGTAACAATTGTGATCACAATTGTTACTATGGGAAGTAATCGCCAGATAAAGTTAACAGGAGGTGAAAAAATCGGGCCTAAATCGGATCTAAATGTAATTAGATGTCACGCATTCAATGTTGTCAACTAAAATAAAAAGGCTTACACCAATTAAAAATTTTTAAAAATGACCCGGTACTTTATTCATTGTGAATTTAATAAATTCTTATATATTACTCTTAAGTAAATTTTCTGTACAAATTCTTTATTAGGTAATAAAAACAATATTGTATTAGCAACATAATATTTTCCTATTACTAGGAACCGGAATTTTATTTTTTGTTCGATTAATTGCAAACGAGGCGGCAACGATGGTATACTCATACCCAGCTTAAGTGCTCCAATTTGACAGTTCTGGGAGCCTTGTATCACAAGTGCATATGAGTGTACCTACACTCGGGAAACCCACGTTGTCGCCCTTTTTGAAACTAATCGAACAAAATATATAAAATTCCGTTTCCTAATAATTACATACATTTACAATGTAACATGTAATTGACACATATACGTGTTGAAATATTACAATTAAAATATGTACTTCAATTACAGTCAATGTGTATAATTACAATTCGCATATGAAATATTACACAATCATTTTGTAAAAAAAATTTTCAATTACTGTAACTCTGGAATATTACATCAAAGGTATGTACTGCAATTACAGTTGAATGTGTGTAATTACAATTCGCATATGAAATATTACACAATCATTTTGTAGAAAAAACTTTCAATTACTGCAGCTTTATGTAATTTTACACTTTACTTTGTGAAATTACAGCCGTTAAGATAATTACAGGATTGTATGTAATATTACATTGTAAATAAGTGGTTACTGGGTAGCCATTTATTTTTTGTGTAAATTTACATAATTCTTTTTACAGTGTACCGTTTTCACGTTATTCAATTTAAAAAAATTATATTCCTGTTGCTGTACACCAAACAAATGGAATATCTTCCGAACAAATGACGTTAGAAACTTGTAGTTTTTTGTTTTACAAAGGTTTCGTCTTGAAACGCTTTTTCACTTACACCGTTAAAAAAAATTCCAAGTGACAAGTTTTTATAAGAAATTTAATAAACTTGAATATATTCAAACAAGCCACAATACTTCCCGTTCATATTTAAAACAAATTTTGAATTTATTATATTTTTTACATTTATGACATAAATTACGCATTATTTACGCGTAATTTACCGTAACGTAGAAAATATTTTTTACGCGTAACTTCTCAACCCTGCTCAGTTATTAATAATACGATTTCAGTAATTCAAAAATTACATAAGACTGATTTATAAATATGTACTACAAAACAGTACCATTTGATTTTTTTTAATATGATATTTTTGTCAAGCGATAGTCAACTTTTTATTACATATTGAAATAAAACAATATAACAAAACACAAAATTAATTAATAATATAAATTAATCAATGATATAATTAATAATATAAAATTGAATTTATTAATTGATGCTGGAGCAGAAATTTCAATCACTGGAAATAAATGTGTAAATGAAAATTATAAAGATTTTAAAAATAATATTCCAATTAAAGCTAAAAATTTTATATCTGCAACCAGGAAGAAATTAAATATGTACCATAAATAACGCCTGAACGGTCCAGTGGTAAGAGGACCGGCCTTACAATCGGTTCGTCGGTTCGAACCGCACTCGGGATTTTTCTCGGCGGTGGTCGGTATCGACTTCAGGCACCCTTCAGTGTTGAGGATAAAATTCGACACTGCTTCCCCTTAAACGGCGAGAAGGTTGGAAGTAAGAAAGCCATGGAACACTTTACACACACTCAAATACACTCTCGCTCCTGAGGTCCTGACAAGTCTTTGACTTAGGACCCCGTTGGGCAACCACCACAGATTAAAAAAAAATTATTGGGGGAATTACAAGTAGGAGAAGAGAAATTTCAAGAAAAATTTCTTATTGTACCAAATTTGCGTATGGATGGAATTTTGGGATTCGAATGGTTGAAACAAAACAAGGTGAAAGTAGATTTAAGGAATTAAAAATTATTGTTGGAAAATCAGAAGTTAAAATTTGAAATAACATTGAAGAAGAAATTAAGTTGGAACATGAATTAAATGTTAATTGTATACAATTCGAAAAACAAAATCGGAAAATAGAAATACAATGGAATTGTGATGGGAAATATAAAGAAGAAATAGAAGAAATGTTAAAAGATAGCAAGTATTGCATCTGGATATGAACATAAATTAGAAGTAATTTCGCAAGAACCGTTACAAGCAAAAATGTATCAAATTCCACGTGCATATAGGGATGAAGTGTATAAGGAACTGAGGAAAATGGAAGAAAATGGTATTATTGAACGTGCAAATACATATTTCATTAATCCAGTAGTATGTAAAAAAGAAAACAGGTGAAATAAGGATGTGTTTGGATACTAGGAAACTTAAACAGAGAACGAAACCACAATTTGAGGCACCGAAGAAACCAATTGAAACTATTATTAGTTGTTTGTGTGGAAACAGTAGAATTTTTTCGAAGTTGGACTGAAGAAATTCTTTTTGGTTAATTCCACTCCATAAAGATTCAAGAAAATATACCGGATTTAATATTGAAGGAAATATTTACCAATTCAAAGTGGTACCTTTTGGAATAAGCAGTTCTTGTGCAGCTTTGGTCCGAGTAATGCAGAATATTCTTGGGAAATTTTTGTGCTACGTATATTGATGACATTCTAGTAACAAGTGTCTAATTAAAAACCTGGTCAAGTGGGTTGTGATCGAGAATTTATCCATTGCATTTACATAGCAAAATTATTAAGTGTAGCCTACTTGACCAGGTTTTTATTTAGACACGAGTTATAACAGGTGATCAATATCTTTTCTAATCAAGTGACCTATGGAAATAAAATCATGTGTCTTTAATTAGTTTATTATTTCAAATGCACTTGTATTACATATTTATATAGCATTCCTATACAAAACGATAGGAATGCGATAAAAATAATTCAAATGGCATTTGAAATAATGAACCAAACAAAGATATATTTTTTATCCATAGGTCACTTGATTAGAAAAGATATTGATCACGTGTTATAGTAGAAGTGAAGAAGAACATTTGAAGCACTTGAAAATAGTTTTAGATGAGTTAGTTAAAGCAGGGATGAAGTTGAATTTGGAAAACTGTTCATTCTTTCAAACGCAGGTAACATTTTTGGGAATAAATGGGATCAGTATTGAAAACGAAAGAATAAATTTAATTAGAACGTATCAACAACTAAGAAATTTAAGACAATTGCGAGGATTTATTGGAATGCTGAATTATTATAAGAAATTCATACCAAATCTATCAGAGAAATCAATACCATTATACAATTTGTTGAAGAAAGGTGTGAAATGGAAATGGGGAAATGAAGAAAGGAATAGTTTTAACCAACTGCAGGAATCTTTTTATGAAAATTTACTTCTTATTCATACAAATTTTAATAAACAGTTTATTTTGAGGACAGATGCATCAGAAAAAGCTATTGCAGCAGAACTTATCCAAATGGAAGGAGACATTGAAGAACCAATTTGTTTTATATCACAGTGTTACGTGGATATGAGAAAAATTATACAATAATAGAAAAGGAGATGTTAGCAATAATTTTCTCTGTTACCAAGCTCAAATATTATTTACTAGGGAGAAAATTCATTTTAGAAACAGATAACCAAGCTTTGACATTTTTAATGAATGTACGATTTTCAAATAATCGAATATACATACAGGTGGTCAATTTTGTTACAAGAATATGATTTTGAAATTAAACATCGACCAGCGATATTATATACTACTGCAGATGCTTTGAGCAGAATGTATGCTAATAATGGGAAAGAAAATGAAATAATTATATCAATTATGCTACTAAAGGATAAAGATGGATTATACAATAAAGAAAATAAAATTAACATGCAGAAGAAAGAATTTAAAGAAGAAAAATACATAGGGATATAGAAGAAAAAGGATGGAAAATAATTTATTGGTAAAGAGAATAGGAGAAAAATATTTGATTGTGTTAAATAAAGAAATGGCGTTAGACATTATATGGGATTTGCACCAAAGATTTGGGCATATTGGGATGAGAAGGACTTGGTTATTATTGTTAAGAGAATGTTTTGTGGCGAATAAGGGTTATGATTTGGTCAAAGAAAGGATTAAGAACTGTGAAATATGTTTATTATTATTTCTTTAGGGAAAGAAAAGAATCACAAGAATGCAGGAACAATAAAAAGTATCACAGTAAAGAAACCAAAAGGACTAGTAGCTATGGATTTTATTTCTAATCTAGTAACAGGGCAAAGCGGATTTAAGAATATTTTAATCATGGTAGATATGTTTTCAAAATACATAAAATTGTATCCTACAAGAAGATGTAACAGTGAGATAGTTAGGAATAAAATAGAAGAATACGTTATTGAGAATGGAAAACCAAAAAGGATATTAATGGATAATGCAACATATTTCAGGAATAAAAAGTTCATAAAATTTTTTGGTAAAAAAAATATAAATATTAATATAATATAATAATTAATATAATAATATATTAATATAGCAGTATAAGACATCCACAAGCTAATCCTATTGAAAGACATATAAAAGAGGTGGTAAAAAATATTTGAGAATACTGACATTTAAAGAACATGAAAAATGGGTACAACATGTAAAAAAGATTGAACAGATAATTAATCATAGTCCAAATTTGTTGACAAATTTGTAATTGGTTTTGCACCAATTACGGTACAGAAGGAAGGGAATAAAACCGATAAGACCATGGGAAAATTTAGAAGAGAATTGGGATATACAGAAAAGAAAAAAAGATAAAGAAGAAAAAGGTTTTTAAAATAGGAGAATTGGTAATTGTGAAAGTAAACAGAGTAGCAAACAGAAAAGAGAAAATATGTGCAAAATTACAATTGCCATATGCTGGACCATATCAAATTATAAAAAGTTTTAATGATGTCACATATCAATTAGAAAGTTTAGATGGAGAAGTGATAAAAGGGAGATACCATGTTAGCATGATTTTTCCATATATCATAACAATAGAAGAAGAGAATTCAAAGGATATGAAAAAGAAAAAGAAATTAAATTTTTTTTTTAAATTTATTTGGGAGAATGAAATATTATGTATGTTATGTATGTATAATATAGAGAACAATAAAATGTAAAAAAAAATAAATAAAAAAATGAAAATAAACCAAGTAAAATGACGTTACCTAAGTTAAATGTATCTCATAATGCGAGTTGAATTAATAATTTTGTTTTCAAAAGGATTTGTTTTCGTTTTATAGCATCTCAAGTTTTCCGTGGGAGGAATTATATCTTACCTACTTTCCAAATATGTTAGTAGTTAAATAGTAATTAAAGAATTTGATTTAAAACTTCACGACAAATAAACGTTTACAAATTACCTGTTATGTGTTAAGAAATCCATGTTTTGTATTATAACATCGTAAATTAGTTTTATTTTATTATGTAAGAATGTTTACATTGTGGAATGAAAATTGTCCATATTCATTACATTTGATGATATTCTGTATTAGAACAATATTGGTGGGAAACAAAATTGAGGTGAAATGAAACGCTCTTCACTAATTAATCCCAAATTTGATCTAAAAAATCATTAACATCATTCAGCCAAGTACAACATTTTTTCGCTTTTTAAAATGTGAATTGTCAATTAAACAAATATAGCAATTGTCACCATAGTTGATAGCAGTTGATAGGTTCTCTCTAAATTCTAAGAATTTCAAACACATTACCTTTCGGTCACCTAGCATTCACCCTTCTAAAGTTGAGCAATAAGTATCACAACTTATGTCAGCCCAAGGTTTGTCTTGGTTACACATCAGAAATCCAAAATAGGCATTAAAAAACTTGGTTTTGAACAAAATTAACACGTAATCTTATTTAAAACAGAAAAAGGTCAGTATCTGTTAACGTACCGACATGAGAACAATAAAAACCGCCTATTACGTTTCAGGAAGACTAATTGTATCGTTTTCTCCAAAAGAAAGTCCAATAAATAATTTTACTGTTATAAAAAGTGCTATTTGTTCATGATTTTAGGTTAGGATCACACGCATTTTTACTTAATTCAGACAATGTACCCAATATAATTGCCAGTTGCAACGAAAATATCTATATTTGTAAGTACCAACCTTGCAGATTTGACAATTTCCTTAGTTAACTAATTAATAATTAATATTATTCGGTGCAACGATAAACGTATTTAACTACTAATTAAACATAACTCGGAATTAGTTAATCCAAAAGTTAATTATAGGCGGTGCAATTGTAATTGAGCTTAATTTTATAAAATATAAATTTGTAAAAGGGAAATTTGTAAAAGTGTAGAATAAGGAGTGTAAAGAGAAGAGTTTTGAAATTTAGAATTTAGAAAAAAGGATGAAATTTGACTACTGACATCCACTAACGGAAGAATGAAAATTACCGTTGCCAGGGAAATAAAATAAAGAAGTTAGTTAAAAATAATAAAAAGAAAAATTTTGTGCATAACGAAGGTCATTCTAAAATAAAAAGTTAAACATAAAAAGAGTAAAGAAAAAGTACTCTGTAGAATTTTAAGAAGGAGAAAAAGGAAGACACAAAATTTTAATAAAAGATTGTAGAAGAAAAATAAGAGCCAAGCAAAAATAAGAAAACAGAGTTAAAGAAGGAGGTAGAACAAAAAAGGATGAAAAGAGAAGGTGTTGAGGCAGACTAGTAGAGCAAAAAAGGTAAAAGAAGGATTGTAAAGAATAGCAGAGAAAAGGGAAAGCTTAGAAAAAGGATTGTAGGGAGAAACAGAGAAAAGGAGGCAGAAGAAGGAAAGAAAGGAAGCAGGAAAGTGAATTTAAAAGAGGGACATTAAAGGTCAGGACAATTTTGTTTAATTTTAGTTAGGAGTTAAGGACATTCAGATTTAATTTGTGTGTAGAAAAGCAATGATAATAATTAAATAGAATTATTCTGCTTAAGTTTTTGTTTTTCCTTTGTACAAAAGCATTCTTTGTTTCTTGTGTTTAAAAATATATATATATATATATATTTCAAACGTCTATTGTATCTTCTTTAATTTCAAAATTCAGACCACGTTAGGAACCTGAGATGATAAA
Organism: Dorcus parallelipipedus; assembly: GCA_958336345.1. Classification (NCBI taxonomy): domain Eukaryota; kingdom Metazoa; phylum Arthropoda; class Insecta; order Coleoptera; family Lucanidae; genus Dorcus; species Dorcus parallelipipedus. Next base: position 38,136,237 of record OY284475.1, read on the forward strand.
CATCAGCTAGCTGAGGTAAATAAATAAATAGAATATTATATTATATAACAATATTTAGATATAACTCCGGTGGGGCCTTAAGTGAAACTTGACGTAGGTATAACTTAAGACGGGACTAAGAATACTGGCGTATTAATTAATTAATTAATCGGATTAATCTTTAGAAAATGTTTGCGAGATTGTTTGAAAACTTGATCTAGATCCGCGTTGACTTCCGCTACAGCTCTTTGCCAATTTAAAGCATTAAAAGAGTGGTACAGTTGAGTATCATCTGCAAAAGCATGTTTTTTACAAAATTTCACGTTGCTTAATATATGGGACGTATAAAGCGTAAACAACAATGGACCGAGAACGGAACCTTGTGGAACTCCATTCCTAACCATCAGGGGCCGAGAAAAAGAATTATTAATTTGTACTGTTTGTAGACGATTATCTAAATAGCTTTTAATAAGTAATAAGGCATTTGGTCCCAGACCTATATATCTTAACAAGGACAATAACAGCTCATGGTTGACTGTATCAAGAGCTTTACTGAAATCTAGTAAAACTAAAATAGTGGGTCTGCCATCATCAGTAGCTTTCAGAATGTCATCAGTGACATTTAACAATGCAGAAGTGCAACTATAATCTGCTCTAAACCCAGACTGAATTGGTGGTAAAATATCATTGTCATTTATATACCCTACTAACTGTGTGTTGATCACTTTCTCACATATTTTAGAGAGTGAAGGAAGGATACTAATAGGACGAATGTCCTTATATTCCGTGGGTTTAGTAACTTTTGGCAATGGCTTTACAACTGCATGTTTAAACGTGTTTGGAAATGTACAAGCTTTTAAACACGAATTAATTATATGAGTAATAAAAGGTATCACGAATGGACAACATAACTTAATCATTTTTATAGAGATTTGGTCACTTCCGGTCGCATTAGACTTGATGTTTTGTATAATCCTCATTACATCTGATTGCTCAACCGTTCGAAATTCAAAGTTATTTTGTAGTAATGGAACATTGTAATCACTAGCAGAAGATTTTGCATTCTGCAGACTGGGCGAGGGAACACTATTTATAATATAATCGTTACAGCTATCGGGGTTACATAAATTACACTAGCCTGCGAAAAAAATATTTTTTTTAGCGGATGAGATAAAATTGGGTGTTTTTGAATGATTTTGGCATTGTAAAGAAGAATCTGTTATTAATTTTTTTCCATCACGTCAGGTTTTTAAAAAAAAATGAAATTACTGTGAAGGTCGGCTACATTGAACCCATTTGAAATAAACTCTTGGTTACAACGTACTATATTTCGAGCAATTAAAAAACCTATGAAATACATGCTTCGGATTTATTTACCGGTTAGCAAACTTTGGATATAAGTATACAGGGATATTCACATAAACCGTTCGTTAAAAGTTTTCAAGGTTGCAGTTCACGTAGATATTTTAAATTTAAGGAGCAAGGGTTTTCCGTGGAGATCTCTTTAAATAAAATATTTGCCTTTGTATCACTTCCGGTTGTACCGGAAGTCGCTATCCACTCGCTTATTTTAAATGGAATGCTATATTTTTTATCACGTTTTTGAATTCTACATGTAAAAATATGTTAAATTGCAATACATTTCCCTATCTCTAAAATGCATCATTTTTGAGATATTTTGAATTTTCTTAGAAATTTGGATTCTGCAATCTGATTTTCAAAAAATTATAACACAGCTGTTATTGAAGCAATTTTATTTGTAATAGCTAATATTGTAGTTGAAGCTTTAAGGTTCTTAAAAATTCCATCAGCATAATCTATTAAGCTACAGGGTGTCTAAAACGCACCGCTCCACTCGAAGATATTCAAACACAGAAAAATACTTTTTTTCAAATGGAATGACCAATATTTTAATGCACCATTGTATGTGGAATCAAATGCTGCGTCGAACTGTACTAGCATTCCCTATACCTAACTTTAACAGTTTTTGAGTTATGAAACATTTTCGATTTAATTCATAGAAAATTACAATTTTAATAGGTCAAATATTTTTAATTTTATTAAGGTAGCATGGAAATTATAACAACGATTACTGTTACTACAAATTTTGTAGTCAACCAAAGAAAATAGAATTTGGTAAGTGGAAATTCACAAATTTTAATAGTTCTTTAATCATCCTTCTCTTAGGACGCTTGTGATCTTATAAAACGAAAAAGTATGAATTTCATTACTTTAAATTGAAGAATATATAATATATAATAGCTGCTAGTTTGAAATTCTCTGGATTAGCGTGAAAGTATTTTAAAACCATTGTCTAATTATCTTCGTTATTTGTTACTGATCTTCGTACATTTTATTTTTCCAAATTGTATAAAGTTAGGTTCAAACTTTGCAAACTGTGTTTTATTCATAGGAGACAAGAGGAGTACATTTGATTGAACACACATTCTCTGCTCTGAACAATTTTAGATCATTCTTCATGAATTTAAAAAATAGATTTATAATATCAGCGTTTGAGTAATTTGATTTTGATTCTCAAATTTTTTTTGCTTTTGCTTAAAATTTGTAGTAACAGGAAACGTTAAATGCAATTGTTTGTTGTTTTCATAACTATATCAACAAAATTAGAAATATTTAACCTAATAAATGTAAATTTTTATGTATTAAACCAGAAATATCTTATAACTGAAAAACTGTTAAAGTTAGGTATAGGGAATGCTAGTACAGTTCGACGCAGCATTTGATTCCACATACAATGGTGCATTAAAATATCGGTCATTCCATTTGAAAAAAAGTATTTTTCTGTGTTTGAATATCTTCGAGTGGAGCGGTGCGTTTTAGACACCCTGTAGCTTAATAGATTATGCTGATGGAATTTTTAAGAACCTTAAAGCTTCAACTACAATATTAGCTATTATAAATAAAATTGCTTCAATAACAGCTGTGTTATAATTTTTTGAAAATCAGATTGCAGAATCCAAATTTCTAAGAAAATTCAAAATATCTCAAAAATGATGCAATTGCAATTGCAATTTAACATATTTTTACATGTAGAATTCAAAAACGTGATAAAAAATATAGCATTCCATTTAAATAAGCGAGTTGATAGCGACTTCCGGTACGACCGGAAGTGATACAAAGGCAATTTTATTTTATTTAAAGAGATCTCCACGGAAAACCCTTGCTCCTTAAATTTCAAATATCTACGTGAACTGCAACCTTGAAAACTTTTAACGAACGGTTTATGTGAATATCCCTGTATAACGAACCTGTTTTGGTGCATTTTTTGGATTCGTTATAATATAACCAGACTTTACTGTATACAATTCTCCCCGGATTGAGTTGACAAGAGGAAAAACTTTTTTAATATCAATTTTACGTAAAAAAGTTCTGCTTCTCAAGAAACTTCAGAAACAATGGTTAAATTTAAATTTTTAACTACAGTCTGTCTATAAAATTCAAATTTCTTAGTTTCATATAGCACATATCAAAGTAACGTTTTTATTATTGACTTTACGCAAAAAGTATTCTTAACAAAAAGTTCTACTGTCCGAGTACCTTCAGAAATCACACATAAATTCAAGTTTTTTGACTACATATACATATACATTCTGTATAAAAAGATTCATTTTCTCGGGCAAATCTCAGAAACCATACTCAAATTGGAGTCACGAAATACAGAGTGATTCGGCTAAATTCTAGTAGGGTTGGCCCTATGACCTTAGTAGTTAGAGCCTAAGGGGCTCATTCTAATCGGGGTTGCAAATTACAACTTGGTGTGATCCTACTTCCGAGCATTATCGAGACTGCACAACGTTGTATCCTGTTACCACCGAATATTGCCGAGATTGTAACTTCTTACCAGTTGCTAAGGAGGTACCACCGTTCTTAGGTTGCAAATCCGATTAGAATGACTCCCTAAGTTACAAGGAGTATTCCGCAAGCCGAGACCTTGCCCATAAAAGGGGAAAAAAACAGTCAGTTTCTCGAAAATTATGTTTGAAAAACGTACTTTGAAATATTGTATTAAAAAAATGAGACGTGATGAAAAAATTATTACATTTTTTTCGAACCCAGGAACACCAAATCTACTACATAAACTTAGTTTTATGTGATCCGCCAAACCTTCGCAGGCTAGTGTTATCAGGAATATATACAGATTTACGCTTTGTAACACCAAGAGAGTCGAAATGCTTCCATAGTGTCTTATTATTTGATCTATAAATAAAATTGAAGTAAGCTTTTCTTTCCAGATGAAGAACACGAGTTGTCAGATTACGCAATGATTTGTAATATTGCCAATGTTGTGCCAGACCTGTTTTCCTAAATTTGGATTTAGCTTTATCCCGTAATGACATTAATAATTTCAGATTATCAGTCAACCATGGTATACAAGGTTTGGTAGATCGCTGCTACTTTGTCAAATGACTTTCTATTCCGTTCAAAGTATAGTAGGCCTGCGGATTGGAAAGTCATTTGACAGATTCGGAAACATAATTGACAAAAAGGGAAAACCAAAAGAAAAAGACTGTATATTATATTCAATTATGACTTGAGTAGTAAAAAATGTGATATACGAATATGTACAGGGTTTTTGTTTATATTTTGAACGGTACATTTCATTATTAGACATATCAAAAAATGTTACGTACGAAAGTTTTACCTGAAACTTACCTGAAACGCCAGAATTTACTTTAAAAGGAAACAATTGACAATCGGAAACCTAACAAATGAGTATCAACTTTGTTATTTTAAATCAAACACTCAGTATATTTTCTAGAATTAAGAAAGATATTTTTCTGCTAATTCCAAGAATATGTAGTTTGTCTATATTTGGTTTGACACTCTTTTCGATATTTAAGTATGAAAATATTATTGTTTTGGTATATTTTTATTAATTTATTTCATATAATTATGTTAATTTCTCTTAGATGTTAGAGTTTTGACTTATAAAGTGACTTTTAATTAGTTTAACACTTGCCACACATAATAAACTCTTTATTAATCAAAGTAAATGCATTTTTTTTAATTTTAAATTTAAATATCCCAAGAAGTATGAAATCAAATGTAGACAAACTACATATTTTTGGAATTAGGAAATAAATATTTTTCTTAATTTGAGAAAATATACATAGTGTTCCTTTTAAAGTAACAAAGTTGATACTCATTTGTTAAGTATCCAATCATCATTTGTTTCTTTTTTTAATAAATTCTGGCGGTTCAGGTAAATACCTAAAACTTTATCTAATAATAAAATGTGTAGGTACCGTTCAAAATATAAACGAAATCCCTGTACATCTATTTTTATTAGTTCGCATTTAAAAATATAATTTTGAAGCATATTGATACCACAGGCACTGAATTGGTAGCTTGATGATTTTAGAATTTTTTTTACGTTGTTTTAAGATGTTTTGTCAAATTCAAGCGGTCGATTCGGAAAAGATTATGACCATTCCGGCCTTATTTTTATAGACACTCGTCACTCATACACAATAAACTTCGTTGGCGATTCGTGTTGTATTTATTCGTTCACTCGTTACTGTTTTTCAGGTTATACAGGATTATTTACGTTCATTAACACGTCCCTACCTCTAAATTGCATTATTTTTGAGATATTTTGAATTTTCTTAAAAATCTGAATTCTGCTATCTGATTTTCAAAAAATTATATCACAGCTATTATTGAAGCAATTTTATTTGTAGTAACTGAGATTGTAGTTGAGGCTTTAAGGTTCTTAGAAATTCCATAAACATAATCTATTAAGCTTGAATATCTTCTGGAGTGGAGTGGTATATTTTAGACACCTTGAAGCTTAATAGATTATATTGAGGCTTTAAGAACCTTAAAGCCTCAACTACAATATTAGCTGTTACAAATAATTTTTGTCAAGACTTACCTTTAAATGTAAGTAATTTTGTTTTCAAAAATTCAATTTTTCTCAAAAAAATTCCCTTCAAATTTTAAAGCATAAAAATTTCCACGAATTAGCAACATTAACTTGCGATAAATATTTGTTTCCATATCAACGTGTGACGTCATTTGATATGGAAACAAATATTGTCAATACCATTGCGTTTCGTTTTGTAACCCGGTTATTCAAAAATTTTAATGGAAAAATTCTCTATTACAAAAGAAATAACAAATTGTATGAAATAAAATTATCACCATTAAGTTTCTAAGTTTATTATACAGTAAGTAAAAAGATATTTCAGATGAATCTCGTTTATATGGATAATCCCAAAGTCGGTTTTTTGATTATCGATTTTTTTTTTAATTATCCGAATAGTCAGCTTTTCAGATATCCGAATAGTTGGTTTTTGGATATTCGAATAGTCGGTTTTAACAAATTTTTTTGATAATCGGTTATATCCCAAACCGATTTTGAAATTCCAATTTTTTTCCGGTTTTTGCCCAGCATTATTTATAACTGCTCAAAAATTACATAGTATATTATACACCAAGTCAAGTGCATGATTTTTACTCGAGGTGTAGTTTGTAGTTCTGCAAAACAGTGAGGGGAAAAAGTATTCACTCCCGAACTATGTGTATACCGTGCAATTATTTTAAAATGCAACACATCCCTATGTTCATTTTAAAAATAATTATACCAATACCTTGTATACGTAACCAATAATACATTTTACTTTTATTGTGCGTACAGTACAATCATCTAATCCAGTTATTTTATTTTGGTTGCGTACATATACAATGAAATGATATGATTATATTAAAAACTACTTGGGTATTTGTTGCATTTTAAAATAATTGCATTGTATACTATTTTTTGCACGACCCAACGATTTTAATTGAAAAAAGGTTAGTTTTTCAATTATTTTTAACTGTCAACATGAAATTCTTATTTTACGAACATAAAAATCATAACGGTTCTGATGGATGGCGATCGCAATATTAAATTGGCCATGCTTTTTTGCCCAAGGAAGTAAAACAGCCACTTTACTCCTTCAAATTAGGAAGCAAAATTGCTCATATAGAGGCTGTGCAAAAATGAGTTTATACAATGCGAATTCATTTAATCCATCTATTTTGTATTTTTATTTCTAGAAAACCGACCTGAGTTGTACGGAATGCAACGATCGTATGGTGCTTTAGGCTGGGGACTATTTTCCATATTCTCAGGACTGATGATCGATGCTTTCAGTGAATCCCAAGGAAGTAAAAACTACTTATCAGTGTTTTACCTCGCTGTCGCTGTGTTAATTGTCGACTTCCTCGTGTCATATCAACTAAAAGTACGTAATTTTCTATATATACCGTAAATGTAATGCGAAGTCCAGTTAGGGTCAATCCAGATTTTCAAAAACCATTTTGTTAAGTAATATTTCTTCAAAGTAATATTTTAAGTCAAAATTCGATATAGAAATTGGTAAAAAAGCCATTTTCGAAGCGATTTTTAAAGGGGAAGGCTATTTAATTTAAGGTTTGGAATTTTTTTAGAAGATACACATATATCAATAGTCTATGATAAAAATTATTAGAAGTTTGAGAGTTGCATACTTTTTTTTTTACAGAGTGCTAAAAATGTAATTTTAGTAAAAAATACGAAATTCAGAGGGTAATATCTCTGGTGGGCAGTTATTTAAAAACTTAAAATTTACACGTATCAAAGTACTCGACCATAGCTCGCTCTGTGTAAAATTTCAAGTTTGAGATTCAAGTGATTTTAGAAATATAGCGTTTCAAATGTTATAAAAAATTTCATGATTTACATTTTGTTAGTATGAACGAACTACTGGTAGTTATAAGTATATTTTGCCATTTATGAGTAAATTAAGCATTAGATTGTAAAAGCTGTGATTGAAATATAAGAAAAATACGGGATTTCAATCGTTTGCCAAACATAGAAGAATATAAATACATGGACATTTTATCATTACGTCCCAAATTCGATGAGTTAAACAATATGCTCTATAACGTCTAACGTTTACCTCATTAACTCTCATTGTTATCATTGAGAGTCGTGGATACATAAATTTAGAAAATTTTTCAAGAAAACTGGATATTATTTGCTGAAATAGGCAAGGTTACCATAGTAAATAGTAAAGTATTTGATATTTTCGTAAAGAGGATTCAACAAGTCTGATGGAATAAAAATTCATATCAGAATGAAGAAAATAATTTTGAATAAAAACAAAACGCCACCAGCAGTTAGCATAGCTCCCAACTGATATATTATTACCTAATTTCATGTAGCAATTACATTTACGAATTTGTGATATTAAAGCCACACGTATCGTAAACTAACTACATATTTTAATTACGGTTAGGCTACATCTAACTACAATACTTTTTTTATATGAAAATGTCTGATTTTTAAATAATTATCCGGAGATTATTAAACTCTAAATTTGGCAATTTTTTCCAAAAGTACATTTTTAAAAACTCGGTAGAAAAAAGATTGTAATTCTCAAACTTTAAATTATTTCAATCTGATACTGGTGTGTAGAGATGTAATTTTTCCGGAAAAATAAAAAAGATGGAAATTTTCCGATGATCTTTTCCGGTAATATACCAGAAAATTTCCGAATCAATTATGGTAACGTATTTCTTTAAAAAAAATATTTTTTTATAACCTCGGAAGCAAACACTAGTTAAAATAGTACCAAATACTCATGTACAACGGTAATATAAAAAATGACAGAAATTACAAAATAATGTGTATTCACAAACCTGACATGACATTCTTATTTTACGAATACAAAAATCTGATGGATTTGGTTCTGATGGATGGCGAACGCAATATTAAATTGGCCGTGCTTTTTTGCCCAAGCGAGGGGATAGTCATTGATATTTTTTTTGTACACTAAGTTCAGAGTTCACAAGAATTCCAAACAAAAAATTAAATTAAAATTATTGGGTAACCAAAAAAGTTAGTGCATTTTTTTAAATACAGATTGCCATCAAAAACCGCACGAAGTTTTTTGGTTTTCTGATAATTACATTTCAAGACACATTTTTAAACAAAAAGTTTATTTTCCCATAACTCTTTGCAATCTGTCGCCACTTTGCTTATGATTAGAATTTTGTACCAACCAACAATATGTACTTTTTTTCATAGAAACATTGCTCTTACCATCATTTACTATAATACTATGTCTATGCTCGGGTACAACCTCAGTTATTTCAAAATCAATGTCCGACTCAAAACTGGCACTTTCTGTTTGATTAGCCGTATCAGAATTATTGTCGCTGTCGTAGCTATCAGATTTAATATTATAATGGTCATTCTGTCTGCATACAAAGTTCTTCTGTTCTTAAATCTTTCGTAAAAAGTTTTCTTCTGTTACGTTTATACTCACTTCATGAAATATTTCTGTTACGCATCTTTTAGCTTGCTCAATGGCGTTTAAAATCTCGACATCGGTAGGTAAGCTATTTAAGTTATTATATTCCAAGGGTTTTTTTTCTGAGGAAGCTAAAAAAACTGAGTTCATCTTTATACAGTAAATCAATTTGTAATTGAAGTCGTCATGGACCGAGTGGTGCGGAAAAATTGTTCACATATTTGACTACTGCTTAAAGGTGGTACTATGTGTTTTTTTTTAAAATGCCACATTTTTAAAATTCTGTCTGTCGAAGTTGTATCCTTGTATCATTATTCTCATATGCTGTACACAGTATAGCATCATCTCTAAGTAATATGCAGTACAGAATGCACTCGTTGTTTGAGTAGTTGACTGGCTAATTATTTTTTGAACGCTTCGTTCATTTTATCCCGTATATCCAAGTCGGTTTTACACAATAGATGTTTATCTTTTGGAACTTCTTTTATAAGTTCATACAGATCATTAATAGCTACTTCGTTATTGCCTATAAGTAATTTTTGTTGTCGTCCTTTTATATTTTCAGGGGCAGTTTTGAGTAATCGATTTTTTAATTTTGTGGCAAAGTGTATAGTATCTTGGACACAAATGCCTTGAGGTTGTGGAATGAACGCAAAATATTTACAGAAGATTGATGAACTATCAGGATTTTCATTTTTACCAAGTTGCATTCGATATCTCACGGTCTTTAATAGTCTTGTATCACCATCACTCAAGAAGCCAAGAATATTGTGTTGTATTTTTTGCCTTCTTCCAGTAAATAGTTCCAACGTTTAACCACGTCCGAACTTGAAAATTTGTTATTTGTTCCAAACATGCATATTTAAGATCTCATAACATTTCTGAATAGCTTTTCCAAATAATATTTTCGCGTATTTTGAAAAATAAAGGTACTTTACTCTTATGTCGATTTCAAATATTTTGATCTCCTCGGTATATGACAATAGGTATTCAAATTTTGATAAGTGTATGTTGAGTTTGGGAAGATGCAGGGACTTTTATAAAGAATACATTTTTCTGAAAAATCAGTAAAAATTTTGTTTTTCCATATGGCCCGACTTATCTGGCGATCACTGTATATAATGATGGTACAACCTTTAAAAGAAAAAGCACCATCATTTTGTTATCTTATCTGGCGATCTCTGTATGTATATTAAACGGGACTTTTCTTCATTTTCAAAATTTCTAGAGTATTGCTTATTTCCATAGTTCGTGCACAAATCCGATTAATTGATCAGTGATTGCATCATACTGAATTCTTCCTGTGACTCCTGTACCGTCTTCACTAATCCATACCGTTCTTGGTAAGTCATACTTAGACGGATAATAGCTTACACCTTCAAAATTAACTTGGCCTTCGACTATGTACAACGACTCTGTTACAACGAAATATTGCGGAAGTAGATGGAAGAGTAAATTAATATGCAAAGTTTCATACATTGATCTGCCTCCTAGAAGAAATAAGTAAGTGGAAAATAATTTTAATGAAGTGTCAAAGCAAGGTCTCTGCATTCTCCATCAAAAGGCTTCAAAATAAAGAAAGTTTTTCTGAAGAAACGCTTTTACTATAATTAGTTACTGATTGTCTGTTAATTTCATAACTATTTAAAATCCTAGAGAGTACTACGCCCGTAGATGGTGAACCAGGGCAGCACATCTCAAAACAGGGGATGTTAACTATTTTGAGACATCCGTTACATGTAAACCGTTCGATATAAAAAATGTTTAGATTATTTCAGTAACTTACTAGTTTTTCATCAACTTCTCTTCCTTCCATCATTGTTAATGTTTCTAGAGTATTGCTTAATGTTTATTAAGCTCTGCAGAAATTTGTAAGCTGTGGTTGCTCTTCAAATACTGTGACACTGGTGTTAGAAGCAGCACGCATGCGGCGAAATACAATAGAAGGGGCGCGGGAAGGGGAAGTAAAATTAATGTGAATTCAGGGTTGGGAAGTTACGCGTAAAAAATTATTTTCTACGTTACGGTAAATTACGCGTAAATAATGCGTAATTTATGTCATAAATGTAAAAAATGTAATAAATTTAAAACTTGTTTTAAATGTGAACGGGAAGTATTGTGGGTTGTTTGAATATTCTCAAGTTTATTAAATTACTTATAAAAACTTGTCACTTGTAATTTTTCTTTACGGTATAAGTGAAAAAGCGTTTCAAGGCGGAAATCTGCAAGTTTCTAACGTCACTTGTTCGGAAGATATTTGTTGGAAGTACCTACTCCAAAACGGGTAATTTTTTTAAAGTTGAATAACGCAAAAACGATTTACTTTAGCACCTATCTATGGTTCATAAAGTCACGTTAAAATTCAATCCAAAATCCGAAAATGTAAAAATATACATATACCCATTTAAAATAACGAAATAACATAACGGCCAAACGGGACACTCTGTACACAACAAACTATTTTTAAAATTTGCTCCACATAATACAGTTAATTTGAAACATTCTTTTGAAAAATGAGGAACTAACTATACCTTTTCCAAGTGTAGTTCAGAAAGTGAACAGATTAATTTCAGACAGTGTCAAATGTTTTTCAGATGCAAAAAAATGAATTTTAGAAAGTGTCAGTTGTATTTAGGAACGTAAAATGTATTTCAAAATGTGTTAATTATAATTAAAGCTGGTTCTTGTCCATTTAGTGTCCGTTTAAAAGAGTTTGTCATACAGTGTTAATTATAGTTCAAAAAAGAAATCAATTTCAGAAAAGGTAAATTTTATTTCAGAAAATAATTGCATACCAGTCTTATTATACCTTAGAAACCAGCAACAGATTTTCGTGGAATAGTTACTGTTACGATTGCATTGAAATAAAGTGAAGAATGAATTTAAATAATTGCAGAATTTGCATGGCGTCCATACTAAGAAATGCAGTTCTTCGCTATTAACATGCAGGCACTTACAAATTTACAAAAAAAAACTTACAATTAGGTACTACTTTCTGAAATACAATTTACTAATCTGAACTACAATTGACAATTTCTTAACTACAATTTACTAATCTTAAATACAATTGGAAAAGATGTAGGAAAATATAAAAGGAACCGTCTTATGTGAAACAACCTGTGGTCAAAATTACGATTACTACATTCTGGCAATATTTTTTATATTAGATATTTATTATTCAAACAGTACAAATTTAAGTAAATAATTGTAAATTTCTGTATTTATACACTTGCAAACTCATACTCTACCTTTTGTATTGCATTAGCAATGCCGTTCTTTAAAATAATTTCACAAAAATTATATATTACGCGGTGTAAAAAAGTTGTGTAATAAATAGTTTTCTACGCAACGTAAATTCATGGGAATTTATGTGAATTCACGCGAATGCAGGAGAGTCTTTCCAAATTCGCATGAGAATTCATAAGTTTCAGAGAATTCGGGAATTCATGAACTTTATGTTTAAGTTCAACCAATATGTACACCAAGTTCAACGAATGAATATCCCCTCGAGAGTAAGTCACTTTACTCCTTCAAATCAGGGAGTAAAATTGCTCATTATACAGGGTGATTCATAACATGTGCGAAAAACTTTAAGGGCTTATTCTCCGAGTAATTTGCGTCAAAAAAGTTCATATGAACATGGTGTAATATTTAACCGGGTCTATTCAATAACGCTGTTCCTATTGAATATATGGAAAAATATTTTATACAAAATTATCATCTTTACAAGGTTTGCATAATTTAAAATCATTTTAAAATATACAGAGTGTCTCAATTTGGCTGTACGATGTGTAACTTCGTTATTTTAAATGGAACACCCTATATTTTATAACGAATTTGAGCTTGTTAGGTTATTTTAGGGTAAGTTTGATAAAGGTTCCCTGCACCTAAGTCATAGGGTTTTAAAGATATTAGGCTTTGTTTACGGTTTTCCGAAAATACAGATGTAACTGTTATAATTAATATCTCATTAACGAAGAAAGTTAGAATGCAGATATTATGGTACTGTTACAAGCTAAGCGGAAGGTATTTACCGCAGTAACAAAATTTAATTTTCTTTAAACAGGGATCCAGTAAAAATATTTCCATTTCGACAACAAATGAAGGGCAATAATTTTTGTTTCTTAAATGGAACGGTGTTATTTTATATCGTCGTTAGATACTCCATAAAATTATCTTTCAATTAGTTATACACTTCCCTGTACCAATTACTGACAGTTGAGGAGATATCTAATATTACTCCTATTTCATAATTCCTGTATTTTAACATATTAATTAAAATCAGGAGTGAGTATTTACTCAAACATGTACTTGATTTGAGTAAAATGCCAATTTACTAAATTTTTAAGCCCTGGATGTCGTTGTATTGTTAAATACATGATTATTTAATTCCATTGTTAAGGCTTGTGGTAGGTTAAACCGTAACGAGGGAAATAATTTTGATTGGAATTTTTACTGATTGTTAAGTATTCTCAAGTGATATTGGTTAATCACACGATTAACTTGATCGTGTGGTTAACTACGTTTCTTTCAATTGGCCCTAAGACTTCTTGTACTAAAGTTACTTTTGTTTTGTGTCAAATAAGAAAGTGCGCTCTACACGTAACGACGAAGTATTTATTAATCATATTTGAATATTACAAAACCTTTGAAAACTGTAGGAACAACAAAATAATTCTAAGATGTCTTGTAATTTTAACTGACATTAAAATGCAGGAATTATGAAATAATATTAAATATCTGCTCAACCGTCAGTAATTGGTATAGGGAAGTGTATAGCCAATTGAAAGATAACTTTATGAGGCATTTAACGACGACATAAAAATAATACCGTTCCATTTAAAAAACAAAAGTTGTTGCTCTTCATTTGCTGTCAAAATGGAAATAGCTTTACTGGATCCCTGTTTAATGAAAACCTAGCTTGTAACAGTACCACAATATCTGCTTTCTAACTTTCTTCGTTAATGGAATATTAATTATAAAAATTACATTTGAATTTTCCGAAAACCAAATGTAGGCCTCCTTCTCTAATTGTACGTATCTTCTTTCCGCTTCACTAAGAATTTTGGAACAAAAACATAGTAGTGTTTTCATATGTTATCCTTTTGCAATTATTCCAAAACACCGCCTAGACCAGGGCCGAACATGGTAGGAGAACAGTGCAACCACCCCTTAGGGTGCGTCTACGTATTGCTGTGATATGCCGTCACTTTGGGCGACAATTTAATGCTGTGATCTCAGGGTATTTTGCAAATTTTCTGACTTTTTTTTATTATTTTACTTTCTTATTTTGTTGTTTTTTTCACTCGGAGGCTCTTCTTCAATGATGAATTTTGCAGTATATCTCGTAGACCAATTTCTTTGCTCTACAGTGTATTTTATGTGACAAATTTTGGATGTAAATGACACTCGCGAGTCTTCACATTCAAAATTATCTAAGTCAGAGTCATTGAATTATATTCAAAGATTAACAAAAAAGATAGGAATGTTAGGGTTCCTAGCTAAGGCTAGTATCTTTGCGCCATCTGGTAAATTAGTGCAAATCATAATCAAGGATATGGCGATAATGGGTTCATTTTTCCTGTTTAAAATTTTGAAATATACGATCCACAGCCGTTCAAGAATAAATTAACGAGTCGAGAATACGTAATTATTTAATATTAAAAACATTTAAAGTAAAAATTCAGGTGTAAATACAAATTAAAAATTTCAAATTTGGACATTATTGTCTAACTATAAGCATTTTGATTAAGATTAATTACAAAAATTTCAAAAATAAATAAACGTAGAATATGATAACAAAAAAAACTTACTTGCTAATAAAGTAAGTAGGTAACTCTTTACAAACTTGCAAACCTGTGTCGGTTTTTCAATTGCGAATGAAAAGTCAAAAACCTGCCTTCTTCTCGGATAGGAAGTAAAATCGTAGGCCCGTTCACCCGTTGTCAATCAGTACGTTAAAACAATCCTACCGTGGGTGGGTGGAATTCCTCCGGATTCGGCAAAATGTAACCCACCAGTTGGCATCCAACGGTGCAAAGCAAACCGATGCGATACTTCGCCCATTAAAAAGGAAGAAAAGAAAATCTTTGCAACATGTTCTTGCCATAATTTATTTGACGTTGTCATTAATATGTATGTATTGCGCATCTAAGCAAAGTAATTATTAATCAATGAAAGTTTTGATTCATTCAGGCGGTTACATCCAAAGTTATATCTAAACAGACCACAAAATAGATTCGTTGAGTACTTTCGTACGCAAAGTATGATGTTAAAATTCAACTTTAACCGTAATTGACCATTTTAATGCATCTCGCATTGTTATTTGGGATTTGTACTTCTCAGCATTTTTACAGATTTCTAAACAACACCACCTAGTGTCATCTAGTAAATTAGTGCAGAACTAAACATACAAGCATGGCCTTGACGATTTGAGATTCCATGCCCTGATTATATTGCATTATATAAATTATCCTAATATTTACAATTTTAACGTAATTCCTATGTATTTATACTTTAAAAAAATCTAAATAATTTATCTATAATAAATAGTTAATTTGACGTATCACACGCTAGGATGAGGGGTTAATCTAGATTATAGTGCGTCAAAACTCCATCTGATGTAATTATTTCTTTAGGTTCACGGAAACTTTTATCTTGTTCTGGACTCCATTTCCATGTTGAATTTTTTAATAGCAATTTGTATAAAGGTTTTAAAATTGTTGATTTCTTAGGCATAAACCTTTCATAAAAATTGATCAGTCCCAGAAAAGATTCTAATTGGGCTTTGTCTTTCGGTGTTGCTGCTTCACGAATTGTTCGAAGTTTATCTTCTGTTGGATGTATGCCTTCTTCATCAATTTGAAAACCCAGGTAAACCACCGATGACTTTGCAAAGTTACATTTTCTAAGTTTGATTCGCAGACCCACGTTTTGTAATCGTAGAAGAACCGCTGTAACTTTCTGCCATTGTTCTTCTTCATTTTTGCCAGTAATTAATATATACTACTGTTACATCAGGGTCCCTCAGATGTCCTTCTTTTCCTTCGTTAAATACGGAAGGAAGAACGATCCTGAAGGTCTAGTTCACCGATTAGTAAACAAATATATAAAATATTTGCTTACGTACGGTGCTTTAATAATTCCGCTTAATTTACTCGTTTTTAATACGAGTGTTGGCCGAGCAAACCTTGTAGAAAACGGAACTATTAATTAAACCGTGGGATCTTGGGCGCAGGGGGCGAGAATCAGAAGATGTGTTATTATTTAAAACTAAATATAATAAATACCTTACAAACTACTTACACATAATGACGGGTTTCAACACTTTCACTAACTAACAAAACTGACTAAAAACTCATTAAAACAAGACTCTATAAAAGACTCTGATCAAAAGCTACTCGTTCTTCATGTAACATCTTTTTTTAAAACCTAGCTCCCTACTCCAAATGACTTAGTTATTGCAAGCCAAATAAACAAGTTTTCATTGTGTTACGGTTACTTAATTGCAAAATGACCCATTTCAATTGCAATACTTATTGTTTGTTTTATTATATAAAGGAAAGTGTAACAGTTTCATTTTGCAATTGTTTCCGTAACACTAATTTTTAATTTCCAAAACATCCGCGATGAAATATCCTAATTTTTAAATCAATTGAAATTTCTGAAAATATTCGACTTGCAACAATGCCCCAACCTAAGACAGTTTAACATACTTAAAATAGTTTTTAAACTACATTTCTAAACATTACATCTTACGTAGGAATTGTAACAGTTATGCGGGGTTTTGGTTCCTCCAGTGGATGTCTTGGTGTCCTCGCTCTCCGTTACGCCATATATTCCCTCGAACCTTGGTATCTTCCATGTGTTTCTTTTCTGCTGAGCCGGAGTGTATGGAGTTGGCCGTATGAGTGATGAATAGAGAGTCTTGGTTTTAATCAGTTTGATTTATCACGAGTGTACGCCTGGAAAGAGTGGGATCGTAAGCAGTATACGATGCATAGATAACAGTGGGCGAGCCCGACGACGCCGACGCTGCGAGTGCACGGAGCCGAACAATGCGTTACTGCATCGAAGCTCGCGGAAAAGATATGCCGTCTCCGCTTGGTCGACTAACGCGCATAAAAAAACTGATTTTATTTTAGACTCCCTGGTGATGAATGGTATTGGCACAGGATGTTGGCCTATTCTTTCTTCGTCTTGGATGCTCACCTCTTTGATATCAGATTTGCTACCCTGTACTGCTGTCGATGTGGTTTCCACAGGTTACTTTTCAAATATCCAAGTCGTGAGATATGACATTATCTCACTACTCGTCGATCGCCAGCAGTGTGAATTTCGCTTTGCAACTCGGGGTTTGCCTGGTACGTTGCCAGTCTTCCAGTTATGCACGCTAAGAACGTACATCCCCTAAGTTTCTCCTTTTTTTTTAAAAATGTCTGATTCGTTGATTATTTGAAACCGGTACTAGTGGCATCGGGTCCTCTCTAATTTCACGTGGTTCTAAATAATCTAAATCCGGTCGTATTATAACAGGCTTTACTTGAACCTGCCTTAATTTTGGACTCGCCTTCCTATAATAGCAACTTAAGGATAATTTTATTATTAAATACATGATAATTAAACAACCTACGGCTAAAATGATGTACTGGGTTCACGGTAACCGCGCGACAACCGTGTTCCTCTGTCTTTTATTAAATTTTGAATTTGATTTATATTTACGTCTTCTAAAGTATTACTTAGCCGAAGTTTGTTAAATATAAGCCAATATATATATATATTTTAATATTGTGACGAGTGTAATGAATGTAAGCGGCCGTCTATGACCATATTTAAGGGTTGTAAAAAAAGTGTGGCGTTGAAAATAATAATAAAATAGATAGATATCGAAGTGTCAAGTAGAGATTTTTAAGGCTTTTATAAATTGTAATTGTAGCATTCTATAATAAAAAAAGTGTTAAACTATATGACGTTGAACTTCAGCCACAGAGCGGAAAGAAAAACGTAACAATTGGTGTCAGGTGTGGGATTCTTCTTGTTGTTATCAGTTTTTAATTGATGCAGGTGAAGTGGACCCTGATAATTTTTTGTTTGAAATACCAAGCTTAAACTTTGGATAATTGTTAAAAGAAATGAAGGAAAATTCTAAAAGCATAAAAGAACAATTAGAAGAAAACGCAACATTACTGACGAACAAGCTAAGAGAAAATTTCAAAATTGTTGAAGAAAAAGTACTTCATTTGGAAGAAAAATTAGAAACAAATTCTCAGGAATTGAAAGAACGTGTAGATGAAACTTCTAGAAATTTGAGACAAGAAATAGACATTTTAGAAGAAAAGCTTATGAAAGAAATGGAGGACAGAATTGCGACAGCGAATTTATCGAAGGAAATTCGTTCTCCTTCATGTGAAGGGCAAGTACAACAAGTTCACATAAAGTTCACAGAAACTCTACAGAAGATTCGTATGAAACCACCTACATTTGACGGAAAAACGTCCTGGACTAATTATTTGAGGCAGTTTGAAGCAGCAGCGAAATCTAATGCTTGGACTCCGACAGAAAAGGCCATTGCATTGACAGTTGCATTACGTGGTGAGGCAATTGATGTACTGCAAACAGTCACTCCAGAGGACGAAGAGAATTACGACCAGTTGGTAAAACGGCTAGAAATGCGATACGGCCACACTTATTTGGAACAATTGTACCATTACCAGCTGAAAAACAGGATTCAAAAGGCGACTGAAAGTTTGTAAGAATTTGAAGCTGAAATTGTTCATCTGATTCGCCTAGAATATTCTGCGACGCCAGATACCGTACTGGAACGTCTAGCCATTACAAGCGTTCATCGATGGAGTAAGAGATAACGAAACGAAGAGATCTTTGCTTCTCGGTCGTCCGAAAACATTAAATGATGCTCTGGCTACAGCATTGGAATATGAGGCTGCAAAACAAGCTTCAAGAAATCAACTTCAAGTACGTGCACTTGACAGTGCGAGAGAAATAGATAATATTGAATCTGTTGAAGCACCTTACGAAGAATATTAAAAGAAGATACTTTCAGGCAGAAGAAGTTACGGTGTTGGAATTGTGGAGAGTTAGGACATATTCGTAGTCGCTGCAAGAATCCATCCAGAGCGACTTCAGTTGCCCAAACGTCGGAAAACTAAAGCGGGTTGATGTAATGGGGCTGGTGTCAACCCGTAACCAACAAGTCCCAAAGAAAACAGCACATGTCGCATCTTTGTCATCTCGAGTGGATAGTGTAGATGGTTTTATTGATGGAGAAGAACACTTATTATTGTTGGATACGGGTGCGACAAAATCTATTATCAGACGTGACATCGTCAGACCATGCAGACAAATTCAACCAAGCAAGTGGCGGCTTCGTACTGCAACTGGAAATGCAGCCACCATTTATGGGGAAGTGGAAACATCTATTAACATAGGCAACACATCAGTTAACCACAAAATGTTAGTTGCCGATATTGAAGTCATTATCGGAATGGATTTAATGAAGACACAAAATTTTAAGTTGGATTTGAAACGAGGCGTACTGGAAATCAACAATGAAGAAATAGTCTTACGTTGAGCAGGGGAGGCAACGGCACGTGTAATTTTAGGCGAAGATACCGTAATAGCAGAACGAAGTGAGATGGTACTTGTGGCTCGTGAAGAGGGTAATCTTTCAGCAGGGAGTGTGGGGATGATTGAACCAATAAATTACAATACTGACATAGGTCCAGGAGTAATAATTGGGAAAGCCGTGGTTCGAAGTGGAGAAAATATACCAGTGCCTGTAATGAATATAAACCATTACCCCGTTACCGTAAAGAAGGACACCACCTTAGGTTATTATACACCAATTTCATCCATCGCAAGAAAATTACATGCCCCAGAAAAACCAGATAACAAGAGCACGGACGTGTGGAATAATTTGATCGAAACATCTTGTCAACAATTAAAGTTCGATCAGAAAAGAAAGGCAAATAAACTACTTGAGCAATATCAAGACATTTTCGACGTTGGAATAGGAACAAAAGGTAGAACAAGCCTGGTACAACATCAAATAAACACCGGAGAGGCGCAGCCCATTCGTCAAGTTCCCAGAAGCCTCCCGATGGCCAAACGAGACGAAGCAGAGAAAATTATCCGAGAAATGGAAGAAGAAGGCATTATCGAACCATCGAAGGGCCCATGGGTTTCGCCAGTGGTACTGGTGAAAAAGAAGGATGGCTCGACACGATTTTGTGTAGACTATCGACAGTTGAACAATGTTACAAAGAAAGATAGCTATCCCTTACCACGTATAGACGACACTCTTGATACATTAGCTGGTTCAAAATTTTTCTCTACCTTAGACCTAAAGAGTGGTTACTGGGAAGTTAAGTTAGCTGACGAAGATCGAGAGAAAACTGTTTTCACTATCGGTACAGGGCTCTGGCAGTTCACGGTAATGCCGTTTGCTATTTGTAATGCGCCTGCGACGTTTGAACGACTAATGGAAACTGTACTAAAAAGTCTATCCTGGAAAACCTGTTTGGTTTATCTCGATGACATCATTATATTTGGCGCGACAGTTGAAGAAAACATAAAAAATTTAGAAGAGGTATTTCAAAGATTAAGAAGTTCAGGTTTAAAATTGAGTCCGAAGAAATGCCATTTATTCCGAAAAGAAGTCCAGTATTTGGGACACGTGGTTTCTCAAGAAGGTATTGCTGTCGACCAGACAAAAATTGAAGCAGTTAAGAAATGGCCAGAACCGACAAATAAACAAGAATTACGAAGTTCTCTTGGTTTATGTACGTATTACCGAAGATATGTATCTGGATTTTCGAACATTGCGAAGCCATTGACACGACTCACAGAAGTGGGACGAAGATATTTATGACAAGAAGACTGCCAACGAGCTTTCAAGAACAAATAGGACGAAATATCCAACACGCCAGCGACAAAATGAAAGAACATTATGATATCAGGGCAGAAAAAGGTGGATTTCAACCAGGTAACAAAGTCTGGTTATATAACCCTCAACGTCGTCGAGGGTTATCACCAAAATTACAAACAAATTGGGAAGGGCCGTATGAAATAGTGAAACGTCTAAACGATGTTATCTATCGCATCCGAAAGTGTCCAAATGGAAAGCCACGTATAGTGCATTTTAATAGATTAGCTCCTTATAATGACGACAACAAAAGGGCCAATGTACAGTGAATTCAGTGCAGTAGGTCGAGATTCAATGATTCTACTAATTCGAAGTAGAGTATGGGTCAGGAGTCGATAAAAGGATTTACCTGCTTGTAGATTTTACTAGTTATTATTGTTATTTTTTTTTATTTCGAGACGAAATTTATTTGTAGGGCTGAGGCAGTGTGACGAGTGTAACGAAGCGACCGTCTATGACCATATTTAAGGGTTATAAAAAAAGGGTGGCGTTGAAACTAATAATAAAATAGATAGATATCGAGGTGTCAAGTAGAGATTTTTAAAGCTTTTATAAATTGTAATTGTAGCATTTTATAATAAAGAAAGTGTTAAACTATCTGACGTTGAACTTCAGCCACACAGCGGAAAGAAAAACGTAACAATATACAGTGTGTCCCAGATTGAGTAGGCTACCATGGGTAACTTTCTTATTAGTGAAGATAGAGATTTTATTTTGCCTTTACTTATTACTAATCAAGTAAGCGGGTTGCCTTTACTTGATTAGTAATAAGTAAAGGCAACCCGCTTACTTGATTTTAAAAAAAAATATTAAATTTTTTAAATAATTTTTTTTTTAGATATGGGTTGTGATACACGGTTGAAACGAGAAAAAAAATGCTATTTAGTCGTACAAAAATTCAATATGGCGTCCATTTAAAATAAGAAAATTGCTATCAATATCTTGACAGCCGCCATCTTGAATTTTATTTTGACTGTATTTTCAGCTGTATTTTATCAAACATAGTAACTTTTATATGAAACATTTTTTTATAATTTATAATTATAATTGCGAAGTTATTGGACATTAAAGAAAATAGCGATTTTCAGTTTTTCTGCGATAATATCTGAACTATTCGGAATTTTCAAATTTTCTCAACGGAATCTGAACCAGCACATAAAACTGCAAAATATTGCCCATTTAACCAAATCTCTATCTTCACTAATAAGAAAGTTACCTACTGAATCTGGGACACACTGTATATCGCAAAATCTTTTAACCGGACACTAAATCTCGCACTATACACTTAACGTTTCACCGTTGATGAATTCATCAGAAGCTGTCGAACGACGGTGAAACGTTAAGTGTATAGTGCGAGATTTAGTGTCCGGTTAAAAGATTTTGTGATTTCATCGGACAAGAACCAACTTTAAAAAGTAACAATATATATATTAAAAAAAAATAAATAAAAATTGTGTTCTAATATTAATCAATTATAATAATATAAATTAATCAAACCGTCTGTAGTCCTTTGGCTAATCCATTATCCAAGGAAAACTTGGAACTGTTCCCTTACTTCTGGTGGCATACCGATGTGATGCTTGTGGTTCTTCGATTTCCTCTTCTTCCTCCTCATAGTAATCCATGTTTCTTCCATACCTTTCGTTATCCTCTGATTCATTTAATCTTTCTTCATCGTTCTCTTCATCTTGCTCATATCCCAAGTAATCCGTATCGTCGTCTCGATGTACAAACATTTTCATTCTGTCAGCATGAATTGTCTCTTATCGTCCCCCCCCACTTTCTGCACGTGGTACGTGACTGGACCTTTCTGTTGCAAAACAATATGAGGACCTTCCCACGGCTTAGCTAACTTCCTCGTACGCCCTAGCCCTGCAACAGGATTTTGAACAAATATCTGATCTCCTACTTGAAATTTTGGTGGTGCCGATTTTGGGTGTTGTTTCTCTTGTCTATCGGTGCCATCTTTCAATCATGCTGTTACAGGGAGGATGATATGGTGTCGTCTGCAATTTATTGATTTTTAAAAGAGAACAAACCTCCTTGAACACTTTGGATAAAAAGTTGGCTCCTTGATCTGTCAGAAGCTGCTGGGGAACTCCGTGCCGTGCTATAATACCTGTAACAAAAGCTTTGGCGACAGTGGCTGTTGATTGGTCGGGACTCGGAATTGCCTCGGCGTAACGTGTTAGCGTATCCATAAATGTTAATAAATACCTATTACCTCGGTCACTTCTTGGTAAAGGACCTACTATATCCATGGATGTTCTCTCAAACGGCCTGGAGACTTCTTGAAATCGTTGTATTGGCGCCGATTTCTTGTGAGGAGATGTTTTGCGTTCTTGGCAAGCTTGACAGTTCTTACAGTAATTCATGAAATCGGTCTTCATGTTTTTGCAGTAAAACCTTTTCATGATTTTATCGAAGGTCTTTTCAAATCCTAGATGTCCTCCCATAGATGTATCATGAAAAATTTGTAGAATCTTTGTTACCATCTTTGTTAATCTTTGTTCTTGGTACCACTAACTGATCTGATTCGTCTCCGAAATGTCTTGATCGATACAGTATACCTTCTTCGTCCAGTGAGTACGAATCGCTACTTGGATTAAGTTCCAGGTCTTTAATGAATTGCTGTAACTCTTCATCAACCCGTTGTTCTTCCTTAATCCTTTGCCTATCCCAAACCAATTCATATTTTCCTTCTTCGGCTGTACAAATTGGTATTCGGGATAACGCATCCGCGTTGCCATTTTCTCTTCCTGCCCTATGAACAATCTCAAAATCGTACTCACTCAGAGTAATCGCCCATCTGGCTAATTTTGACGTCGGATCCTTTAACGATAATAGCCATTTTAGTGGCTTATGGTCGGTAATTATTTTAAATCTCTGTCCGTATAGATAACACCTGAAATGCTTAACACCCCAGATTACTCCTAGGCACTCCCTTTCCGTAGCGCTGTAATTTTGTTCACTTCGGTTTAAAACTCTTCCTGCGTAAGCAATAGGATATTCGAAACCTCCCTCCTCTTGACTCAAGATAGCTCCGAGAGCCACACCTGAAGCATCTGTGGTTAGAATAAATTGTTTCGAAAAATTTGGGTACCTCAGAATAGGCTCTTCTACTAAGGACATTCGCAATATATCAAGAGATTTTTGGCAATCTCCGCTCCAAATAAACTCATGGTCTTTCTTGGTCAATTCTGTCAATGGCTTTGCAATATGCGAAAAATTCTTAATAAATTTCCTATAGAACCCGACTAAACCTAGAAAACTTCGAACCTCCTTGGCTGTTCTTGGAATTGGATACTCTTCTATAATCTTAGTTTTATCTGGGTCCGGCTTGATTCCTTTTGTCGAGATTATATGGCCT
This sequence comes from Dorcus parallelipipedus, assembly GCA_958336345.1. NCBI lineage: Eukaryota > Metazoa > Arthropoda > Insecta > Coleoptera > Lucanidae > Dorcus > Dorcus parallelipipedus. The sequence goes on from OY284475.1 coordinate 38,160,829, forward strand.
AGATATTTCGTCTCCTTACTCAGAAAGTTACATTTACTTGGTTTCAATGACAGGTTAGCTTCCCTCAGCCTCTGGGAAACTTCCTCTAATTTCAGTAAGTGATCCTCGATACCACCTGAGCTGAAAATAATTATATCGTCAAGATACACAAAGCATGATATACCAGTAAGTCCGCTCAACACTACATTCATCAACCTCTGCTAAGTTGATGGTGCATTTGCAAGTCCATAATATCCGTCTGGAGTTGAAAAAGCTGTTTTTTCGATATCTTCCCTTTCTATCTCAACTTGCCAATATCCACTAGCCAGGTCTAATGTAGAAAAGAAAGATGCTCCTCCTAGTTGATTTAATGTCTCCTGGATGTTAGGTATAGGATAAAAGTCTCTTTTTGTTACCATGGGTCTCCTGGGTGTGACGTCTTCTTCTGAACCATTAAGCATGGCGCAGACCATGGTGACGTTGAAGACCGGATGATCCCGTCGTCCAGCATCTCTTGTATTTGTTCCTTTAGGACATTCCTCTGAATCCAGGGGATCCTATATGGTGCCTTCGCGATCGGCGGAATATTGTCCACAATAATCTTATGTTTTACTAGATTTGTTGCCTTTAGCTTTTGTTTCCTAAAAAATATATCTTTATAATTTTTTTATTATTAATTTTTTATTATTAATCTTTTTTATTACTGACTAAATTAAGCAACTTATCTTTCTGCCCATCATTTAAATGCTCAGTTTTAAAAGCATTTTCTATAAAATAATTCTCCTCCTCCACAGCTCCAACAAAATCTTGTGGAACTCCCTGTTCTACTTCTGCATCGCATGACATTCCCACAATTTGACCGGCGCTTATGTTCACAATCTTTTGCGAAACGTTCATGAGTCTTAGCGGGACCTCTTTATTCCTAGGACAACACAATATTCTTGCAGTTACTAAGCCGGGTACTTCTTCCGGTGGTTGCTCGATAACTGTTGAATTACAAGTTTGAAGTCCAATTACCATTATTTCGCATCTTGGTGGGATTGCAATATGGTTCCATCAATCTCACGTAATTTATCTCACCGCTTTTCGTTTCATCTTCTTCCAAATTATTGGTGTCAATAGGAATTTCCTTTTTCCCTATCATAAGCGAATTCTTCCTGAAATTAATAACAACTTTGTTTTTACGTAGGAAATCTACCCCTAATAAGCCGTCCGATGACAAATTTAAATTATTTTCACACGCCACAAACTTATGCTTGATTTTCCTACCTCCTAAAGTCAGTTCAATGTCTGACCTATCTATCACAGGCAACCTATTACCTGAAATACTAGTTATATTCCTCCCTTTAATTTTGGATATACACCTATTCATCCCCATTATTTCGCGCTTCACAATGGACACCGCAGCTCCCGAATCTACTAGAAAACATTTAGTTTTCCCTTCCACGCTTACGTGAATTGTGCACATGGCTGTGCTAATTCCGTTAACTGCTGGTTCCAACCTTTGTGATTCGCTCTGTTTTACTGCGACCTGGATCGGGGTGCTGCCAGAGTCGCTTCCATGTTTAAAGAATTCGCCTCGACTTCATTAACTACTCTACACTACTGATCATACCTGAAACATTTTACTTTACGCATTTGTTGACAATACCTGGCTATATGTCCTTCTTTTCCGCATGAAAAACATCTCGCTTTTATTCCTTGCGGTTTCTGATTCATCTGACGATTTTCTTCCGGTTGGAACTTTACTCGAGTATGTTTCCAATCTGTACCTTCCCGCTTATGGAAATTGTCCGATTTGCCCCTTTGTGGATTGGAAAACTGTTGATTATTTACTGCTCTCTCTCTTGATCGCTGTGTCTGAAAATTGTTTTGGTGGAGCACCTCGGTCCTGAAATTATTGTTTATTAAATTAACATGGTCTTTATTTACAGAGCCGCGAATGAGTTTATCGTTCAGTTCTTCTTTCACTGCAATTTCCACAGCTTCCTTAAACGTCTTGGCGCTGGAAGAAAGTACAAAGCGCTGATACTCTTTCTTCACCCCTATACAAAACTGCGTCAGTAACTGTTCCTCCAATACAGCTGACCGTGTCGGTGAAACATTTTGCCCTTCCGTTTTACATAAAGTAGCCATTCCTGCAATTTACAGTCTCTCCTTGGCGCTGGTAACAGGATGCGAATTTCTGCGCCGCCTGCTGTGGATTAGGGTCTACAGAAAACTCCTTAAGCATGGTACTTTTAAATTCCTTCCATTGTAATTGTAAGTACTCCGTATTGGCACGTAAAACCTCTTTTGCATATCCTTTCATTTTTAGTTTCGCCACCAACATTTTCTCCCTGGAGGACCATTGTGCGATCTCTCCTACCTCCTCTATAGACTCTATAAAATCTCTTATATTACCTCGACCTCAAATATAGGGACAGAATTAATTAAACTCGCTATTGAACCGCTATCCAGTTGTGTGTCTGGAGGATTTGTCAATGCTGTTTGCGCTCTTGTTTCTGGCATTTAGATGTTACTACTTAAAACAACGAATATTAAAATAGTAACACAAATTCCAAATTCAGCCCTCAAGGTTAACGGTAGGAACTTATAACTTATCTGCCCCAGTTCTCTTTGCAATAATTAAGATTAATGCAACAAAATATGCATCAAAAATCACTAGTCCCAAACCCTCGAAAATTACAAGTTTTGCAAAAAGAAATTGACCTAGAAACACCTGACACCAATGTTATATCCGGGTCCCTCAGATGTCCTTCTTTTCCTTCGTTAAATACGGAACGAAAGAATGATCCTGAAGGTCTAGTTCACCGATTAGTAAACAAATAAAATATTTGCTTACGTACGGTGCTTTAATAATTCCGCTTAATTTACGCGTTTTTAATACGAGTGTTGGCCGAGCAAACCTTGCAGAAAACGGAACTATTAATTAAACCGTGGGATCTTGGGCGCAAGGGGCGAGAATCAGAAGATGTGTTATTATTTAAAACTAAATATAATAAATACCTTACAAACTACTTACACATAATGAGGGGTTTCAACACTTTCACAAACTAACAAAACTGACTAAAAACTCATTAAAACAAGACTCTATAAAAGACTCTGATCAAAAGCTACTCGTTCTTCATGTAACATCTTTTTTTAAAACCTAGCTCCCTACTCCAAATGACTTAGTTATTGCAAGCCAAAGAAACAAGTTTTCATTGTGTTACGGTTACTTAATTGCAAAATGACCCATTTCAATTGCAATACTTATTGTTTGTTTTATTATATAAAGGAAAGTGTAACAGTTTCATTTTGCAATTGTTTCCGTAACACTAATTTTTAATTTCCAAAACATCCGCGATGAAATATCCTAATTTTTAAATCAATTGAAATTTCTGAATATATTCGACTTGCAACACTACGACTCTTGGTATTCCCTTTAATAAATTTTCCATTAAATGTTGAAATAATGCAGATGCGGAAGTGATTCCAAATGGAACTTGCTTTACTCGGAAAAGATCTTCAATAGTGTTTAAGGTGAGTATCCTTGACGATTCTAAATCTAAATCTAACATTGTAAAAAAATTCCTCCTGCTAATGTGGTCAATGCCTCCGTGATACTGGGTAACGGATAGACTTCAGGTTTTATTAATGTGTTTACCGTTCCTCTGTAGTCACCACATATTCACCGCCTTTGGGCTTAAGAATTGGTACGATAGGTGTTGCCCAATCTTCGTGTTTAACTGATTCCAACACCCCTTCTTTTACCCCGCTTCAATTCGGTCTTTCAAGGCAAAAGGTACCTGACGTTGTCTCTTGAAAATTGATTGTGCATCATCTTCTATTCCGATGTGCATTGGTTATCCTGAGTACTTCCCTAATTCTCCAGAAAAAACGTCAGCAAATTTTCGTATTTGTATTGGTAACTCGTTGTCCTCGAGCATATGCAAATTTTCTATTGAAATATTTAGTTTCTTGAACCAATTTCGTCCAAGTAAATTAGGTCCATCTTCCTCCATGGTTAGAAGTGGTAAGTTCACTTGTTTTTTTCCGAATATAACATCGACGTAGCATTCTCCCAGAATCTTCAATTTTTGTTTCGACGAGGTTTGTAATATAATTTCCGATGCTCTTAACTTCTTAGATGAGAAGAATTTGTCAAAAGTCTGCCTTCACATAATGGTATGACCTGCTCCTGAATCGATCTCCATGATTACGTCCTGACCATCGATATTTACTAATTTTTTAAATGGTTTTGAAGGCAAAACCTCTTCTACTCTGAACAAGAAACTGTCATATTGATTTTCCGATTCTTCGGTACGGTGACAAGAATTTGATTTTGGTCCTTTATTTTTGTTCACCCCTTCCTTGTGCCTTCCTTCTGGTTGTTCTCATGTTTATTTCCAAAACAAACTTTTTCTAGATGTCCTACTTTTTTACAGAATCGGCATTTTGCATTTATGAATTTGCAAGTTTTTGCTGGGTGATTTTCGCCACATCTAAAACACGAATACTTTTTACGTTGAAGTTGATTCATTGTAGTTGTATCCGTTTTTAATACAGTGTTATCCGTACTTTTTAGTTCCGTAATGTTTTTACAAACCGATTCTGCAGCAACAACTTTTTCAGCTTTTTTGTATGTTAAATTTGCGATTTGTTGGAGTCTGGTATCGCTCATGCCACATATCAATCTGTCTAACAATATTGGTCATCCAAATTTTCGAAACAGCAATGTTCGCTTAACTTAGTAGTGCAGCTAAGGCCCAGTTGTACAATTCGAGTTTAACGTTAAACCCTTTGAATATAGAGGGGAGGAAGGAGCATTTATTATTTTCATCATTAACTAACTATAACTAACTAAATTTCAACATGGTTTTGCAGGGCTACATAATGTCACTCCTGAAGCCTTACAGTGGATGCTGAACATAAAAAATTTATAAGTTTCAAACTAACTTATTGCTTTGTAATTTATTAACTTATATGTATACTGTTGTTTATATTTCATACGAATATATATATATCATTAAAAGAACGCTAGACGGAAGTGACATCTTGTAAACCCATTTTAACGGTCATTGATGATTATATCAGGTCTGTTCCTGCAACGTTCTGAACTTCTTTGAAACTGTCAAATATATTCGACCATCGAATTAATCACCGCTTCCAAGAACTGCCTTAAATGTGAAACTTTGATCAGCGCATGCTTCTGACGGTTTCGAACCAGTCAGGGACTGCTGCAGGAACAGACCTATCATTTGAGTGCGAACACGAATTATTCTATTTAACGGTGTAATAGCAGTTTATTTCGAATTTAGAAATAACAACAGTCAGTCATAGACGTAGTTATAACGATGTGGAAATGTAGTGACAAAAGTTATTACTGCCATTTCCTACATCGACTAAATCGATTGTAAACTAACGCAGATGAATTTCTATTCAGTTTTTTATATCACTGTCTACACCTATCACGGCAAAATGCTGAATTAAAAACTCGCCCAATGAAGGATAACAGGTACCATTGCCGTCTTGAAGTAAAGGCCGTCAGGTTACCGGCTTTTGTTTCTGGTGACGTCGCCGTAAGAGTCTCTCGTTGCTTTAATATCTAGTCTTTTCGTGTTTTTTTTAGATTTTTCGAGTGTTTTTATGTTAATTGTTGTTATTTTTATGTTTTTTTGATGTTTTCGTGTTGTGTTTGGTTAAAAACCTGCGTATTTGTTTTTTTTATAATTTTATAGGTTAGAACATTTTTTTAAAATCCTTGTGTTGTGTTTGTTTTTTGAATTTCAGTTGAAATAAATACATAAGTAAGATAATATATCATTCTCCACACCTACTATATTAATCCCATTATGTTCCTGTTTCTAGAAAATGCCTAACAAGTGCTGTGTGCCAAATTGCATGTCCAACACAAAAAGTGGCTCCTATATTCCTATTTTTTCCTTTCCGAAAGAAAAACCTATGCACTCCTTATGGTTAAGGAAAATACCTCGTACTGACTTTGTTATTTCAAAGAATACTCACTTTCGGGTAGTCAGTTTGTAGTCAGAAGCCATGAAGTAAGAAAGGATGATGGTTATTACTGTTTACACTTTTATTTTTACTTGATGATGAAACACGCATGTTATATGTATATGTGTAAACCCTTAAAACTGATGCCTACCCTTCCATTTTCCCCAATTTGCCTGCATACCTCTCCGAAGTTCCTTCAGTGAAACGTGGAAATTCAAGTGATAGATAAAACATTGGTCTATTAGTTTTTAATCTAAAAAGATTAAATTTATTAAAAATATATACAGTATGTCCGTCTGACAATGAGACATAGGGATTTAACATGGGAAAACAGAAATTGCTTTATATTATCTACCTGAGTAGATACACCGTGTCCACGGATCGGGTTCACTATAGAGAAAACTTTTTTATTTTTCACTTTTTGAAAAAAAAATCATTCTTTATAAAAGTTTTTGCTTGTCCCAAAGATTCTAAAAACGCTATAGAAAATATTAAATTTCCATTAATAACAATAAAATAAAATAAAATCCTGTTCACAAAATACGGCAATGTTCAAAAATTCCGTTAGTATAATCAAGTAAACTGGTTAACTCAAGCAATATCAATTACTGTAAATGTAATTTGGGTGATAGTTATGTAGAAATAAGAACATAATATAAAATAAACTCTCTTCAAAAATTAAGTTTTAAATTTTTATTTCATTTTTTTAATTTTAAGAACCTGCGAGGTAATAAAAAAATGACTTTTGTGAATTATAACGTGATAAGAAATCAAAATCATAATATTGCCCGATTATAGCTAACGTGATTTTTAACAGAATTATAATCTTTGCCACATTTTGTAAAAGTTAAAAGATTAATTTCCCAACTTTTTCAGTTGTTAATGGGAATTTATTATTTTCTGTAATATTTGTTGGGTTTTTAGGTCAAGCAAAAACTTTTGTAAAGAATGATTTTTTTTCGAAAAGTGAAAAATAAAGTTTTTCCTAGAGTGAACCCTATCCGTGGACACGGTGCTATATATGAAGTTATTATTCTCTTTTGTTTATTATTTTATATATAAGTTTCATTTTAATATTAATTATGTAACATAATAAATAAAGTTATAACTTTAACATAATAAAATTTAGCAAACGAAAAAATAAACATAAATGGAACATAATTAATATTAAAATGAAACTTATAAATAAAATAAAAACTAGTTTAAGAGTTTAAGTGATTTCAAATCTGAAAAAATATAAAAAAAAAGAACTCATTCGGATTTGAACTCGTGACCTTACGGTTGTGAAACATGAACAAACTACCTCGACCACGAGATCCGTTTAAAAACTCTTCGTTAAATACCTTGTAAATATCTTGTGCGGAAAAAAATACTCCTAATAACTTTTTTTCTTAATTTCTAAATAATTAACAACTAAAATTGCACAAATTTAGTATCAAAACACTTTGAATGCAATAATCTTTCCGATTATAACCTAGAATTTTATATACAGGGTGCCTGGATTTCGTAGGGACAACATGGGTAACTTTTATTTGAAGAGATAGAGAGATGGTTAAATTAGTAAAAAGGTGCAGGTTCAAGAGCTCATTGAGAATACATTTTCAAATTTTACTTGTCATGGCCAACTTGGTTAAAATTTAAAAAAAAACTAAATTTCATAATTTATTTGCCCTAACTTTTTTGTTACTTAGGATATTGAGATGCGGTTTGAATTAATTTGTATGGTAATTTAAATATTTTTATTGGCAAAACAAAACCAAACTCAATTACAAAAATAATAATCAAAAATATTAAATCGCTCAAATAAGCCACCATTGTTTGCAATCCAAAGTTGGCATAGTTTCTGAACACTATTAATGATTTTACGGATAGTATTGCCATTAATACTGTTAAATGCCTCAAGTACTGCAAATTAGTTCAAAGTTCAAATCGCATCTAAATATCTTAAGTAAAAAAAAAGTTATGGCAAATAAAAGAAATTATGCGATTTTGTTTTTTTAAATTTTAACCAAGATGACCATAATAAGTACAATTTGAAAATTGATTCTTAATGAGCTATCGAACCTTCACCTTTTTGCTAATTTAACCATCTCTCTATCTCTTCAAATACAAAAGTTAGCCATGTTGTCCCTACGAAATCCGGGCACCCTGTATATGTACTCAGGTAGATAAATAAATACCTTTAAGCAATAAAGCAATTTCTGTTTTCCCATGTTAAATGCCTATGTCTCATTGTCAGACAGACAAACGGTATACAAAGTCACTTACTATGTGTAATTCTGAGAAATTATTCATTATTCATCGCCACTTCAATCGTATAGTCGTAACATTTAAACCACAAATTCATTAAATAAAAAGTATTTCTGGCTATTCCTATAGTATCAGTAGTGTCTTAGAGACATTCTTCTCGCAATTCCACACATAAAAAAGTAAAAAAAAAACAAACGAAATAAAACATTTTCACAAATAAAAACATGCGCCTAAAAGTAGGGTTATGTCACGGTGGCCTCTTACGATGACGTCACGTTTCAACCTGACGGCCTGGACTTCAAAACGGCAATGCAGGTACGCTACTGCTAACCGAAAATATTTGTCCGCCATATGCAAAACCCATCGGGACCAGTTTTGTATGCGAAATGCTCCTTCCTCCCATCTATATTCAAAGGTTAAACCAAATAACACAATAACATAGTTGTAATGGACGTTGCTATGGGTTTAAGCTTCGCTTAAAGTTAAACTCGAATTGTACAACTGGGCCAAGTATTCTGTAATCGACTCATCAGACTTTTGATCGCATCTGTAAAATTTAAATCGCTGAACGACTTTGCTTGGCCTCGGAGTAAAATGGTTTGACAATTTTTCGGTGTTGTCAAAGAACGTAGTAGTATACGTTTCTTTACCACATGCTGAGTATAGAATAGCTTTTTTTCTTTGTTGCGTTAACTATCTCGTTTGCTTCAAAACAGTATCCAAGTCGCTCCTTGTATACTTCCCATGCCTCTGGCGAATCAGGAATCAATATTTGTAACTCCGTTAAGCCATCTTATGGTGCCCATTACACGTGTCAATTTTTGATTCTCGTTGTCGGACATTTTTTTTATATTCTCATCGCCAATTTGTTACGTATTGTGAAAATTCTTTAATGATATCGCACTGAAGTAATATTTATTTTCATATGACAGTACATTAATTTATTAACACATTTTTCTATTATCTCATCTCCTCGGTTACCCGTTCAAGGTGCCTCGATATTTTTATAATTTAAACCATGTTGGAACAAAAATAATTTCTAGTGTGGAGATCCTGTTACGCCGTTAACATGGATGTTAAAACGCGTGCTACTGAGGGATTTCGCATTAAGTAATAATTAATTTGTAATAGATGATATCACAGTGATATCACGTTTCTTTCGATGGATCTGTTCTTAAACATAATTTCTGTCCTACATATCTTGGTGTCTCCTTGGATCGCTCCTGGACATACAGAGAGTATACTGAAAACCAGAAATAATATAATGCTAAAACTTGCAGGAACAAACTGGGGAGCAAATGTGAATACATTACGTTTAACAGCATTAGTTCTAGTTTATTCTACTGCAGAATATTGTTGTCCAGTATGGATGAATAGTATTGTTACGACTTCGGGTTCACAAATTTAAACGTTATTTATTTATTTTAAAACACTTTAATGTCTACGATCATTACACACAATAAAAGTACAATAATATCGAGCTGTACACTTATCTGACAAAATAACACTTAAACGTTAATAAATTCGCATGCTACACATCGCCTTCTAAATAAGACTTGATTTGAAAATCGCGCTTGCTCTGGGTTTAATAACAGCCAGCGCTGTTTCGAGAATTATGCTAGAATAATGCTAGATTTTTCGAGTAAATTCGGTGTGGGTCTAGAATAGTGTCACGGTATGGGCGTAGGTAGATGGTAGTAGATGGTAGAGCTTGAAACACAGTTGTTTAAAAAAGAAATTAATACCTCTTTATTAACGAAAAAATTAAAAAAATTTAGTTGCGGGGGTTCGTCTCGAAGTGTTGGGAATGCAGTCCGGGTGTTTACGGCGACGATTAGCTCACGTCGTTCCTTTTCTGGACGAAGTGGTATCGTTTCCCTTGGCTGGCGGGGGAAGAGGGTCCTCGTTCCCGGGGTCGGTACTGTAGATGGCCAGCAGGGTTGCAGCAGCTCGATGCAATGGCGTTCCGGCGTAGGACAGCGTCTCGATGCGTGGCGTCCCGGGGCGTCGGTACTGTAGATGGCCACGGAGTCGGTTGGGTAGAACGACTTACATGACTGTATCACTCTTCACTCCGCCGACTGTCTGTTGTTCCCAATTTTGGCCCGCACTTTAAATACACCGTTTTTGGTTAGTTTGCACTTTGCATCTCTTTGTTCTTGCCCCGTGTTTCGCCCATCGATTTCGTATGTGCGCGGCCTCGTTTAGCGTAATTTTCGCTGAGCTCTATCGTTGTGTAATTTGAACTGATTACCTGTTTATTTCGACACGGTTGCGGTACCCTCGATTACACAAGTTCGCGTTTTAATTATTTGTTTGCGGAATACAACCCGAAAGTTCTTCGTGTTTTTTTTGGAAAATCCCTTTCGTGACAATAGATTAGAATCTTGTCTGCGTCACAGGTGGCGCGACTAGTATAAAAAAATAGAATTTACTTCTTCGAATGTAACAGTATACGTGTAAATAAAATAGATTCGCAGTTAAATACTTCATTGCGAATTATATGTGTCACTATAAAATTCACCCCACTTGCTTGGCTGCATGTTTTAGCAAATATCGAGCCACACAGTCTGAGAAGAAAGGTCATGAAACGTGAATGGGATATGTATCAAATGATTCCAGATTTCTTTCCAATCAATGCAGACCTAAAAAACATTCCTCCTGATAGGTTAAAATCACGTAAGCTACGTAAGCTTGGAAAATACAATGGTAGGAAAATCAAGTTTTCAATTAAAATTTAATTGAGGACCCAACACAGAGAGTACCCGGTTTTGACCTACCAAGGAAAATTTGGAGCAAATTAAATCGTCTTCGAACAGGGTACGGACGCTGTAATGATTTGCTTTACAAATGGAACATAGCTGAAAGTCCAGCTTGCAATTGTGGAGTAGAACGCGAAACGATTTCTCACATTGTGGAAGATTGCGCCATAACTAAATTTCAACATGGGTTTGCAAGGCTACATAATGTCACTCCTGAAGCCTTACAGTGGATGCTGAACATAAAAAATTTATAAGTTTCAAATTAACTTATTGCTTTGTATACAGGGTAGCCCAAGTGAACGTATTTCTTCCTTAACGCGAAAACTGTTTAAAATAGGTAAAAATGTTTTATACAAAAGTTTCCTAATTTTGTATTCTCCATCTTGTAAAATTATTTTCAAATATGAGTGACTTCCGGTTATACCGGAAGTAAGTACCTACTTCAATATTTTAAATGAAATGACCCATATTTTATTACATTTTTAAATTCCTTGTCGAATTTAAAGGTCAGTTTGTTAAACATTTGTTATACCTAAAATGCATCGTTTTTGATCAAATCGATGCTAAAGCAAGAAATACGCAGTAGCAGTGCTTCGCGCCATCTTGAATAATTCAGAAAAGAATCTACATAGGCATATGAGATTTTGCTATTCATTTCTACAAGAAATGTACTATCTTTTGTATCTACGCGGAAGAAATATTTTTTCAAATTGATTTAAATCTACAGCCGCCAATGAGGGCTCATTAAAATGGGCATAATTCATTTTTTTTAAATGAAATTAGTCATTGCTTTACGAAAAAAATGGCATTAACACGAGAAGAAAAGGTAGATATGATATTTATACTGGGAGAATGCCAAAGAAATCCATTATTGGCGGAAAGGATTTATAGGGATCGCTTTCCTGATCGGCGGCATCCTCAGCAAATATGTTTTCGAAGATTACTCGAACGATTCGTTACCACTGGACAAATAAATCGTAATACAAGCGGATCTAAAAAAATTTTGACCGAAGAAAACGAATTTTTGGTGCTCGGTTCCATTCAAGAAAATCCACACGTGAGTGCGAAGGAAATTAGTGATACATGTGAGATTAGCAGAACATCGGTGCAAAGAATTCTTCGTAAACATAGATATCATCCATATCACATCCAAATCCATCAAGAGTTGCTAGCCGATGATTATGATAGAAGACGCATATTTTGTGAATGGGCGCGTGACCAGCTGCGGGAAGATAATTAATTTTTTTTTAATGTTCTTTTTTCTGACGAAGCAACATTTCATCGAAATGGATATGTGAATCGTCATAATTTTCATCATTACGACACCGAAAATCCTCATACGTTGCGTACGACTAGTCAGCATCGATGGTCTTTAAATGTCTGGGCGGGTATTCTGGGCACACATGTCATAGGGCCGTACTTTTTTAATGGAAATCTAACGGGGCAAATTTATTTGCAATTTTTGCAAAATGAAATGGACAATTTACTCTTAGATATTCCACTTGCCACACTTCAGGGTATGTGGATGCAACATGACGGAGCTCCTGCTCACAGTACCCGAGAAGTCTGTTTATACTTAAATGAAAATTTTCCGAACAAATGGATTGGTAGAGGAGGTCCTGTGATTTGGCCGGCAAGATCTCCAGACCTTACAAAGATGGATTTCTTTTTGTGGGGTTTTGTAAAAAATGAAGTATATCGAACCCCCCCAACAACTTCTGATAACATGAGACACAGAATAATGTTGGCATTCGAAAAAATTACTCCACAAATGCTTAATAAAGTTGATAGAGCTTTCCACAAGCGAATTAATTTATGTATTAATCAGAATGGAAATCTTTTTGAGCATTTGTTGTAGAAAATTCTTAATAAAAATTAACACTCCTGTTTCTTTGTTAGTTATTTTGTTTGTAATAATTTCTTTACTTTGTTGTTAATAGTTACGTAATTTCATAATACAAAAATCAAAAATTGAACATCCATGGCAAAGATAATGATACCAAAATTCTACAAAATTGTAAATTTCTCAAAAACTATTAAGAGTAGGTATCGATAACCCTACATTAGTGAAAAGAAAATTTAATTTTACATTTAATGAATGTAAAAAAAATATAGGGTTCCATTTAAAAAAAATGAATTATGCCCATTTTAATGAGCCCTAATTGGCGGCTGTAGATTTAAATTAATTTGAAAAAATATTTCTTTCGCGTAGATACAAAAGATAGTACATTTCTTGTAGAAATGAATAGCAAAATCTCATATGCCTATCTACATTCTTTTCTGAATTATTCAAGATGGCGTGAAGCACTGCTACTGCGTATTTTTTGCTTTAACATCGATTTGATCAAAAACGATGCACTTTAGGTATAACAAACGTTTAACAAACTGACCTTTAAATTCGTCGAGGAATTCAAAAATGTAATAAAATATGGGTCATTCTATTTAAAATATCGAAGTAGGTACTTACTTCCGGTATAACCGGAAGTTACTCATATTTGAAAATAATTTTACAAGATGGAGAATACAAAATTAGCAAACTTTTGTATAAAACATTTTTACCTATTTTAAACAGTTTTCGCGTTAAGGAAAAAATACATTCACTTGGGCTACCCTGTATATATGTATATACCACGTGTCCATCGAGTGTGGTTTTCTCTTCTGGTGTCTAAACTATTTAATATAGAAAAGAAATTCAAACGCTATCATCCTCTAATAAAAAAAACTCTATACGTTAAATTTATTTGCAATTCCACAGGGTGTTCATTTTACAAGTGTCAGCAAGTACCTTTAATATTTATTTTTTTTAATATTAAATATTCCAATATTAATTAATATTTAATATTAAATATTCCAAATGGAATGCCCTATATATTATTACGAATTTTGATAGATCTATCAATTTGGAAAATATTTTATAACATATTATTAACATATTAACATAACATAATAATAATAATATAACATAATATAACATATTAAGCATGATACATATATATATATATATTTTTTTTTGTATATTTAGGTATGTTCTTATATTATTGTACTGTTCATGCTTAATAAACTGATTTATTATTATTATTATTATTATATTTCTATACCTAAACCTAGTATTTACCGAGATAAATGCCGTCAACGAAGAAACATCTTAAATGCAGGACCTTATTAAATTGCTTTTAACTTGCTTAATTGAAGAGTCTTCATTATCAGTTATTAGCGTGTTATTACGCATGCTTTAAGCTAAGTAACACTATATTAAACAAACCTGAAGAGTACGCAAATTGTTGGTGGCTGGCAGTCCTTTCTGCTGAATTTAGAAATGAAATATTTCAAGTTTTTCTTATGGAACACCCCATAAGTAAAATCATCGACCAATGTAGAATTAAATTTGCTACCTTTTTCCCAAACAAAGTCCTATACCTAAAACCTACGGTTTGTGAGATAATTCTGGTTTTCACGCTTCATGATTTTTGTCATTTTTAGGGTGCTATGAATGTCAACAAACTTGCCCTTTGGCTTCTAAAATTTATATTCAACGATTTCCTGGTACGAGACAGCCATATGCAAAGACTTTTCGTAAATTAAAGGAAAGATTTGAAAGAACAGGCAGTGTTGCAAACGTAAGTTATATTGTTAGAAATAACATTTGTAACACTGCCTGTTCTTTCAAATCTTTCCTTTAATTTACGAAAAGTCTTTGCATATGGCTGAATTCTATAAGGAAATCGTTGAATATAAATTTTAGAAGCCAAAAGGCAATTTTGTTGACATTCACAGCACCCTAAAAATGACCAAAAATCATGAAGCAAAATGAAAACCAAAATTATCTCATAAACCGTAGGTTTTAGGTATAGGACTTTGTTTGGGAAAAAGGTAGCAAATTTAATTCTACATGTGTCTATGATTTAAGGTATGGGGGTTCCATAAGAAAAACTTGAAATATTTTACTTCTAAATTCAGCAGAAAAAACTGTCAGCCATCAACAATCCGCGTAGTCTTCAGGTTTGTTTAATATAGTGTTACTTGGCTTAAAGCATGTGTAACTACACGCTAATAACTGATAATGAAGACTCTTCAATTAAGCAAGTTAAATGCAATTTAATAAAGGCCTGCATTTAACATGTTTCTTCGTTGACGGCATTTATCTTGGTAAATACTAGGTTTAGGTATAGAAGTATGTTAATAAAATATTTTCCAAATTGATAAATCTATCAAAATTCGTAATAATATATAGGGCATTCCATTTGAAATATTATAGGTACTCGCTGGCACCTGTAAAATAAACACCCTCTGTAATTGCAAATAAATTTAGCGTATAGAGTTTTTTTTATTAGAGGATGATAGCGTTTGAATTTCTTTTCTATATTAAATAGTTTAGACACCAGAAAAGAAAACCACACTCTGTGGACACGTGATATATGTATATACAGTGATATGCTAAAATGGAACCAGTTATGGGTGAATTATTACATCTACACTTATTATAGCAACAACTGGAAATCTTAAATGAAAGGTAAAGATTAATTAAAACAATTACTATAACTTCCCCTGCTCTGTGTTCGAAAACTACACCCGCGAGTGCAAGTTGGGCGTGTATCGCATCTCTTTCACGTACGATTTCTAACTCATTTTGCATCTCGCTTATCTGTTTCAAGAAGTCTTGTGTTTACATTATTTCCATGGCAACGATCGCATTTTTCACGCTTTAAAAGTGGGTTGTAAAAAATGAGTCCGTTGTCATGATAATAGTGTTAACACAAGACGTCTTGAAATAGATGAGCGAGATGCAAAATGAGTTAAGAATCGTGCACGAGAAAGATGCGACTCGCACTCGAGAGTGTAGTTCTCGAACACAACCCTGTTCCTCAAAAGTATGGACTAGTAAATTATTAGTTACAAATTCCTGTTCTTTGTAAACTCTTGTGCTGTAAAATTGTGTTCCTCAAAGAAATAATAATAATTAAAATTGTAATTAGCTTGCAACAATAATTTACTAGTCCATACTTTTCAGGAATAGCCCCAGGATTTGGATGGCAATCTACGTTTAAATTTCGAGAAAATATTCAAAGGGCACGTTAATAGCGTTTTCGATTGAGCTGCACTGATTCCACTCAGTGCGTACTGATTCCACTCAGTGCCGAAATCACCAATCGAATACAAAATCTGGAATCAGTGCGTACTGATTCCACTCAGTGCGCACTGATTCCAGATTTTGTATTCGATTGGTGATTTCGGTTCAAACTTTCTTCGAGTTTCATGTTCGATTGAAATGTCAGTTTTGCACTCAGTGCAAACATTTTAGAAGTGAAGGTAGTACAAGCGTTTCAGTGCAACTTTTCTGTCTTTTCAGGAGAAACATATCACAGATAATTTATTGACAGATAACAAAAATAATTTATTGTATCAAGAAATTGTTAATAATTAAGTTATTTGCTAAGTATAGTTTGTCTAGTGCATAAAATTATCGTCCTGGGTGATTTCCTAAAGAAGCGAATATGAATAATTATTCTATTTAGGATTTGTAATTTATTACTCCTATAACAAATAAATTTTGCATTTTTGTATTTCTGGTAACAAGTGATAATTTTAAGGTTACGGTTCAGTATATTTCCCGCTCGTTAATTATCCCCTATCACGTTTGTAGCTTAAAGCTGGGTACCTACACATTAAGCGAACGAACACCGAATGACGAACGAACGCCAAAGAGCAAATGTTCGCTGTCCGTTCGTTCACCATTCGGAGTGTCATAAACATTTTAACTTCATGTAACAGATGAGGATAACAGTATATGAACAAAAACTTATTGCACTGGAAATGTGAGCTCAAGAATTCCCATGCATCCTTCCTTTTTAAATTATTATGATAATTAGGATTTCTTGGATTCCATAGTAATTCCTGCGTTCTATATTCTTCAAATGAGCGTAGAATTATTTCTTCTGTCCACTCAAATTTGGCCATTTTATTTAGCTAAATAATTGCACAGCTTAACGTAAAATAAAACAAATAAATTTGTACTATTTATTATTTGAATAACCTTTCTATATGTATACTATGTATTTTAAAAGCTCAAGCTGTTAAAATAATTTTTTTTAAAATTTATTCGCGAAATTTTGTCGTACACGAAACAGTTTTAATTAAATTACAACGTACAATAAGTTTACGCTGGACGGCATAAAAGACTTGCGACTTATTTTAAAGACTGCAGCCGACACTTTGATGTACCGCTCTTGGAGCGAACGCAATCGAAGGCGAACCAATCGTTCCTTTTGCCTTTGTTTAATCATACACACTGGCCAAATTCGCCTTCGGTTTTTAATGTTCGTTCGGTGTTCGTTTACTTTATTGTATACGCGGAAATTGGCGTACTTAGGGAGCGAACACAACCGTAGACGAACCGAACGTTTCGCGAGCGAAATTTAGCTGTCCAGCGTAAATTTATTATACATCTTCTAATAAGACGTCTTTGAAATCTTTTATGTGGCCCCACTAAAAAAAAAAAAAACATTTATTTATACTTCTGTTCGTGATTTAGATGATTTCAAAACTAAAATACAAGAAAAATGTAGATAGCACAAGATATTAATTCAATTCATTTCAATTATTACCAAAAGATTTTGATAGGTTGATAAGATGTTATTATTTATGAGAACAAGGCAGATATGTTCGCCATTTGTGGTAATTATAATTTAAATTTTTAACTGTTAAGGGCCGATCTTTCCATTTCCTAATAAATTAACTAATTACCTTGGAAATAATTCTTAAAATCAAACAGCCATTTAGAAAAAGCAAGTTATTCGCCGAATAACTTTAATAGGCAGGTGGAAAGGCCGGACCCTTATTAGGCCCAGTTTTACAATGCCAGCTTAAATTTAAGCCAAAGCTTAAACCCTTAACAACGATTGTTGAAATAATCGTTGTTATGGGTTTAAGATTCGACTTAAATTTAAAGTGGCATTGTAAAACTGGGCCTAAATGTTCTTATTGCTAAATGCAAGGCTTGCTAAACGAATAATGAGTTTTGGGCAAAAGTTCAGTTCAAGCGTGCTCCATTAAGCACTGGTTACAGGGCGTTTTCTTAACCTAAAATTTGACAGTTCTGTCACATGTGAATGATGAATGAGTTTGTGTAAGAACAATTAATGTTATTTTTTGCAATAATTTGAGCATAATGTATGTTATTTATGTTGTACTCATGTAAATTACTTCGAGTACTTCACACCATAACCTCAAAGTACAGCGTGTCGCTAAATTCCGTGGACATGGCTTAACCACAGATTCCTGGGCTCAATATAAGATGATTTAACTCAACTTATCTACATCCAAAAGTGCTTCGTTAAGTCAGTATTCTGCTTCCAAGTTGTTCAAAAAAAAAGTTAATTTAAGTCACATTTTCAGATGGTTTGAATAATTGACATTGGATCGCTAGTGTGAGAAACAGGATTGCCACCATATAGATATTGCAATAACTTTTTTTTAGGTTAAGAGGCTAGCATTAATTAGTTAATTTTTAGAAAGAAGCATTCATTAGGAAACTTCTTTTAGTCTTTGTAGTTTTTGATATTTTTTACGATTTAGTCACAAAATAGAAAAATTTAAGAGGTTACAGCGTTTCTTATTGAAAACAGGTACACTATAATAGGCTGCATACAAAAAACAAATACCTGCTACATGCATAATTTTTTTTTCCAGATAGAGGCATTCATTAGAGAACTTTTTTCGTCTTTGGAACTTTTGATACGTGTTATAATTTTGGTCACAAAATAAAAAAAATCTTTTTTGAAAAAGGATATAACTTAGTATAATTGTACACGACAAACAGATGCTTACTACGTGCATAACTAACTTATTTTCTGAAAGAGATGTTCTTAATCTTTCTTATATCTTTGCCACTCTTGATATTTGTTACAGTTTAGTTACAAAATAGAAAAACCTAACACGTAACAGCGCACTTTTTCAAAAACGAGTTCTTTCCGAAGAAACACTGATGAAAAGTTAATTTTATTTTTAAAAAGTAAAAACCGTAATAGATTTACAAGAAATGTTCCATAGGGTTACAATTTTCCCGAATATAAAGATTAACGTAAAAATTTGAACTGCATTCAATCTCAACTTTTCTGCATTGTTCCTAATTTATTCTATGTAGTACCTTGTTTCCTGATCCAAAGAACTGCTGCCATATTTAAAACATTACAATACACTTTACACTTTAGTATGCATGTAACAGTATTTGCTTTCCTGTGTAGAGCCTGATAAATTAAAATTCTGAATTAAAACTGTTTGCAAGAAAGCACGGTTCTGCCATTTGGATTTTTCTATTTTTTGACTAAACCATAACAAGTGTCAAAATTTGCAGACATAAAAACGTTCACTAATGAATTCCTCTTTCTGAAAGTAAATTAGTTGTCCGTATAAAAGGCCTCTGTTCTTCGTGTTTGGGCTGCCTTTTTCAATAAGAGGCGCCATTTAGATTTTTCTGTTTTGTGACCAAACCTGAACTGGATCTGAACGGATCTGGCTAGGTAAAATTTTTATTTCGATTGTCATTTGTCCTTAGTGACGTCATCGAACATTTTTTTAAATGGAATGACCACATTTTATTCATTTCATTTGAAGGCTCGTAGTTTACTCTTTTTGTATACTATTTGTGACATTTAAATTTTGAAAAATGGTTTAGAGAAGAATTTGATCTTGATCACTCAGGAAGCCATGGAATACGTATTTACTGCGTGTGTAAATGGCATTAAACAAGCGAAAATGCTGGCAAAAGCTATGAAGGTCACTTTTAACTGTAACAAATGAAAAATTGAGGAAAAATAGAGAAAATTATCTTTTTGAAGAAACTAGAAAATCATAGCATCTCATAATAGATGTTCAAATTGTCTGCCATTTTCTAACTGATAATATCCCATTCGATTAGAAAATTAGCCCTGCATACGATTTATAATGTTTGAAATAATCAAGCGGATTTCTTGTCTTATTCTGTCATTTAAACCATTCAGATTATTCGGTCTGCTTGCATATACCTTGCTTTTCACGTAGCTCCATAGAAAATAATCAAGTGGCGTTAGATCCTGAGACCTAAGTGGCCAATACTTCTTCTACGTCCTTTGTATCTCTCAGGAAAGTTACGTCTAAATATTCTCTAACATTTCTTGAATAATGAGGAGTGCTCCGACTTGTTGAAGCCAAATTCAATTATGAGGTAAAATAAGTATTGAATGTTTTTACATTCAAGGTTTATATAAACATACCGAATAATCTGAATGATCTAAAAGACAGAATAAGACAAGAAATCCGCTTGATTACTTCAAATATAAATCGTGTGCAGGGCGAATTTCTTAACCGGATAGGATATTGTCAATTAGAAAATAGCAGACAGTTTGAACATCTATAGTTAACACCTGCGGAGAGATCCTCGACCTAGGAAGAAATGCTGACCTAAGTAGATAGATAAGACTCGCTATAAAAATGCATGCTCTTGTTTTTACAGATTAGACTTGGTTATTCGTGTCGTCGCGCACGCTCCTTTTTATAACACGATAATATTGTACTAAAAATCGTCAATTAATTTGTGCGAAATAAAAACACTTCTTAAAAATTCCAAATGTTTTAATAAAGTGTTAAGTGGCGCAGTCAGTAGGATTTTTGACAAACGCGTGTGTTTATTGTGTTGATTCTAAAATTGTGTCAATATATGAAAACGCGACGCGGTGAACCTTAGTTCTTTGTTGTTACACACGAACCAAGGACGCCCAGCTGAGGATAGTCGCTAAAATTGCTACGAGTCCAAGAAACGCCGGGAGAAGAAATCAAAACCCCATGGAAACAACTTTAATCATTGGATTAGCGCTGTGAGTACCTTCTTTATTTTTCCGCTTCCTATTTTATTCTCCTTCTGTGAGTGAATATTTAAACAAAGTGGATAATTACGACGACTTAGTAAGAGCCCTAAACGAAATTGAAATGGCGCGAGAAGCAACTAAAGTGGACCAAGACTTAATTCCTGTGTTCGAGGGTAAGATTACGTTGCGAAGCTATATTAATGCATGTGAATTCCTAATAGAGGAGTACCTGCCTGCCGCTCCGCAAAACCCAAATGATGTTAGAATGGCGAAACGATTAATGCTCATCTTTATGGGAAAATTACGAGCCAAAGCTCGGGAAGCCGTAGACGCTAACAAAACACCGACAACATGGCCCGAATTAAAAAACATCCTTATTCATTCGTTCGGAGATAAACGTTCAGAAGATGTGCTTGTTTACGATCTGAACAGCCTGGCACCGAATAGAGAAGACACAACTGCCAGTTATGCGAACAAAATCAAGGCAACCCTGTATACCCTCCTTTCTAAAGTCAATCTCGAAGAAGAAGATGCAGCACTGCGACAAATTAAGTAGAATCAATACAATCAAATAGCTCTGAGATCATATTTATTTGGACTAGATTTAATTAATCCAAATATAGGAATGGAAGTAAAATTACGGAGTCTAGCAGATGTGGAAACAGCTGAAGCCTACGCGCTTGAGGTCGTTAACTATAATACGCCGAAACAAAGATTTTTGTCTAATTTTCGGCAACCAATTCCAATTCAATCCAAACCTATAGCACAACCAGTAACGCAGCAACCTCGATTGGCATTACCATCTAATGTGCAACCACAGCGGCCAATACAACAGCAAAATCGATTTATTCCACCTGCATTCACACCACCAAGGTTCGTTCTCTCAGAATCAAGGACCACAACGGCCCCATCAGATATTTTCCCGAACTCCTGCCCAATTTCAACAAAGGCCATACCAACCAACTCCTATGGATGTAGACCCAACTACTCTGAAACGTCCAGAAACGTCACTAATAAAACCACCACAGAAGAGGCAATGGGTAGCTAACAACATTGAGGCCCCTATCGAGGTGACTGAAGCAGAAGCATATTATAATTCGTACGAATATCAGGAGAGTGGTCAAGAAGACGGGTATAGTGAACAGGAAGACATTGTAGAACCGGAACAAGAAGAACAGGATTTTCGTTCGGATCAGCTTACAGATCCTCCTGCTTAGTCATTTCTAATAAAGCGTATTCTCAGGCCCCAGTACTTCCGTATGTAGAGTTTGAAGGTTTAACATTTTTAGTTGACACTGGCGCAGAATGTTCCTTAATAAATTAAGAAATTTTTAATGATGCTCAACGGAATAATTATTCCTGTCAAAATCAAGAATATAATATTAAGACCCCACATGGCGTAGAAAAAATTACGAAATCCGCATTGATTCCACTCCCTGAAATTTTTAATTCGCAAGATTATCACCTATTTGTCTGCTTTGATTTTTCCACATCATTCGACGGATTGTTCGGATTTGATTTATTAAACAAACTAGGAGCTTCATTAGATACCAAAAATAGAAAAATTATTACGGATACCGCCGAAATTCCATATAACACTAATAATCCAATTCAAACTATTAATCCAAATTCATGCGCAACAATTAATTATCAGATAACAAATATTTGTAACGGGCTAGCATTATTTCCAGAAACATTAAATAAACAAGGAAAGGTAATTATACCGGAATCATTAGTAGAGGTTAAAAATAACTAAACGTATGTCGAAGCGACTAATTGCAGCCAATTTTCAATCAAAATGAAGATAAATCCAATTAATCTGATCCCAGTAGAAGAAGCGGAGAAAGAAATTAATATCGGTTACAATATGATAAGTCAGAAAAAATTGGCAGAACTACAAATAAAAAATATCAAGGAAAATTTTAAAAAAGAAAACTTGAATTTTGGAGAACATGCAGCTATGAAAGCCCTCCTTATGAAATACAAACATCTTTTTCATGTAGAAGGTCAGAAACTTACGTTTACCCATAAAATAAAACATAGCTTGAATATGAAAAGTGATACTCCTATTTTCGTACGAAACTACAGACAACCAATAGAAACAAAAAGGGAGATAAAAAAGCAAACGCTTGAATTACTGAGACAAGATATTGTGAGAGAAAGCATATCCCCGTGGAATGCTCCCGTGCATATCGTCACAACGAATAAGGATGGACGAACGAAACATAGAATGGTGATTGATTTCAGAAGACTCAATGAACAAATGGTTGAGGACAAACACCCGATCCCAAATATCGCCGATATCTTAGACAAACTAGGAAGAGCAAACTATTTCACTTCATTTGATCTGGCCTCCGGATACCATCAAGTGGAGATGACTGAAGAAGATAGAGCAAAGACAGCTTTCAGTACAGAGCAGGGTCATTTCGAATTCAAACGAATGCCCTTTGGTCTGAAAAATGCCCCGACAACTTTTCAGAGGATTATGGATGATGTCCTGAGAGATCTGCTCGAGGACACTTGCCTCGTTTATCTGGATGATATTATTATCTATTCGTCATCACTTCAGGAACATATCCAGAAATTAATCAAAGTATTCGAACGATTGGAAAAAGCTAATTTCAAAATTAAACTACAGACGTGCGAATTCCTAAAAAAGGAGCTTAAATATCTCGGACACGTCGTAACGGATAAAGAAGTTAAGCCGAACCCCGAAAAAATACAAGCCATCGCCAGATTTCCGATTCCAAAAACTCGAACGGAAATCAAGAGTTTTCTTGGTCTCCTAGGATACTATCGAAAATTTATTTGAAACTTTGCTGAAATCACTAAACCCCTTACGGTATGTCTTAAGAAAAATGCTAAAATAGACATTCAAAAACCGGAATATATTAAGTCTTTTCAACAATGTAAAGAGATTCTTATGAACGAGCCCATATTGCAGTACCCGGATTTTACTAAAGAATTTGTGGTTACAACAGACGCCTCAGATGTCGCCCTAGGAGCGATCCTATCGCAGGGTCCAATAGGACGGGACAAGCCGATATGTTATGCATCGAGGACGCTTTCGGACACCGAAAAGAAATACTCTACGATTGAAAAGGAACTTCTTGCTATAGTATATGCAGTCAAGCAGTGTAGGCCTTATATTTATGGAAGGAAATTCACTATTTATAGAGATCATCGACCTCTCGTCTGGTTGTGGTCACTAAAAGAACCTAACTCGAAATTAATGCGCTGGAAAATTAAATTGGAAGAATACAATTTCGAAATTGTGTATAAAAAGGGTAAATATAACACTAATGCTGATGCATTATCAAGAGTACGACTCGCCGAAATAAATGTGATCACGCAACAGGACTTAGACAGCATAACGCCAAACATAGACGATACTGAATTAATGGATATTATAGAAGAATTAGGAATCGAAATAGTGGAACCAGCCAAACCATCGACAAGTCTAGGAAAAGTCAGAAATTGTAAGGATATACGAATCACAGATGATCCACCAGGGCCTACAGAAGACACTAATACCAGTGAAGAAAGCTCAGATTCCAACACCATTCACACAACTGGATCTCAGCAGCCTACAAAAACAATTGAAATACAAGATACCATCATTGACAATAAGAAAAGGCAATTTCTTATCACGGAAAGCTTAGCACAAGCACTGGAAGTCGAAATTAAAACGAGAGACAAAAGCAAAATTCATCTCGTTAGGATACCAAGGGATGACCATGAACAAGCGATACTTCAACTATTTAAGGAATACATGAGCGATCAGTTAACTTTCTATCTGTATACTCAGGACGAAGAATTATATAAGAAATTGTGCAAAGTGTATAGCAAAGAAATTATTAATCAAGGTCCCCGAATTATTCGATGTTCGAAAAAGGTAAAAGTTATCGAAGATAGGAATCGGAAAATCGAACTCATCACGTCATATCATACTGGCCTGACAAACCATAGAGGTGCCGCCGAAACACTCGAACATCTAAAACGCAAATATTGGTGGCCCAAAATGGAAAAATTGGTAACTGAAATTGTGAAATCGTGCGATACGTGTAATCGATCAAGGTACAATAGACATCCGGATGTACCAATGTTACCAATAACAGAAACACCTGATGCACCGTTCGAAAGAATATTTATTGATCTATTTACCTGTAATAATGAAAAATACCTAACATTAGTCGATGCTTTCACCAGAGTAGGACATGCAATAAAAATCAACAGCAAGAACCCAACAGATATTTTTGATGGTCTCTTAACTTATTTTAGTTATTACGGTATACCTCGTGAAATAGGGTCAGACCAAGGGTCAGAATTTAATAACAGAATCATCAAGGAATTGGCAGCTCTCTACAAGATCATATTACATTTTGGTACAGCGAAAAACCCGGAAAGCCAGGCGAATGTGGAACGATTTCACTCGACTCTTTTAGAACATTTAAGATGCTTGAGCGATGATAATAATGTAACTAATGAACAAAGAGTGCGAGCCGCCCTAATAGCTTATAATAATTCAATACATAGTGCCATAGGAATGACACCATTCGAAGCACTCTATGGCCATACTAAAACTCGGAATCCAATGGACCTGTTTTATGGAACGACAACATATCAGGAGATTGTATCAAGACACAAAGATCGGATGTCGCTCCTATATGATAAAATTAAGCAGAAGGATAATCGACGCAAAGAGAAAACCCAAGAAAAACAAAGAAAATTAGTTAAAACCACGGAATGGAGACTAGGGGAGCAAGTATACGTTGAAAATATCACAAAAGGCAGTAAAATGTTAAAACCATTTTTCGGCCCATATAAAATTACTAAAGTTAACGACAATGGAACCGTAGAGGTAGAAACGCGGAGAGGAACCCAAACCTACCATACTAGAAGGCTAAAACACGATGTTGTTACAGATGCTGGTGTGCCTTCGGAGACGTCAGAATAACATCTCTAGATGGCCCGCTATTTCCGTTACACCTGGGAACAGCGAAGAACCAAATAAGTGACTCGACCACGGTCGTGCGATGTGACTTATGGCCCTTAGTCGATCAAGTAAACCAACTTAGCATGCATTATAAATATCTACGAGAAGTTATAGAAGACCTGCCTGATAGCGAAAATAAAATAGAACTTACAACCCTTATCGGAGAACTTGGCACTTTCCTCGATCAACTGATATATGAAAAGGATCAATTAGTTCCCACAATTAGAAAAACCCGAGGAGCATTCAATTTTCTTGGTTCCATTATCAAGGCGGTCTCGGGAAATCTTGACGTAGAAGACGCCGCAAGATATGACAAATTAATACAGGACCTCGCTAATAACCAACAAGAACTCACAAAAGCTATGCAGGTACAAGTACATTTAGCACAGGAAACAGTGAAAAACTACGAAGAAAATCTTCGAGTACTCGCCGAGAATCAAAACAATACGGCTCGTTGTCTGAATGAAATTATCGAACACTTACAGCAGTACGAACAAGAAATTCAATTTCAAAATTTATTTAGGGCTCATACGACATTAAGCATCACAATAAATACAGCTCTCTCAATTACGGGATAGACTTTTAACTGCGAAAACTTTCTCTAAATTGCAAACCTATCACCCAGCAATAATCTCAGCAGACGATTTATTAAACGAATTAAAATTTATTGAGTCTGTCAGCAAAACCGAAAAAATTGTCCTATCACCGGAAAGCGAGAATCTGTACGTTCTTGAAAAAACTATAATTGTCAAAGCGTAGATTAAAGAATACATACTCACGTTCTTATTAGAAATTCCTTTAATTGAACCCACTATATACCAATACTACAAATTCATTCCGCTACCTATCAAACAACATTCTGATTATCTAATATTGAATATTCCACAACCCTACCTGGTGGAAAATAAAGATAGGTACATTGCCTGGCCTGAGCAATGTAAGCTACTCCAGTATCAAGAATACTTATGTAAAGCTTTCAGTTTAGATGCCAAAAAACACACTACTTGTGCATATCAATTACTACGACACCTACCGATAACAGCTGACCCGATGGCCCAGTTTGGATGTCGAAATAATCCACCCAACCAATTCTGAGTGGATCCTATTCCAAGCCAACCAATCCGCAGAAATCCAGTGTGGCTCTCGACAGGACGTCCGGCAACTACAGGGAAATCTGTTAATACAATCCACATCAGAGTGTACCCTAAATTTGTACGACATTTTGCGGACCACGTCTAGCCATTACTTGGACCGGCAAATTCACTTGACGCCCCTCAACATAAGCCTGCTACCAGTTAAACAACCTCACTGGCAATTAGAGGATGTTAATATGAAAAATCTGCACCTGGAAACCTTCAACGAAACCAAAAGCAGCCTAGTCAAATTAGGCGCCCGCTTGGAAGAATTGTCCAGTTCCCATGCGATAAATACTTGGAGTGTAACAAGTGCACTGACAATGGTTTCCATAATCTTACTTGTTATTGTCGCCGTGATATGGTATCTTAGAAGACGTCAGCAGACAGCCAAAAAAAACAGCGACCAAGAATTGGAGCCAAAACGTCCCAACCCTTGGCTCGCTCCAAGAGGGGAGGAGTTAACACCTGCGGAGAGATCCTCGGCCTAGGAAGAAATGCTGACCTAAGTAGATAGATAAGACTCGCTATAAAAATGCATGCTCTTGTTTTTACAGATTAGACTTGGTTATTCGTGTCGTCGCGGACGCTCCTTTTTAAAGCACGATAATATTGTACTAAAAATCGTCAATTAATTTGTGCGAAATAAAAACACTTTTTAAAAATTCCAAATGTTTTAATAAAGTGTTAAGTCTATTTGTGAGATGATTTTCTTGTTTCTTCAAATTGATAAATTTCCTTATTTTTCCTCAATTTTTCATTTATTACAGATTAAAGTGACATTCTTGACTTTTGTCAGCTTTTTCGCTTATTTAATGGCATTGATATGTCAAAAAAAAAACTGTCCTTACTCACCTCACTGTGTTCAGTGTGCATAAATAGTATGGCACCAAATGGGATTATGAAGAAACGGTTTGACATTTAGATTTGACGTTTGGTGGGATTAAATTATACATAAATACCCATATTTTGATATGAGTTTCATTTGTTTTGTGCGATTGGTGTTTGTCAGAGGCAGCCATCTTGAATTTTTTAAATGGCAGCCTAGGTTTAATTTGATGTCATTTGGCAGGTAATTGATTTAGAAATACAATACGGTCTATCATAAGCTTGTTTTACATGTGACTCTACATGAGAAAAACAAGCTTATGATAATATCGTATTGTAGTATTTGCTATCAGTTCGAATTAGAAAAGCGATAAACAGTATTAGAAATTGCTAAAATCGATAACAATCGATAGATAAGGCAGCAATATTACTTTCAATTAAATTTTGGATAAGTTGTGTTTATTTACAGCCCTTTCTTCAGAAAATGTTCCCTCTACAAAGTTAATTTGGTTTTTTAATTTTCTTGTTATTTTAGAATAAACAAGCTTATGACATGCAGTATTGTATTTCTAAATCAATTACCTGGCAAATGACACTAAACGAAACCTAGGTTCCCATTTAAAAAATTCAGGATGGCTGCCTCTGACAAACACCAGTCGTACAAAACAAATGAAACTCATATCAAAATATGGGTATTTATGTATAATTTAATCCCACTAAACGCCAAATCTAAATGTCAAACCGTTTCTACATAATCCCACTTGGTACAATACTATTTACGCATCCTATATAACTGGGATCTCAAATTTGTGAACCTAATTAAGACACTATTTTTAATTCCATTGCCTTCTGAGGATGACTTTAAATTGGATAACTTGATACATAATGCTACTTTTTTTTTCTTAGCACACACAGAAGAATATATCAGCAAGTATCTTAGCGGACGTCGGACGTTTGCTAATGAATATTCGCGTTTTGGTTTTCATGGCGTTCTGCATTTTTGTCGGAATGTGCACCGGCTTGATCTGGCAGTTTCTATTCTGGTTACTCGAAGATCTTGCTTCTGCCCAAGGCTGCGATTTCCAAGAATGGATAAAGACTTTGCAAGGCCTTGTGATGGCCATTCAGTGTTTGGGGGGAGAACTACCGTTCTTTTTCCTATCCGGCTGGATACTCAAACGGATAGGACACGTCAATGCGATGAGCTTAGTTCTGCTGGTCATTGGAATAAGATACATTGCATATTCCGTCATTTCAAATCCATGGTGGTTCCTTCCGATTGAGCTTACAAATGGATTAACTTTTGGGTTATATTATGCTACGATGGCTTCATATGCCAGTATCGTTGCGCCCCCAGGAACTGAAACTACGGTGCAGGTAAAAAAATAACTATAATTTCAGATTGAGGACTCGTGACTTTTGTTGTTGATAGGGTTTGGTGGGAGCTGTTTTCGAAGGCATTGGAGTATCACTCGGAAGTCTTGTCGGTGGTTCTCTCTACAATACCTACGGGGGAGTTTTGACCTTTAGGATATTCGGCATTGCTTCTCTGATAGTCTGTTTGGTACACGCATTTATACAGTTTCTTCTTCAGAGGCAAACGAAAGGTAAGGATGAACCTAAAGCTATATAACAATGTTTTTAGTGATTATGTTTATTTTGATGGCCATTAAATGACCTGTGTAGTTACTCAGTATTTTAGTAACAGAAATTTTAATTGATTCTGTGATAGGTGGTCTGAATTTTGTTACAATATTAAAATATATTTTTGTACTTATATTTTCAAAGGTGCAGTCACACCTATAAAAAATGTATTAAAGATAAGTTGTTGAAGGTTGTTATACGTAAATGCGTTAAATAAACTAAGTTATATAGGTATTCTAGTTTCATTGTGGAATTTTATTGTCTATTTAAAAACTAAATGAATTATAGTTAGCACAAACTATTAGTATATATGATTAACTGAGCATAACTAACTTAACTAAACCTAACTTATTAAAATAATAACGATAAGATAAATATGGCAATTAGTAAATGATGTAAGAATTAACCTAATTAAAGACAATAGATTGGAGAAAGAGGGGAAATGAGTTTAGGAATGAAACTTTAAGATTCAGTCGTTATCTAGAAATTTTATTATTGAATCAAGGTTATCATGGAAATTATCACATCTTAGATAGATGTTATTATAGACTGAACACATTACATGAACTGGAGATCTCGATAACATGTTGGTTTTTGCTACAGAAAGGTAAAAAGTAGAAGATTCTCTTGCTTCAAGTCTTGGTACTAAAAAGTTTAATTTGTTTAATAAGAACGGGCAATCTACCTGATTATGCACTAATTTGTATAAAAGAGTAACAACAATATATTTCCTCCTGCGACTAAGGGATGAGACTTCGAAATTTGATATTAAATGTTCCTGATCTAGCTCTCTTTCAGAATATACACCATATCTCTTGAACCACATATATTTAAATAATTTCTTTTAAATACTTTCTAACATAGAAGAATAACATTTAAATATTGGAATCCAAGCAATCACTCAATATTCCAATCTGGACTGGATTAAAGAGAAGTAAAGCATTTTTAAGGCCTTTTCATTGGTGAAGGATCTACAATTTCTAATAATGAAATCTAACATTTTATTCGATGATTTAACCTGTGAAAGCACGTGTTGTGAGAAGGTAAGTTCAGAGTCAAAGATTACCCCGAGATCTCTTGCAGTTGTAACTCGAACGAGAGGAACCTGACCCACCTTATATTCGAATATCCACTTCTTTATACACTTAGAGTGCGTCATGACTTTACATTTATCGATATTAAGATGCAGACTATTTTCCGCTCTATCAATGTTTAACAATTTTGAAGTGAGTTGATTGAATGGAAAAATTTGGCATCATCGGCAAATAGCTGAACTTTACAATCAACTGATTGGCATAGGTCGTTTATATAAAGTGTAAAAAGGAGGGGGCCCAAGTTCGATCCTTGAGGTACACCTGACGTTGCTGTGAAGTAGCGGGATTTGAAGCCATTATGGTGGACGTATTGTAATCTTCGGTCCAAATATGATTTAAAAAATGTAATGAAGTTTTCAGTAAAACCAAAACCAGATAATTTATTTAACAGTATAGAGTGACTAATGCTGTCGAATGCCTTACTAATATCAGTATAGATGACATCAACTTGTCTTCGTTTGTCAAGTGATTCAGATACAAACTGTACAAAACTGCTTAGGTTAGTTGCAGTAGATCGCCGTTCGGTGAATCCATGTTGAAAAGGGGATATAAGATTTTTACGCAGCGATAAATTTTGACATATATGACAATTTCAAAAACTTTAGCAAAGTTCAATAAAATCGAAATAGGCCTGTAATTGGAGACCAATGTGGGATCCCCAGATTTGAGGACAGGAATAACTTTAGATAGCTTCCACTGATGTGGAAAACTAGCGGATTTAAGAGATAAATTAAAGAGGATCAACAGGGGCTTAGCGAATACATCACAACAGTATTTAATTAAAAAACTGGGCACTTTGTCTTTTCCTGCAGTCATTTTGTTTTTCATTTTCATAGCACATATTACGTCAGTTTCTTGCACCTGATTAATATTAATCGAGGTCATATTGATTCCATTTACGGATGTGGTAATGATGTCATTGTGGGAGTACACTGAGCTAAAGTAATCTTCGAAGATATTTACAATATCTTGGGGATTATCACTACTAGTATCATTATACTTAATAATGTCGAGGATTCGAGTACTACGACTTTTAGTCTGAATATATGACCAAAACGCACGAGGGTCACGTGAAAGAGATTGTTCGATGTTCAATAGATAATCAAGATTCTTTTATACTGGCTTTAACTATCGCTCTAATATGTTTGAATTCATGATAGTAAGTGTCGGAGTTACTACGTCTGTATTTCTTATAATAGCTATTTTTGAGTTTAATATTGGAGATAATGTCTCTGGTGAACCATGGTGGATAGCTGGATTTTTTTGCTTTGTATAATGGAACATGTTCATCTAGAACTTTATACAGTGAGAATCTTGTAACGCTGCACATAGACGAAAATTACGTGATCAGATAATACATTTCTGAAGTCATATAAAACTGCACATAGGGATTTTAACATTTTGCTATGGTTACTACTCAATTTTCAATGCTGAACCATTTAAAAACTGCACATAGAAAGTATTAAGGAAGGTTTATTTCATTGCACTCATTCATGCATTTCATTCATTCATTCTCTCAATGAAGCTCCATTTCAATGCTGAACCATTTAAAAACTGCACATAGAAAGTATTAAGGAAGGTTTATTTCATTGCACTCATTCATGCATTTCTTTCATTCATTCTCTCAACAAAGCTCCATTTGAGAACAATTGTACATTTCTACTTTTTCGGCGGTTGTGTACATTATTTTACAATAAATCAAAAGAACAATTTAATCCAATCTGACAATCCAAAATCAGTAGTATCATTACTAACGCACGGTAACCATGGCGAATGAAATAAATTTGGTAAATAATAATGTAATAAAGCTTCCATTGATAATTACTATGTGCAGTCTTATAAGCTTCTCAGTGTATAGGATACTGTAGAATTCGTTACAAGCAAGATCAATTTCATTACAGCGTTCTAAAGATGACGAATCACACTTGAGTAGAGCATCATATAGACTCGGGAAGTTAGCTTTGCGAAAATTGTAGCATTTAAAGTTTTCATTGGCTTGAAAAACAACGTTAGATGTTGGTTCCAAGTCAAATTCGATAGAGAGTGCAGGATGAAAGACATCTTCTTGGACATAAGTCCAAGTTTCAGTGAAGATGCACCAAACTCGGTATGTCGGTAGATATCGTGAAAAGAAATAAAAGTTTCCTATAATTTTTTTTTAAAATGAATAAGTTTTGAGATAATCGAAGAGAAAGGAGAATCGTATATTTTTAAAACGTACAATAGATGAGAGCGGCCCGAATTCTTAACCTGCCTTAACGTTCGGTTTTTTACTTTACAACCCCATAAATTGTCGCGCCTCAGATGATATGATGAAACACATTTAGTTCGTTCACTCCGTTCTGGTTAACGTTGTGACGAGTAATTAGTTGGTGTAGTTTATACTTTCCATTTTAAGTTTATTATGTGTGTGTGTAGTGTGTGATTACACATTTCGAGAATACGCAGATTATTCGAACACATGTTGTAAGGTAATTGCCTTTTTCGTAATTTGCCCGCTTCCGAATTTGTTTTTACCTCATGTGACCAAGTTCAGTCTGATAGGCAAATAATTTAGCAGACCAGCGCGGCGGAAGCAATAATTCTAGTTACTAATTTTCCCCATTTTTTAATAGTACATAATTGTAGTAATTGTTGGATACAGGAATAAATAAAAACCCGTTACAAGCGTTAATTATCCTACACTATTAAGACTCGGCAAATTTGATGTAATTACAGTTTGCGTAAATGTTAGTGCGACGAAAACGCACGCTTTTTTCAAAGTGTTTTTACACGTTTTGCGGGCAAACTTAAAAGCCTCTCATAAATTTATTCGTTTACGATAGATATTTATTGTCTTCTTGCAGCCGCGTGCCATTCATAACACAATTTAAATCGCTTGTCTTGTTTCACGGCGGCAGAAATTTAAATCGCTACGGTATTTATAAAAACATCGGCTCCAAATTATGCAAATTTCAAGTTGCACCGATTAAAAAATTTTATTAAGATATTTTGTTTGAAATAATGTCACAAACGTGTCCCTCAAGTTTGGTGCATCTTCAATGAAACACCTTGTAGAATCATGTCGAACGTTACATTCAAATTTAGCTAATACTAAATCTAGAAGTCGACATAGTGAGTTATGAATATTCAGTGCTATTCTGTAGCGTGGTGGTTTACATTGGCTACTGACGTCAGTGGTTAAATTGTATTGACTGAATAGGAATTTAACCACTGACTTCAGTAGCCAATGTAAACCACTACGCTACAGAATAGCACTGATTGTTATACTGGGACATGTCCATTAGGGTTTAAAAATTGATGAGTAATGTGCTTTGTGCAACGTGTGTGGAATCTTTACAATAGTTAGGTATATTGAAGTCACCTATGATAAATAACTTATTCTTATATGTACAGTTCTGTTCAAAGTAATCAAGTAATATCTGTAAATCATTAACTGTTGGAGTATGTGGTATGTACAACGTAAAAATATAAAAGTTAATGTAGCTTAACATACATTTACAACCGAGAATATCAATATTCGCCAGCGCGTTTCTTAAGCTAGATAAGTCTAATGAGTTAACAATGATGGTATCCTTAACGGCGAGTAAGACACCTCCGCCACGAGCGATATTTCCCTTCCCGTAAGTTTCTATCGCATCGAAATACCGTATACTCCTGAGAGCCGAATATTTCAGAGTTTTGAAATCGGATGTCAACCACGTTTCAGTTAGGCAGATAATGTTACATTCACTATCACTTACCGCAGATTCAAATTGCTGAATTTTGTTTTTTATGCTACGAACATTTTGGTAAAAACAGGTTAGATAAAATTTCTTCTTTACTGTCTTATTGAGAATCTTATTATTTAAGGGTACGTTTTTTTATAAAAAAGACTAATTTATTGGATTATTCAATTCCTCTAATTTGTTTGCAGGTACTGAAACTTTAAAAGAACTGTATTCTTCAGGATATTTCGACGGGATGTTTTCACACTTGACATTCTGGAAACCTTTATTCTGAAGATAAGTTTTTAGATCCTCGCTTTTTAAATCTGGTTGGAAGCGATAAGCATGTAACTCATTTTTGGAACACCTTTGATGCCTTTTTCGGAACCGAATAGTGTTAGGAATTTCAAGGCAGTCTGAGTTGACCTTTTTTTGGTTTACGATGCAATTGTAGTAAAATTTTCCAATCCTAATTTGCTCTTATATACTGACTGCTCCGAGGGGTTTACACTCAGTGTAACATGCCTATGCCTATACAGCGTTGGCATATGTATTACTGATTGTATTATCAGTAATCTTAGATGTAACTATTGTAGTTGAATCTTCATTTAATGCCAGTACTTTCTTCATTATTGCAATCTGTGCTTGTTTGTTCCTAAGCAAATTGTTATTTTGAGTGGCATTAAACCCATCAATTTCCTTTTGCTTTTCTTTGTCCATAGGTAACTTGGGAGCTTTGCTTTTATTTATTGCACTGCTTATTGTATTGTTCGCATCAGTTATGCTACAGGATCTTACTTCTTGTTGATCATTTTGTAAGTGTAATAATTGCTTCTCATTATTCCTACTTATTTTATTAAGTTGGTTTTTTATCGTAGCAACTTCCGTGTGCAATTTATCATTTTCTTTTTTTAATTTTCTGTTGTCATCTTCAATAACATCTAGTTGATTACTTATTTTTACTAATAATTTTTTGTAATCATCTAAAATAATTGAAATTTATCTCCGCCCACAATAATTTTATATCCGTAGATACGTATTTCGGCAGCTAAGCTGCCATCTTCAGTACAATTTAATATTTATATAAAACTACATGGAATCTAACAGCTACCTACCTACCTACCTGATCATATTATCTATACTACTAATACTATCTAAAAATAACAAAATTAACACTAAAAAATAGTAAAAGAGAGACTGTGGTTTAAGAAATAATTAAAAATTATCTCCGCCCACAATAATATTAACAGTCAAAACCTACCAAAAATGCAAATCAAATAAAACGGAAATGAGTATTGGTCTAATAACCGGAAACGGTTCTTATTCTCCCGAATAAAGAACTTCTGTAAGCATTTAATTCCCTGTTATTTGATACCGCTTGAATTTATCCCTGAAAAGAAATTATATACCTATATATGCATATGCATGCACCTATATATATATGCACAAATCGCCAAAAAGCAACCTACAGATTAGAGCAGATCACACCCACACACCACAAGTTAAGAGCACTTTACGATATTTATCTCGGAGAATCCTCTCCTTATCACATATCGAGTGCAAATGCGCTTAACTGTCTCTAACACCCCTTTATATAAAATTTAAGTCGCGACCTCTTGCGGCTGACTTTTGACCTAACAAAAACGACATCTGGCGGCCGATTCCTGACTAAAACACATATATACACAAACACATAAATAAATATATATATATGCACAAAACGCCAAAAAGCAAGCTACAGATAAAAGCAGGTCACACCCACACACCACAAGTTAAGAGCACTTCACGATATTTATCTCGGAGAATCCTCTCCTTATCACATATCCAGTGCAAATGCGCTTAACTGTCTCTAACACCCCTTTATATAAAATTTAGGTCGCGACATCTGGTAGCTGATTTTTGACCTAACAAAAGCGACATCTTGTGGTCGATTTCTGACTCAAACACACACACATACACATACATATATATATATACATTAAATAATAATAATAATAATAATAATAAATCCGTATATAAAACCTACAAAATTAGAGTAAATCAAACAATGCGGAACTAGGTATTGGTCCATTATCTGAATTCATTAAATTGTTTTTATTTTTTTGAATAAAAATACTTTCGTAAGCATTTAATTCCCTATTATTTGATACCGCCTTAATGAGTTTTAAATTATCTTTAATAATACTGTGTCCAGTATTGTAAATATGTTGGGCAACACTTGATTTCTCAAACCTATTGTACCTTAAATGTTCCTTAAAACGTGTTAATATATTTCTTTTTGTTTGTCCAATATATTTATTAGCACATTCATTACATTTAATTTCACAAATTCCAGATTTCTGTTCAACGTCAACTTTATCTTTCGGGTTTCCCAATAAATTCTTTATAGTATTGTTAGTAGAAAAAGCTAATCGTAAGTTTTGAGTTTTAAAAATATAATTTAAACCTTTAGTGTAAAGTGCATCAAAAGGCATTTTAACAAATTTTCCTAGAGATGAAGTTGCCGTTAGAGTGCTAGAATTTTGGACTTGTTTCCTATGGCTAATCTTCCTAATTATATTATCTACTATTTGGGGAGTATAACCATTATGAACCGCAACATTTTTAATATATTTAAGTTCTTTGTCATATCGGAATTTAGTAAGTGGAAATGAGAGTAATCTATTTACTAAAAAATTTAGTGCCGCGAGTTTGTGTTGTACAGAATGTTGTGATTCGTTAATTATAAACCGGCTAGTATTTGTATCTTTACGATAAATGTCGATTTCTAATTCATTTTTGCTGTTTCTAATTACACGAGTGTCTAAAAAGGGAATCGCACCGTTTTCTTCCTTTTCGTATGTAAATTTAATGCTATCAAATTTTGAATTTAATTTTTTTAAAAAATCTTCCAAATTACATTTCTTGGTATCAAAAACTGCAAAAATGTCATCAACATAACGCAACCAAATTCTTGGAAAATACTGATAATCATCTCTTACGTCATTTTCGAATTTACTCATAAATAAATTGGCCAAAAACGGTGACAAACAGTTTCCCATTGCGGTCCCTTGAACTTGTTCAAAAATAAACTAAAAAAAACAAAAAAAAACAAAAAATAAACTAAAATAGTTATTAATTCCTTTGGAATGTTAATATCGTAATTTGGCTCATTTTTTCCACCCGTGATTCCTACACTGTTGTGATTCACCATTTTTTCCATCCTTTCATTAGCGTTGTCATTCCCCGCTTCAGTTGTTTCCTCGAACGTTTGTTTGTTGCAGCAGGCACCTGGACCCGCGCAACTTCTGTGAAAATACGTACCGTAATTGAGGCATTTAACTCTCTTCCTAACTGCATAATTTCCACATTGACCGCATATTTCTTTAGTAGTTTCTTCGTTGCTTTTATCGCCCATTGCTTGTATACATAGGATCGGCAGCAAAATTCGGTAATAATGTGAGAAGTCTGAAGTTTGAAGTCTTTCAGGTCAGACTGTGTTACTTATAGCAATTAGTAATCACTAATTAAGTTATTACAATTGAGATTACCTTCTTGATTTAATAGTTTTGATTGGAACCATCCACTGCGATAGTAATCACTAATTTTCATAACAGAATTATATGGTTTACCCGGTATAAATAATTATTTTTACAGGAGCACATCATAACACGTGTAAACTGTGCGGAGCGATAGGCGATAGAGAAGCAGATGAAGCAGACGTGTCTCCTGTCGCACCAAGTACATGCATTACCTGCAGCGCGACGTTTGTCGCGGCATGTGTACTTACGAGCTCCCATATAAAACAATATAAATCAGTGGTGTCGGTGTCGCGTCGCGACACGTGTCTCTGCAGCCTGTCTCTGTCGCTGTCGCTGACTTCGGAAGTCTACCTTTAGTTGTCGCAGTATGCCGTGAAAGTCTAGTGAGAACTGTGAGTGAGAATGTGGTACTTGTTATTTAACTTGTTATGACGGGTTGCGCCATTTATGATGTTCTATTAATACTAAGTGCGCTATTAGTATGCAGGGTTATTCACGCAAACCATTCATTAAAAGTTTTCAGGGAAGAAGTTTAGATAGAAATTTGAAATTTACGGAGAGATGCTTCGAAACTTTTCAAATAAAATAAAATTGACTCCCAGTCAATTCCGGTTATACCGGAAGTAGTAATCAACTGAAATTTTATTTATAATAGTTGATATTGCAGTTGAAGCTTTAAGGTTCTTAAGAATTCCACAAGCTTAATCTATTAAGCTACAGGGTGTACCACTCCACTCAAAGATATTCAAACACACAAAAATACTTTTTTTCAAATGGAACGACCAATATCTTAATGCACCATCGTATGTGGAATTAAATGCTGCGTCGAACTGTATTAGCATACCTAACTTTAACAGTTCTTGAGTTATGAAACATTTCTGATTTAATTCATAAAAATTTACAATTTTAATAGATCAAATATTTTTAATTTTGTTAAGATAGCATGGAAATGATAACAATGTTACTACAAGTTTTGTAGTAAACCAAAGAAAATAGAATTTCGCAAAAATGTAATTTCACAAATTTTAATTGTTCTTTGATCATCCTTTTCTTGGGACATTGCGATTTTATAAAGAATTGAAGAATAAAATAGCCGCTAGTTTACAATTCTCTGGGTTAGCGTGAGTGTTTTAAAACTATTACTTGATTATCTTCGGTATTTGTTACTGATCTTAGTTTCGTTTTCTTACATTTTATCTTTTCAAATTCTAAAAAGTTAGGTTCAAACCTTCCAAACTTTTTTATTCATGACATACAAGAGAGAATACATTTCATTGAACCCACATTCTCTTCTCTCAACAACTTTAAATTAAATTAAAATTAAATTAAATTTAAAATAGATTTAAAATATCAACGTTTGAAGAATTTTGACTTTGATTCTCAAATTTTTTTTGCTTTTGTTTAAAATTTACAGTAACGGGAAATGCAAAATGCAACTATTTGTATTTTCATGACTATAAAATTAAACAACAAAATTAAAAATATTTAACCTAATAAAATTCTAAATTTTTATGAACTAAATAAAATACAGGGTGTCCCAGCAAGACCTTTCATTAAAAGTTTATGGGGTTCTGGCCAAAATAGAAACTTGAACATTTAGAATTAGATACAAGTGATTGCGTTCTCTTGAGCTAAAATATTTTCAGAGTCTAGCACTTCCGGTTATACCGGAAGTCGCCATCTACTTTGTTATTTTAAATGGAACACCCTAATTTAACTTGAAGGCTTCCGCGGCCGTCGTCCATGTTTGAATTGGCTTCCGGTTGGAACCGCGTCACGTTGACTTCTACTGCCGACGTTTCGTTCTTCATTGCAGAAGAACTGCAGTCTCAACGACTAACCCGAAGCAGCAGCAACACCACCAGCAGCAGCAGCCCAGAAGAAGTTCTTCTGCAATGAAGAACGAAACGTCGGCAGTAGAAGTCAACGTGACGCGGTTCCAACCGGAAGCCAATTCAAACATGGAACACCCTATTTATTTATTTTTTATTTATGTCTATCTATTACAGTTTTTGAGATAAAAATTATTTTCCGAAATCATGGCAGGTGGTTGACGTTTTAAAAATGGGCTGTAACTCTTATTTGAAACGAGATAGAAAATTGAAATCTAATTAAGTTTGTAATTTGAAGATCCCTTTATCGTAGATATTCTTTAAAATAAACATCTTTGCCTGAGAATAATTCTAAAAATTTCATCAAGAGTTAAAAATGTAAAAAGATCGATTTTTTCAAATGGAATGCCAAATTTTCCGTTGCGTAATCAAATTGGTGATAAAATTTGGCACAAAGTGGTATTACATGTTTCTATACCTAAATCAAACCGTTTTAGAGTTATTTCCAAAAAAACGGAAAATTTTACCATTATGGCGTGTTAACGTCGGAGCGTTACTTAGATCTATTACGAACTGTAGTAGAAGATTTTCTTGACAGCCTGCCTTTGAACTTACGAAGAAGCTTATGGTTTCAACTGGATGGAGCTCCGGCCCATTGCACCCAGGAAGTATCCCAATAACTCACCTTAATGTTCGAAGACAGGTGGATAAGGCGGTTAGGACCATGGAACTGGCCTGCAAGGTCTCCAGATTTGACACCTTTGGATTTCTACCTTTGGGGACACATAAAAAATCAGGTCTACCAGACACCGGTGAACACGAGGGAGGAAATGGAAGTACGCGTGCGAGCAGCATTCAACAGGCTCTCTCCTCAAGAAGTACGAACAGCGACACTTGAGGATGTTTCTTCACGCTTAACACAGTGCTTGAATGCGAACGGCCACCCATTTCGAACATTTATTATAATTTGTTTCTAGTTTTTTATATCCATTTTTTGCCATCTGAAGTAAGTGTGGATAGTTTTCGTTAAATATTCTGCAAGTTCTGCTAACAATTTTGTCGCATTTTCCGTGTATAAAAAATAAATTAAGAATTTCTTGATTTGTATAAACATTATTTTCCTTGCTTTTATTCATTTTGCAACTTGAAATGAAACTTCTTAAAGGCACTCTATATTAGTTAATGAGTTTCAATAACTTGACCTTTGAAAAATTATTTTTTATAATGATAAACTTTTCCGTTTTTTTGGAAATAACTCCAAAACGGTTTGATTTAGGTATAGGAACATGTAATACCATGTACCAAATTTTATCACCAATTTGATTGCGCAACGAAAAATCTGGCATTCCATTTGAAAAAATCGATCTTTTTACATTTTTAACTCTTGATGAAAAGTATAAATTTAAGAATTATTCTCAGGCAAAGATGTTTATTTTAAAGAATACCTACGATAAAGGGATCTTTAAACTACAAACTTAATTAGATTTCAATTTTCTATCTCGTTTCAAATAAGAGTTACAGCCCATTTTGAAAACGTCAACCACCTGCCATGATTTCGGAAAATAATTTTTATCTCAAAAACTGTAATAGATAGACATGGTATGGTTTCAATAAAAGCGACTCAAAATTATGATTCCCATCTAAAAGTGCAAAAATAAATAGGGTGTTCCATTTAAAATAACAAAGTAGATGGCGACTTCCAGTATAACCGGAAGTGCTAGACATCTGAAAATATTTTAGCTGAAGTTTCTATTTTGACCAGAACCCCATAAACTTCTAATGAAAGGTCTCGCTGGGACACGCTGTATATCTCACAACTTAAAAACTTTTGAAGATAGATATAGGGAATGCGCATTTTTGAGAATTTTTTTGCAATGTCAAAAATGATGGGGAATAAACGAAGGATTGTTGCAGCATTTAATTGCACCTACGATGGTGTATTAAAATATTGGTCGTTCCATTTGAGAAAAGTACTTTTCTGTGTTTGAATTTCTTCGAATGAAGTGGTATATTTTAGAAAGCCTGTAGCTTACTAGATTATGCTTATGGAATTTTTAAGACCCTTAAAACCTCAACTACAATAACAGTTATTACAAATATAATTGCTTCAATAATAGCTGTGATATAATTTTTTGTAAATCAGATAATAGAATTCAGATTTTTAAGAAAATTCAAAATATCTCAAGAATGATGTAATTTAGAGATAGGGAAATGTTTGCAATTTT
The DNA here is from genome assembly GCA_958336345.1 of Dorcus parallelipipedus. Lineage (NCBI taxonomy): Eukaryota > Metazoa > Arthropoda > Insecta > Coleoptera > Lucanidae > Dorcus > Dorcus parallelipipedus. The sequence continues at coordinate 38,202,636 of OY284475.1, forward strand.
ACATATTTTTATATGTAGAATTCAAAAACGTAACCAAAAATATAGCATCACATTTAAAATAATCGAGTTGAAAGCGACTTCCGGTATAACCGGAAGTAGCTGGAGGTTAATTTTGTGTTATTTGAAAAATTCCCTTTCGAATACATCTGCTCAGGAAATTTCAAATTTCTATCTAAACCTCTTCCTTGAAAACTTTTAATGAACGGGTTGCGTTAATAACCCTCTAGTAATCGCTAGAGCAGTAACGTGTGCGCGCAGCCTCAAAGTGTTCCATCACGAACAACAGCATGCACGTGGCATTTACTGTCCGCCATTAACATGTAACCGATTCGCTCAATAAATTATTGTTACCAATTAAAATGTATTTTTTATTATACCTGCATCAAAATCTTTGTTTTTAAAACTAAAAAGCATGCGAAAAAAGTCGATTAAAGCACGCCGTGTTTTAAATTTGCCTAGGAAACAACACATACAATCTCCACGTTAACGATTCAAAATGCGATCCACAGGCAACTTTGCAAAATGAATTTAAATTTTAATGTCATTCAAATTTTCACATTTTAGCGCAGGTATAATAAAAAATATCGTAATACACGTGCATAAGAGCCTTTAAAGCACTTGCGCTGTTAAAAGCGCTCCGCTTCGCATCGCGCTTTTAAACCCGTCGCGCGTGCTTTAAAGGCTCTCTTATGCACTTGTATTATAAGATACTATTAATTATAACGCGATCAGAAGAGTACTCATGTATAAAAATTTGAAGTGGGACACTTACGTTTTTTTCTTTTTTTTGTAATTTTGTGTTTGAATCAACTTATGTGTATTAGAAGCGAAATAGTAAAAACATAAAAATGTACATTTAAATAGAATTAGAAAAGAAGTTCAAATGAAGTTGGCAATAACTTTCAAAAATAAACAGTTTCAGTATTTATATATTAGTATAAAAATCTAATAATTAAGTAATATTCAATAACTTAAAATGAATATTTTTAGAAATTGATTCGAAATTGACCTATCAAGTAATTTTGCGTTAGGCGTACTCAACTTCTTTAAAAATGACAGCGTTGTCTTATTTTTAAATCAAATATTTTTAGACGAAAATAATCTATTAATAACGGGCTTTCGATAGTGTAAAAACAGAAAGGGACATATTTTTTGTTTGGACACAATTAAATCTTAAACTTGAGCTCCGCGTATAGTAGGACTCTCGCTTCGTTTTTCTCAAAAATGACAGCGTTGTCTTATTTTTAAATCAAATGTTTATAGACGAAAGTAATCTATTAATAACTAGGCTTTCGATAATATAAAAACAAAAAGGGATATATTTTTTGTTCGGCCACAATAAAATCTTAAACTTTCATTCCGCATACTCCAGGACATCGAAAATCTAAGGTGATTTGAAAACTTGTTCAAAATAAGTATGTAATTGAAAATAAAAAGATACACAATGCTTTTTTTACAGTACTAAACGCCTCTTTATTTGATTTAAAAATAAGACAACGCTGTCATTTTTGAGAAAACGAAACGCGCGTCCTGCGGAACTAAAGTTTAAGATTTAATTGTGGCCGAACAAAAAATATGTCTCTTTTTGTTTTTACACTATCGAAAACCCGTTATTAATAGATTTTTTCGTCTGAAAACATATCATTTAAAATAAGACAACGCTGTCATTTTTGAAAAAGTTGAGTACGCCTCGCGCAACATTACTTGATAGGTCAATTTTATTTTTATTTTATTTATATATATAATTAGATGTACAGTACATCGTATATAGTGGTCTAATATACAAACTTAAACATTAAATAAACAACTAATACGTTTTATAACATTAATAATACTTAAAATTTGCATTTTAAAAATTACGTCCTAACTTTTATTTTCTTTGCACAATTTTCAATTAATTTTTTCAAATTTGTTCCACTTAAATTATTCCAATCTTGAATTGTTTTCGGAAAAAAAGAAAATTTATGATTGTTAGTTTTCGAAAATGGAATTTTATAGATGAATTTATGATTTTTTCTAGTGCTCGAATCATTTATTTGTAATTTAGTTAGAAAATTGTGCATCGAATCAACTTTGAAATGAATATAACAAAATAATTTTAATCTTGCTTCTTGTCTTCTAGAAGATAAAGTTTCCCAATTTAATTCCCATAGTATGCGTGAAACAGATGAAGTTGTTCTATGGTCATTCATAACATAAAGAGCTGCTTTATGCTGCAATATTTCTAGATCTTCAATTAAATATTGTTGGTGCGGATCCCAAACTTCGTGTGCGTACTCAACTTTGGGACGGATATATGTCATATAAGCTTTTTTAAGTACAGGTTTTCCAGAGTCTTTAAGATTTCTTCTAATGCAATATAGTGTTTTATAAGCTTTTTTTGAAGATATTCTGAATATGACTACTCCAATTTAAATCATTTCTAAAGGTCACTCCTAGATATTTACACGTATCATTATATGTTAGTAATTCATTTTCTAATTTGTATGAATGGGTTTGAAATAATTTTGTAATACCAAACGATACTGCAACACATTTCTTTGTATTAATTTCCATTTTATTTTCGTCACACCACATATGAATTTTGTCTAAATCTTTCTGGAGTAAAATCCAATCTTATGTATTTTTTCTTTTGTTATAAATAACGCAGTCATCAGCAAATAATTTCGTTTCGCAACTTAAATTTTGTGAAATATCATTTATAAATATAATGAATAATATTGGTCCGATCACACTACCTTGAGGTACTCCAGAAATGACAGTCAGCTCAGATGAATAGATATTATTTATTCTAACTCTCTGTTTCCTGTCCTTAAGATATTCGTTTATCCATTTTACAGCTCGCATATCACACCCCAAATTTTGTAATTTTCTTATAATAAAATCATGAGGAACTTTATCAAAGGTTTTTGTAAAATCGATGAAAATTGCGTCTACCTGTCCCTTATCATCAATTATTTCTGCCAATTCAGTATGAAAATTTATCAGTTGAGTAACACAGGAAAAATGTTTTCTAAAACCATGTTGATTTCTTTTATAATATTATGTTTATCACAAAAATATTGAAGATAGTTCGTCAGAAGTTTTTCTAAAATTTTGCATACTATACATGTTAAACTAATCAATTTCTAAAAATATTCATTTTAAGTTATTGAATATTACTTAATTAGTAGATTTTTATACTAATACATAAATACTGAAACTGTTTTGGTATTATTTTAGAATTTTTTTTTATTGCTGAAAGTTATTGCCAACTTCATATCGGCTTCAAAAGAAATAAACTTTTTTGATATTTTCTTAAACTGTGGCCTTTTCTTCAATCAAAAATTGCAAGATGCGAAATATTTTTACATTCTGGATTTAATAGTTATTTATGTACCATTTATGAGCAAGCAAACGAGGTCGATAAAGACACTTTGCTGCCGTGGTACATATATAGTATATTGTGTCACAGGGGTAGAAAGTGAGCATTAGCAACCCGCGGCTATGAGCTGCACGAGCGAGCGAAGCGAAGCGAGGGCAGCTCATATCTAAGGGCTGCTAATGCGTTTCTGCGTGTGTGACACACAACTGTTTTTCGCTTAGCCCTAAATCAAATTCAAACTTTGTTTAAAACTGACGTTTAATGAAAAATTCTGTGAAATGTCAAAGCGCGCAAATGAAAGTCAATGTGTTGCTAGGTTACGAACTATAAATCGTGTTGTTATGAGTTTAGCAGCCCTAGGGCAGATAAACATTACTTTCCGTCACATTTTTAGGGTTAATATGAGTTACTTTCACATATGTTAGGCGAAAAATATTTTTTCGACTACTACATACTCAACCATTTCTTTTGTAATATCCAAACCTTGCAGATTTACATCTATGTTTATATCATCGTAAATTTTTGAAAAATTTATTTCATTTACCTTATAGTAAACGACACTGGCGTTCCGATGACACCAAAAGATGTGACGCCAGTGCAAAAGACTTTTACGTTCTGCAAACAAAAAACAGTCACTTCGCGTCATGATGTTTGTCATGTACTTAATTATCAACATTTTTTAACAATTTTCGAAAAAATATATGTAGATACATATTTACATTTATATATTTACCGCCGATTTTTCTTTTCCTATATGTGACCTTCTTGTTAATGGAGTTTAATTTACCCATGTTTACAATTTAAATAAATAAAATAATGAATTTCATTACACTGTTGAGCTGCAGGTAATATTAAAATTTCGCATGGGCATGAAATAGGATTATACGTAAAATTTTTGGTGTTGCAGCTTCAATCCTCTTCAATATTTTACAAATATAGATAACTAATTGTTCCTTTTCTATTATACGACGCATACGTGCAATTAAAAATAAAGTCTACTTTGAACGATAATTGCGTCTTATTACAATTTACCGTAAAAAATGTGTAAGTATTTGAATATAATTATGTACATGCATGTGTATTTCTGAACCCGTTGAATATTGAACATTATGACCGAATGCAGCCTAGTAAGTTGCTTATGATGACGGAACCACCGACACGCAAGAGTTATTATCGTTCTTTCGCAATATGTGTTGAACAGAGATAGCTCTAAGCAACTAATGTTGGTGGTTTTCAATAGCCGCATGGTCGGCAGGCGACTGCCAACCAACCAATCATAATATCACAAATATTTCCCCTTAACGTAGCAAAAAGTAGGGATAGTAAAATGCGAACTTCTGAGGGGTAACTTTGTAGGATTCCTCTTAAGGCCGATTTATAAACGTACCGTTCCCGTTCCCGTTTGTCGTTACCGTTCGTGTTTACCGCTACCGTTGCTGCTTGCGCAATGTGACATGTGACATTTGAAATTTGAATTTTCAGTGTTTGTTACGCAAAGGTTTCACGTTTAGGTGCATTTAGGTGTTTAATTTTTTTAAAGAAGAATGGATTTAGAAGAGGAGAATTTATTAGGAGCTTTGGGTGTAGTACTATGTTGTGCGATTGTACTAAAATTAATAAAACCAAGAAGACATCGAAGATTTAAGATAAGACCGATCAATAAAAGTAGAAGAGCCCGAGGTAGCTTTAGCTACTACGATAAAATGAAAAGACTAGATGAACAACAGTTCTTTAAATATACCAGAATGACCGTACCAATATTTGAACAATTACTTGCAAAAGTGAAACCGGCAATTACTAAAGCAAAGAGATCTGACGGAATTAATTCAGAGGAAAGACTTATTGTGACATTACAGTAAGTATGTTAGAGAAATTCTTCTGTATATTTTATTTATTAAAACGATTGTAGGTAATAAGCATATTTTATTTTAGGTATCTTTGTCAAGACATAAGCATGCAAAGTTTAGCCTGGAGTTTTAATATAGGCTTAACTACGGTACACAAAATTATTCATGATACATGTATAGCAATCTGAGATGCTCTAAATGCTGACTATTTAAAATGCCCATCAACTGAAGAGGAGTGGCTCAGTATTGCAAAAGGTTGGACCGTTGGAATTTTCCACATTGCTTAGGAGCCCTTGATGGCAAACATATTTCAATACAAGCACCTGCAAATAGTGGATCCCTTTATTTCAATTACAAAAAGCATTTTAGCATTGTACTGTTAGCTACATTTGATTCAAATTATATATTCACTTTAGTAGATATACGCTGGATTTCACAAACGTCACTTAACTTTAATCATCGATTAAGAATAATCATTTCTATACCTTCAACACATGTAACCATGGCATCGTTTACATTTAACGCATGATTAAATTTAGGTAACGTTTGTGAAATCCGCCAATAGGCTCATATGGATCACAAAGTGATGGTGGCATATTCAGAAATAGCATGTTTGGGAAACAACTGAAACGTAATACAATGAATATTCCCAAAAAACGACTACTACCACACACTAATATCACTATGCCACATTTTTTTGTGGCAGATGAAGCATTCCCTTTAAAAGATTATATAATGCGACCGTTTCCTGGCAAGAATCTCTCCAGAGAACACAGAATTTTCAATTATCGTCTTGCTCGTCCTCGCCAGGTTATAGAAAATACTTTTGGAATTTTAGTTGCTAGATGGCGAATATTACGAACTGAAATTAATGCTAAATTAGAAAATATAGACAACATTATTAAGGCAGTGGTAGTTCTACATAATTATTGTCAAATAAACTTAGCAAATAACTTACCACAGGGAAATATGTATGTACGTTTGTTAATTTTCTAATATTAATAGCATTTGTTTTCTTTTTTCTTTCGCCTCATCATTCGGCATTTCTTCCAATCGTGATAATACCTAGTGAATAAATGTTGTGTTAGCATTTTCATCTCTCTTCTTTGAGGTATTTTCTTTCAGAGTTACCATGATAGTTTTTGCAGTTTCTACCATATCGTCAATTTGGTTGTCTACTTTACGTTTAACACCTATTCGTTTACTCCCTACAACAAAATTAAATGATAGGTAACCAAATTAAAATATATCAGATTAAAAACCTTTACCTTGTGATGCTTTAGGTGTATCAGTTTCAAATGATGTTTGCACGTCTTCTTGGTGGACAGGTGATTGCATATCTAATGGCTCATTGTCCTGGACGTCGAGATTCCCACTTTCTGGTGATAAAATTTGATTCAGAGAACTCCACTGTGATGATACAGAACAAGAGGGCTGTGATTGTGAAAGTACACTTGGGACATTTGTGATAGTTCTAAAAAAAATTACATTTTAGTGCACTGATTAGAATAAGACAAAAATATTATTAAACCGACTTTCGAGATCTAGAATAACGTGCATCAAAATAGCACCAGCTACTTTCAGGACAACCAGATCCCGATGGTTTTTCACGTTTTTCTCGTAAAAAACGATCTCTTAAATTTCTCCAGTTTCTTACACTTATCAACTAAAAAGATACTTTAAATAATGCAAGCTTTAGATGTACAAAATAAAAGGCAGCAAATTTACCAGAAATATTTACAATTTTAGCAATTTCTTGCCAAGCCAGTTCTTTTTTGTGTTATTTTTATATTCCTTATGTTTTAGGTCGTATAAAAATTCATAATTCTGAACCAGTTCAATTAATAATTCTAATACATTACTATTACTATGAGTTGAAGCTGCAACAGAAATATTTTTGTTAGATAATAAATTACATTTTTAAGGAAGAACTCGCCTGTATATTCTATATCACCTTGTATATTTTCCATTTTAACTTCTTCTTTCAACAGTCACAAATGCAATATTTTTGTTATTAACCTAAAAAGCAACTATCAAGGCGTCAGGCTATAATAGAATCCATGTGCGAGTAAAAAACGTTGATTGGCCAATGCTCAAGCGGCAACGGTAAAAGTTAAAAGTTGGTTATTTCGAACGGACGGAAACAGCAGACGGCAACGGTAACAACGGTTTATAAATGTCTAATGGTATCCCAACTTTTTTTAAGTTTTTTTAAGTGAACGGCAGCAGCAACAGCAAGCGGGAACGGCAACAGTAAAGTTTATAAATCGGCAGTAATAATACCGCCGAACGGCGGACTTTATCGAATAGAATGCTTAATTCACCGTTCTGTTGCTGTGATGTTGAAGTAGTTTACTATTGCTGCTTTCCTTTTACCGATAGGAGCTGCACCGTGCAACTCTGATACGCACTATGTTGGTTTCCTTTTGATTGGAGCTTTTAACACCGGTGCTCTACGTTTACCTCTTCCTTCCCCCTCAAGCACCTACTTTTTGGCTGGTGCAAGAAACCCTAATGTCAAATTTGCGCGGTAAAATTTAAAATTATTTTCTAAGTTCCGTTGTGCGTCATCAACAACGATGACGTAAAATTTAGACGCCGTTGCCAATTGTAACGAATAATAATAATAATAGGAATAATAATAACAGAAATAATAATAATAGAAACAATAATAGGAAATTATATAAAGCAAAATTTTTAAATTATGCACATTGCCTCCCTTACAGCTGTTAACGGAATTAAGGGCCCTCCAAAATCACGTTCTCTTTCAAAGTACGTAATTAAAGAAGCAACCATTTGCTGTGATTGCAAATTTAATCCTGGCGGCATGTTGTATTAATTCACGCAATAATGAGCTCTGAAAAGAACTATTAAATATTGCCTTTGGAATACACTAATACAACGTTTTGAGCCCAAACCAACACTCACGGACCAAATGTCAAAAAATCAATGGCAGCGGTGACGTTTGTTGACTTTTCAAACGGACGGTCTATTTTCACGTAAGAATGTGGTTGCATTCGGAGTTGATAGTTGGCATGACTGATTGTTCTGTTGATGACGCACAACGGAACTTAGAAAATAAGACCTATATTCTAACAATTACAGATATGTTGACGATATTTTTTAAATTTTACCTCATGATACAGTAAATTATACGTTCAAAAGAATTTTATGTTCAAAAGAAATTAATAATTCCATCAATTATTTAGACATAACTATTGCCAAACTTTATATAAAATATGTATATCGTAAATCAACTCAAACATAATTGCATTAATTATAATTCATTTCACCCTTTCGAACATAAAATGGCTGCATTTCAATCTTTCTTTCATCGTTCTTTTTCAATCCCAATGAAAGAATTAGACTTCATAGAAGAAATTAATATGTATTATTATTCAAATTACTTATCTTAATGACTTCTCAATTAAAACCATTTTTAATATTTTTAACAGAGTAAAAAATAAATTATCAAATAACATTACATACCCAACAATAATAGGCAACTTAAATTCAACAAATATTAACTTCTTTTGATAAATTGATAATTTTTCAAAGAATCATGTTTACTCTCTAAATTATGGTATTTGTAAAGCAACATATATTGGACAAACTGATAGGAACCTAAAAATTCGTATCTAAGATCATTGAGATTAAATAAATCGGATTCGAGTTTTGCTAATCATCTACTAAACACATCCCACACATTTGATTATTCTTCAAATATCAAATTATTACATGATCTTCCAAAATGAAACAAACTTAATACAGCCGAGAATGTAGAAATATTTCTACATTTGGATTGATTCGGCCTTTACTTGATGAAAATTCATTATCACACTTAATGAAAACACTAAAATAGCGAATTTTCACAAATTTTATTAGTTTAAAACATGACAATTGTTTCGACACACAGTGTCTTCGTCAGATGTGTATTGAATCATGATTCAATACACATCTGACGAAGACACTGTGATGATTCAATACACATCTGACGAAGACACTGTGTGTCGAAACAATTGTCATGTTTTAAACTAATAAAATTTGTGAAAATTCGCTATTTTAGTGTTTTCATTAAGTGAAATATTTCTACATTGTAATTTTTTTTTCTTAATACTGTTCTCAATGAACAAACATTTTTTTATAATTTTTATAATTTTTTATAATTTTCAAATAATTTTCAATAATTTTCATATAATGTATAAACTAAGGCATCTACAAATTTTCTAAATATAAGTAAAGTCTCTGTTACAAGTTATAAAATGTTATTCTATAACTACACATTTTATATTTTGTATTATTTTATATTGACATGTATTTCGTTTGTGTACTGTATACCTATTGTTCCACATTATTTACTGATTATTGATCAGTAATCAGTAATAGTCAATAATCAATAATAATAATAATAATCAATAATCAGTAAATAATGTGGAACAATAGGTATACAGTACACAAACGAAATACATGTCAATATAAAATAATACAAAATATAAAATGTGTAGTTATAGAATGACATTTTATAACTTGTAACAGAGACTTTACTTGTATTTAGAAAATTTGTAGATGCTATAGTTTATACATTATATGAAAATTATTGAAAATTATTTGAAAATTATAAAAAATTATAAAATTTATAAAAAAATGTTTGTTCATTGAGAACAGTATTAAGAAAAAAAATTACAATGTAGAAATATTTCTACATTTTCGGCTATATTATCAATAAACTAAACTAAAAAAAAACTATTATAATATAATTTCTTTAATTCTATAAATTAAAAATAGTGTATCTGATTTCTTAACATTCATTCAATTTGCAGTACAGTAGAGTATATTACCAGTTATAAAACTAAACTCAATTTTTTCTGCTAACAAATTATTTATTTATTTATTTACATTTTCAGTCATTTACAGAAATATTTTATACACATTTGCAAATATAATTACCAGAATTTAGAAGATAATGTAAGTTTTTACTATTTTTAAATGAACATCCCATGTAATTACAAATAAATTTAACGTGTAGTTTTTTTTTTAATTAAACAATTGTTTGAATTTTTTCTATATTAAATGGTTTAAATGCCACAAAAGGAAACCACATTCGGTGGACATGTAGGTAGTATATTTGATTTTTTTGTGAGTTTGGTAGCATTTACATTTTATTAGATGTTTTACATAATTATTTATTACAGACTCAATAAGTTTTTTAGGACATGAATTTTAAGCAAGAATTTCTTTACCTAATTAAATTTATATTTTTGACAATGAATAATTTGTCCGAAAGTAATACTGCACGATCAATCGTGCTAATAATAGGTCTGTTCCAAGCACGCTTTGTGACCGTTTCGAAACCGTCACAAGCATCAGACTCATCAAAGTTTTACACTCGACAAAGTTGTTAACATCGATCATTATTTCGGTGGGCAACTGATTATGACGGTTTCTTGAACGGTCAGAAAGCGTGGTTGGAACAGAGCTATTAGTTGAAATTTTGTGACTTTTTGGTTGATAAGAGTTATAGTTAATATATCTACCTGACCATGTGGGTTTGTGATAGACACACAATAATACACACACTGTGTGTGATAATACATTTGCTTACTATTAAATTTAGCTAACATGTTTGCGTTTCTCTGGTGTTCCACTAATTTATATATTTATACATACATATATTATATTATAATTTCAACAGAAAATCATATGTACCTTTTGTCCAGTCTTCTTCAAGCCACTTTTTATTAAATTCGTGCCATGTTACTTCAACGATTTTACAACTGGTTACGGTGTTTCAGACAAATTGTTGTTTGTGTTGTAACTTGACGTTTGTTATTTTTGACGAACAGGAATATCAACACAGATATCAGCAAAATGAAATCACCAACTTCCAACAAGCGCCGTAATTTTTATGTTTTGAAATAGAATAGCGCCATTTTTTGCGCCAAGCGATAGCGCCACATCTGGCAACACTGACGGCGAGACGCGTACTGCCCAAGTTCCCTGAAACGTTTCTAATACTCTGAAATGTTGATGTTCCCCATTATCTGACTCAGGTCTGAATTAAGTGGGCGTTGGCTAGAAAAATTGCATTCATGTCAGGATTAAAATGTGCGTGTTACATTTTTTTTAAATACAGGGTGGCCCAATGAAAACGAAACAGACTGAATATCTCCCAAGAAAATGTTTGTTTTAAAAAACGCAAAAATAGATCGATTTATAATCCCAAGGACACTTTACTATCCTATACCCAACTGTCATACGTCATCCCTGATGGCGAGAGTATTTGGCCAGTGGATTAAACTGAAGATATGCATTGAAAAGAATATATTCAGTTGCGAACTTTTATACAATTAACAACTTCTATCTATGTTGTATCAATAACTGATTACTTGATAATATTAATATCAAACGCCTACTATATGAATGTCTTAACAGCATAACGATAACTCCAACACTCCCCCTCGTTATGGTGGGAATTTACCCATGCCTAATTTTTTTAAACACTTTTGATGTTTGGGCCTTGGGAGACTCTTCGTTAGTACATCTGCTGTCATGTCTTCTGTTAGAATATATTGAAGGCTAACTTGATTAGACTGTAGAGCTTCTCGCACGAAATGGTGTCTTATATCAATATGTTTCGTACGTGAATGAAAGACAGGATTAGCTGCTAACTTTTGGGCTCCTACATTATCGCAGAAAATCTTTACTTTTCCAAGATCTTCGAAACCTAGTTCATTTAGAAATCTTTGTAAGTATATGGCTTCCTTGGTAGCTTCCGAAAGGCTCATATATTCTGCCTCTGTTGAAGAAAGTGCGACAGTCCTCTGTTTCTTCGATTCCCAAGTAATTGCACCACCTGCAAGAATAAATGCAATACCTGTATACGACCGTCGGTCATCTGGACAATTTCCCCAGTCGGCGTCAGCATATCCAATGAGAGGTTCTTCTGTAGTTCTGTATGATATACCAATACTTGCGGTACCTTTCAAATACCTTAGTATGCGTTTGGCCGCAATCCAGTGAGCTTGTTGATAAGAATCATTAAAACAACTCAAATAACTCACCGCATGTGAGATATCCGGTCTGGTACCTAACGCAAGGTACATCAAAGAACCAATAAGTTCACGATAAGGAACATTTTCAGCATTCTTGATTTTTGATTCATTTGTCTGGCATAATTCTGTAATTGTACACATTGGTTTTGAGACTGGTTTACAATCACTCATTCCGAAACGATTTAAAACTTCTTCAATAAACCCTCTTTGGTGAATTGAGTATCCATTTTTGTGACGTACAAATTCTATTCCGAGACAACATTTCACTTCACCAAGGAAAAGTGCTTTCTTAAGCAAACACGTCTTATTTCCTTCACGTATTTTCTTGAGCATTTCCTTGTGCCTGTTTTTTAATATTTCCAGAATTTTGTTCTGTTCGAATAATGTGAAGATGCTTACGAACGTTTTCGCCTTCGTGCATTCGATGAAGTATTAACTGTTTGAGTAGTGTGGCTTTCCGTGCAGGTCCTCTTGATTGATAAATACTTTCCAATTTCATCCACACGTCATGAGATGTCACACATCCTTTTATTTGTTTTAATTCTGAGGAACTGATTAAAAGCAGTATGTCCGATTTGGCCTTCCGATCATTCGCAATCCACAAATCGCGTGTTTGTTGTGATAATACATCACCTTCCACAATCTCTGGTTTTATCTTCGTGCCATTCACGTATTCCCATGCATCATTCTTTATCAACAAAGCTTCCATATGTATTTTCCACGTATCATAATTTTCACGATTCAAGGCTTCTACCCTTGCGGTTGCCAATGTGTTCATTTTAATACGGTAATGGAATTCAAATTTCGAACTGATGTAAGGTAAGGTTTTGACACTTTAAGTTTCTAACTTTTCACTTACTTTTCTTTGCACAATACTTTTCTATGAGGGTTTCTGGGCCCATAACCTGATGGCGAGAGTATTTGGCCAGTGGATTAAACTCAAGATAAGCATTGAAAAGAATATATTCAGTTGCGAACTTTTATACAATTAACAACTTCTATCTATGTTGTATCAATAACTGATTACTTGATAATATTAATATCAAACGCCTACTATATGAATGTCTTAACAGCATAACGATAACTCCAACAATCCCCCTCCCTTCCAGCTCTCTAACCAATAGAATTTAAATAGGGAATGTACTATGAATGGCATATCATTGAAAAGGTAATTTTATAGAGAATTCAGTAATGTGAATATGAATATCCGAAAATTTGATTTTAGCGCCCTCTATCGAGGAAAAAATTGTTACATAATCCAAAGTGTGACCTATTATATGAAAGCTAATTTTAATAGTAATTCAGTAATTCAGTAAGTCAGTTGTCAATATCTTTACGTAATTTCAATTAGCGCATTGAATTACTATTAAAATTAGCTTTCATATGATATGTCACACTTTGCATTATGTAACAATTTTTTCCCCGATAGAAGGCACTAAAATCAAATTTTCCGACATTCATATTCACATTACTGAATTCTCTATATAATTACCTTTTCAATGATATGCCATTCATAGTACATTCCCTAATTAAATTCTATTGGTTAGAGATCTGGTAGGGAGGGGGATGACGTATGACAGTTGGGTATAGGATAGAAAAGTGTGTCCCTGGGATTATAAATCGACCTGTTTTTGCGTTTTTTCAAACAAAAATTTTCTTGGGTGATATTCAGTCTGTTTCGTTTTCGTTGACATAACTTCTTTATTTATGATTTTCAAAATCTGTGAAAACATTCCTGAAGCAACTTTTTACGCTTGATTGAATGCCGAACGTACTTTGTTTCTAGAGCGATTCGTTTTTGTTTTTCCGGAGCCAACTTCATTTTTTCTTATGGGCGCGATTTTTGTTCTTTAAATAGATAGATAGCACATTTCCATTTGAATTCATTAGCACATTTCCTTCTGAATTCATTGGTATGCCACACTTGCTATTTTGTTTCAATTTTCATTGTGAAATTTTGAAAAAACTGAAATCGGATTAATTAATTTACACATTAAATTAGCTTAGGTTCAATTGTATGCTGCGTAGGTAAGGATACATATACCTTTGTTTAATTGGTCTGTCAATAAATACAGAATCACGTATTCAAATGAAGAAAAACGTGATATGTTGCGCATTTTTTATTTGTCACAAAAATTCTACTACAAGTACTCAGTGGAATTTAGAAACCTATCCGAAGGTAATTCAACTAGGTGTATATTAGATATTTTTCCAAGTTGGATAAGAATTTAATTGAAAATAACAAATTTGAAACTCGAAGAGAATGTACAGAAATAGAATACAGAAAAAAAAAATCAGAGCATTTGTTCGAAGACATTTTCCGCAATACTTACTCGTATACGTTGTATCATTTTTAATTAAATTGTTATCCAACTTGGAAAAATATTTAACACTTGGTTGGATTCTTTGCGGATAAGTTTCTAAATAGCGCTGACTACTTGTAATGAAATTTCGTTGTGACAATAAAACTTACGCAACATATCACGTTTTTCTTCATTTGAATACGCGATTATGTATTTAATAACAGACCAATTAAACGAACCTTGGCTACCCAGCATACAATTGAATCTAAGCTAACTTAATGTGTGCAGCTAATGGTGCTATTCAGAACATAAATTTAAGCAAATTTAATTCTTTAATACTTTAAACTTTAAGATTTAAAGAATTAAAGTGAAAATGCGATTCTGGACGATACTTTCAACTGTAAATTTCTTAAATAACGCTTTAAGATTTACAGTGACAAAATCGCCTCCATAAAAGCTTAAATTCCAGGTTAACTAGACTGTTTCTATGGTTTCAAATGATTACTAAAAATATGTGCCGTGTTCTGTCACTTGCAAATTAAATGATTATTTTAATAATAATTGATAATAAAGAAAGAGGTATTAGAAGGTCACTCACAAATTACAAAATGAATTGTACATGCACATGAATGTATAGGTATAGCTTCTGTATACGTTTTATTTTCTTTTCAGTAGTTTGCGTGAAAATTCTCTAGGCAATAACAGGTACCCCCAGTAACATGAATCAGTCATCAGTAAGTGAGCTATTGAGGCTAATAACAAATATTTTAATACCAGAAAGTTTCCTGAAAATGTAGAATAAGAAGAAAGTGAAATAATTCGACACTGCTTACCATTAATTCGCTGATAGCAATGAAATGCAACAAAACCGTCTTGAAAGGTATCAGAAAGTTGATATAAAAATAAAATTTTGCATTTGTGTTTACATCACAATTATACCTAAGGGAAGATCTGAAAGTTTCAGAGTAATAAAGTGACAGTAAACTCAGATTCTGAAGAAGGTTTGGTTTTATTTTTGACAGTACAAAATTCTCTTTTTACATACACATGCAACTTGTTTGTTTTATTTATTACATAGCAACTACTCTCTAGCTTACTTCGTGATTAATGAGCGCGTATCGATTATCATTTTCTCACACCCCTTCTATCGATATGTGCTCCTAACATAATTTAACATAGGCATATAACAACATTACAATAATAATAATCTAAACTAAATTCAACATTTCTACACATCTATTATGTTTACATTTTGGTAAGATTTTGTGAAAATATCTGCTAACATACAATCTGTTTGTAAGTAATGTATTACAATTTCTTTTCTTTCTACTAATTCGCGTGTAAAATGAAAATTGATATCAATGTGCTTACTGCGTTTGTGAAACTCAGCATTTTTTGATAATTGTATTGCACTTTGATTATCACAAAACACATTTATTGGTGACTTTACATATTTATCAAAACCCATATGAATTAAAGGTCGCTTAATATAAATAATTTCGCGTGTTACTTCGGAAAGTGCCGCGTATTCCGCTTCCATAGTCGACAAAGCTACTGATGATTGTTTTCTCGATTTCCAACTAATTGGGGCTCCAGATAAAGTTAAAACATTACCTGAACACGATTTACGATCATCGATGTCTCCACCCCAGTCTGAATGTGAGTATGCTCTGACACTTTCCGCGTTTTTAACATACGTTATACCGTAATTAATCGTTCCTTTTAAATATCTTAATACGCGTTTTGCGATAAGCCAATGCTCTTTGCCAGGATTAGCACAAAAACGGCTTAATGTACTAGCTGCGAATGCTATATCCGGACGAGTTGCATTTGCTAAATAAATTAGGCTACCAACCAATTCTTTGTATGGTCGATTCCTCATTTCATATATTTCTTCTTCCAATGTGGGACTCATTTCTTTTGTAATTTTTAAATTTGAATCGATAGGGGTTGACACTGTTTTTGCATCTTTCATTCCATATTTTTCTAGTAATTCTTCAATATATCTCTTTTGCGAAAGTCGTATTTTACCAGTTATACCATCTCGTTGCACACTTATTCCAAGAATGTTACTAATTTGTCCAAGATCTACCATTTTAAACGTTGATTTCATCTTGGACTTGATGAGTTCCAGTTTATTAATGTTTTTCGAGGCTAAAATTAAATCATCAACGTAAATAATTACTATAACTCTGTCTTCATTTTTGTCAAATACATAGACGCATGGGTCTGCTAAAGTGCATTTCCCACCACTTTCCGTAATATAATTATCCAATTTTCTGTACCATTCACGACCTGATTGTTTTAAACCGTATAAAGGTTTCAGTAATTTGCAGACTTTCTCTTCACGTCCGCTTTCAACAAACATTTCTGGTTATTCCATGTACACTTCGTCATACAACTCACCTTGTACATATGCAGAAATCACATCCATTTGATGAACATGCATTTCTTCGTTCACAGATGCTGCGAATAATGTCCGAATTGTTTCATACCTTGCCACGGGTGCAAAAACTTCTTCGTAATCAATTCCCAATTTCTGTGTATGTCCCCGAGCAACTAATCTCGCCTTATATTTTTCAATTTCACCTTTTTGGTTAATTTTTGTTTTGAATACCCATCGATTTGTTAAAATCTTTTTGTTGGTCGGTCGTGGTACAAGAATCCATGTTTTATTTTCTCGTAGAGTGTCATATTCTTTCTTCATGGCGGTTAGTCATGCTTCTTTGTCGTCTCGCTTCAAAACTTGAGACGCAGTTTCAGGATCTGTACATTGCATATTTTTTACTTGAAAATTTTTTCTTGGTCTACCTGGTCTGCCAGTTTTTATAATTTTTGGACGACCTGGACCTCGACGTGGTTCATTGTCCACTTTCTCATTCGAACTTTCGGAATTTTCTTCGAATGAATTGTCCTGAATATCTTTATGAATGTTCTTTATATTATCTTTATCTTCGCACTGTTCTTTATTTTCGTTCGATTTGTCAATAACGCAATGAGGTACATTGAACATTTCTTTATACAATACCTGGGGAGATTCGATTTTTTCGATAAATTTAACATCACGAGCTTTGATGACAGTTTTCGTACCTGGTTTCCAAAGTCGATACGCTTTGGATTCATCTGAATAACCCACTAATACATATTCTTCGCCTTTTGGTTGGAATTTGCCCCTTCTTTGACCTTTATTCAGTGCAATTGTTTTGCTGCCTATAGTTCTAAAGAAACCAATGTACGGCTTTCTTTGATACCATACCTCAAAAGGTGTAGTCCCGTTGAGACATTTTGTTGCACATCTGTTTCTTAAATATGTTGCCGCATTCACCATTTCTCCCCACAGTGAATCTGGTAGATTACCCTGCAACATCATACATCTTACCATTTCAACTAGAGTACGATTAGCTCGTTCTGCCACTCCATTTTGTTGAGGCGTGTACTCGACACTTAGCTGATGTACGATACCTTCTTCCTCGAGGAAACTTTTGAAATTATTTGACAGGTATTCCCTTCCGTTGTCCGTGCGAAGTTTCTTAATTCGTTGACCAGTTTGTTTTTCTACTCTTCGTTTATAATTTTTGAAAGCTTGAAAAACATCAGATTTATTTCGGAGCATCACAGTTTCTGTATATCTAGAACAGTCGTCTATAAAAGTGACAAAATATTTGGCGCCACCAATTGATTGGGTGCTCATGGGGCCACAAATATCAGAATGTACTAATCCTAAGATTTCTTTTTCGCGATTGGTTGATTGTTTAAAGGGCTGTACGTGAATTTTACATTTTGCGCATACCTCACAGTTTATTTCACTTATTTTCGACGTAAAATTCATACCATAGACCATATCTTCTGTTTTCATTTTCTTTAAATCGTTAATATTTAAATGCCCATACCTTTGGTGCCACTTCAACAAATCTTTATTACCTCTTTCTTCTACAAGAGCCGTCCATTCTTCTTTTTCGTTAAGAATGTAAAGTTGATCTCGTCTTGTCGCTGTTAGAACCACCGAACCGTCTTTCCGGTTCACTGTCGCCCGATCTTTTTCATTTATTATAGAACATAAATAGGTAACTGGAAATAAACTATAAATGTGACAACAATTATCTGAAGTTAGCCACCCATAAATATGTATCACGCGACAACGATTTAAGCGCTTTCTTAAATACTTTGTTTCAGAATACCTCTAAAAGTAACGCTTTAACTTCCTCTTTTAAAATGCTCTTTAACTTAAATTTTTAAAGTTTCAAATCGTTAAATTCAAATATTTCTGAATAGCACCATAAGCTAACTTAATGTGTGCACATAATTTAAGTTTTTTTCAAAATTTGTCAATTTAAAACAAAATAACAAGTGTGGCATACAAATAAATTCAGAAAAAAATGTGCTATCTACCTGTCTAAACAACAAAAATCGCGCCCATAAGAAAGAATTGAATTGGCTCTGGAAAAACAAAAACGAATCGCTCTAGAAATAAAGTACGTTCGGCATTTAATGAAGCGTAAAAAGTTGCTTCAGGAATGTTTTCAGAGATTTTGAAAAAAATCATAAATAAAGAAGTTATGTCCGATTTTCGAAAATCGCAATTTTTCGTTTTTCTTCGGTTGTGAAGAAACCGTTCGAGATATTTCAAATTTCTTAACAGATTATTAATCAACATAAAATTTGGCAGCTTTGCCTCCATTTAACCCGTTTCTCCATCTTTTATAATAAGCGAGATCCCCATGCTGGCCCTCGAATTTTCGTAGGGACAACATGGGTAACTTTTTTATTCGAAGAGATAGAGAGATGGTTAAATTAGTAAAAATGTGCGGGTTCAAGAGCTCATTGAGAATACATTTTCAATTATTACTTGTCATGGCCAACTTGGTTAAAATTAAAAAAAAAAAAAATTTCAAAATTTCATAATTTGTTACTTAGGATATTGAGATGCGGTTTGAATTAATTTGTATGGTAATTTAAATATTTTTATTGGCAAAACAAAACCAAACTCACTTACAAAAATAATAATCAAAAATATTAAATCACTCAGATAAGCCACCATTGTTTGCAATGCAAAGTTGGTACCGTTTCTGAACACTATTAATGACTTTACGGATAGTATTGTCATTAATACTGTTAAATGCCTCAAGTACTGCAGTTCAAACTGCATCTAAATATCTTAAGTAAAAAAAAGTTACGGCAAATAAAAGAAATTATGAGATTTTGTTTTTTATAAGCAGGACAGATCCGGTGAACAATTCTTAGTGTGGCTAAAAATGACACCTATTTAAAATACGAAAATTAAAAAAGTGTTATAATTTGAAATTGCTGAACAAATTAGTTAAAATTTTAGTAGAATCCGATAAGTTATTGCAAAATGTATCGCTTGGTACTCAGTCAAAATTTTCTGCGGCATAATATTTTGAAAAAAAGAAGGTTTTTAATTTTTTCGGTTTTGTTCAAGATGTGAAGCGGTAAATGGGCATTAGGTGTTTAACTCTTAGGAGTAGTTAGCTTACTCATTTATATTCATAGAAAATATTTAAAAGAATCAAATTTGGTCTTGGGTTCTTAACTGTTGCATGCGCATGACACGATTTTTTATGTTTCTGGTGCAAGGCTTTTTTTACCAAAAATTTTGCGTTATCATTTTTGATTTCTTGGCAATGCAATTCTAATAACCCCAATTTAGCCTAAGGAGATCGAAAATTACAAGAACTGCATGCACTTTTTATTTTAGATCCGTTTTAATATCCGTTTTAATATTAACAGCCAAAACCTACCAAAAAAGCAAATCAAATAAAACGGAAATGAGTATTGGTCTAATATCCGAAAAAGGTTCTTATTCTCCCGAATAAAGAACTTTTGTAAGCATTTAATTCCCTGTTATTTGATACCGCTTGAATTTATCCCTGAAAAAAAAATTATTATGAAGAGTTTTCCATTAAAGTGGGGTCGATGTTGACAGGCTGTGGCGGCCATCTTGTTTTAGCGGCATCTGTCAAATCTGTTGTTTATTATTCAGTCACTGATGCCAAATCACCATGACAAGTTACACGAATGAGCAGCACGTCCAAATAATAAAACTTTATTATCAAAATAAGTGTTCGTTTGTCCAAACGTTGCGCGCGTTGCGCACATTTTACGGCAGACGCGGTGGCCCTTCAAAGTCCAACGTTTGGTGGCCAAATTCGAGACGACCGGTTCGGTAAACAATCAGCGAACACCCGTACGTCAAAGGAACGCCAGATTGGCCGACAACATCGGCGCTGTCCGTGGAAGTGTGCAGGAGAACCCGAGGCAGTCAATTCCTCGCCGTGCACAAGAACTCGGCCTTTCGCAGACTTCAACTTGGCGAATTTTGCGTCGGGACTTGGGCCTGCACCCGTACAAGATCCAACTAACCCAGGAGCTCAAAGTTAATGACCATAGACAACGCCGTTTGTTCGCTGAATGGGCTTCAGAGCATTTGGAAGAGGACCCCAATTTTGGTGACGTGAATTGGCCACCAAGATCGTACGATTTGACCCCGCTAGACTTTTTCCTGTGAGGTTTTCTGAAGTCGCAGGTCTATGCCAATAGACCGCAATCGACCGCTGCCCTCAAAGATAACATAACCCAGGCCATCGCTCAAATTCAGCCAGATCTATGCGGCAGAGTCATTGAAAATTGGACCGCTCGGATCCGTGCCACCGTGCGAAGCTACGGCAGACATTTGAATGATGTCATATTCCATACATAATGGCATACATGAGCCTTTCAAATAAAAAAAGAATTTTGTTAATACCTCACACACAGCTTGTTTTATTCCATTTCAACATCGACCCGCCCCTATTAGAAAACCCTTTATGTACAGGCTGATTCTTAATATGTGCGAGAAACTTTAAGGGCTTATTCTCCGAGTAATTTGCGTCAAAAAAGTTCATATGAACATATGTACAGGGTGTAATATTTAACCGGGTCTATTCAATAACGCTGTTCCTATTGAATATATGGAAAAATGTGTTATACAAAACTACCATCCTTTCAAGGAAATATAGAAGGTGTCTAAATTTGACTGTACGATGTGTGACTTCGTTATTTTAAAGGGAACACCCTATATTTTATAACGAATTTGAGTTTATCAGGTTACTTTAGGGTAAGTTTAATAAGGGTTCCCTGCCCTAAGTCTTATGGTTTTCGGAAAATTCAAATATAATTTTTATAATTAATATTCCATTAACGATGAAAGTTAGAAAGGAGATATTGTGGTACTGCTACAAGCTAAGTTGAAGGTATCTGTAGCAGTTACAAAATTTACTTTATCTACGACCACTACTGTAAATGACGAATTACGTACAACACATAAACTAAGCCGGTGTTTACAAACGTCTTGCGTAAAGTAAGAAAAACGCACAACGCACCTACTTTACGCACATTTGCAGTTAGATCTACGCAGCCGCATCACATTAGATTGACAGTAGATAAAGTATAGTACAAAACTCGAGTTGTAAAGCAATTACGCACTTGTGGAATTGCATGCGCAACTTTTCCACCGTGCGTAATTTGCTATTTGCAACTCTCGATATCTAATATACTATTTCATTAAACAGGGATCCAATAAAACTATTTCCATTTTGACAGCAACTGAAGAGCAACAACTTTTGTTTTTTAAATGGAACGGTATTATTTTTATGTCATCGTTAGACGCCTCATAAAGTTATGTTTCAATTAGCTCTACACTTCCCTATACCAATTACTGACGGTTGAGCAGATATTTAATATTATTTCTTAATTCCTGCATTTTAATGTATCAATTAAAATTACAAGACATCTTAGAATTATTTTGTTATTCCTATAGTTTTCAAAAGTTTTGTAATATTCAACTATGATTAATAAAATACTTCGTCGTAATGTGTAGAGCGTACTTTCTTATTTGACATAAAACAAAAGTTAAACTTTAGTACAAGAAGTCTTAGGGCTAATTGTATAAAACGTAGTTAACCATACGGTCAAGTT
This sequence comes from Dorcus parallelipipedus, assembly GCA_958336345.1. NCBI lineage: Eukaryota > Metazoa > Arthropoda > Insecta > Coleoptera > Lucanidae > Dorcus > Dorcus parallelipipedus. Next base: position 38,225,176 of record OY284475.1, read on the forward strand.
AATCGTGTGATTAAGCAATATCATTTGAGAAAATTTAACAATCAGTAAAAATACTGTAACGATTTTAAGTGTTCTATTAATTTTTATTTTAAAAATAAAACATGAAGTAGTTAATAAACTAATTTATTTAAAAGCAAACTGATTTATTTATAAACTTACACTATAACAGTAACATTTATTTATAAGCTTATATCTAATTTATTTTAATAGCCGAGCGAAAGTCTAACGCGAACTTTAATGCCGAACTGTTCAACGCCGAATTGTCCTTTCCCGGTCGGCTTGCTTCCTTATAAACCGGGCTCTTTCTTCGAGAATCGCCTGGAATGCGACGGAGAGTCTCGGATTGATTCCACCGCTGACGTGATCTCGAAGCACCCGAAGTTTCTCGTCTAAGACGCGTCTGCGGTGATGCATGAGACGGGCTGGCACCGGAATCGTCACAATACCAATCAAAATTATTTCCCTCGTTACGGTTTAACCTACCACAAGCCTTAACAATGGAATTAAATAATCATGTATTTAACAATACAACAACAACCAGGACTCAAAAACTTAGTAAATTGACATTTTACTCAAAACAAGTACATATTTGAGTAAATACTCACTCCTGATTTAAATTAATATGTTAAAATGCAGAAATTATGAAATAATATTAAACATCTCCTCAACCGTCAGTAATTGGTATAGGGAAGTGTATAACTAATTGAAAGATAATTTTATGGAGTATCTAACGACGATATAAAAATAACACCGTTCTATTTAAAAAACAAAAATTATTGCCCTTCATTTGTTGTGGCAATGGAAATATTTTTATTGGATCCCTATTTAAAGAAAAGTAAATTTTGGTACTGCGGTAGAAACCTTCCACTTAACTTGTAACAGTACCACAATAACTGCATTCTAACTTTCTTCGTTAATGAGATATTAATTATAAAATTTACATCTGTATTTTCCGAAAACCGTAAACGACTTTCGATAACTTCGTTATTTTAATAATAATAATTATTATTAGTATTATTATATTTCCAACAGACAGCACAAGTCTATAATGGAAAATTAATAAATTTAAATTTAAGAGTATAGCATAATCACAATATACAAAAAAAAAATTAGACAATAAAACTAACAAGATAACAATATAGAATAAAACTAAGACAGGCATAATTAATTACATTGAGCATTATTTTGCAAGTAGTTTCATTTTCGTTGTAGCACATCTGAACTTTTTATAGAATATGTCAAAAGCAGGATCTGCGCAAATGTCATTATAAAGTCTAAAGCAAGTGATCATAGGAGAATTTAAATGATGAAAAGTGTTAGGGATATCATAATAGAAGGTAACAGGACATCTGCTAGCTATTCGTGGAACAACCAACTTAATATCACTTAGTAATGAAGGGCAAGAAATCTCCCCAAGCAGAAGATTTTGTAGAAATGTTAAGCAATTAAAATTTCTTCTAGATATTAAGGAGTTTTCATTAACTGCAGATAGCAGGATATTCTGGTCTTGGTGCCAAGGCGGATAACAATTATATAATTTAATACATTTAATACAATTTTATAATACAAGTATTTTGCTAATTTTCTAAGCACATTTTCCAGAAGAGTGATGTAGACTATGTTATGAGGCATCCAAATAATGCAACAGTATTCTAACCTAGATCTAACAATAGCATAGAAAAGAGACTTAACAGCTAAGACATTTGTGAAATCTTTCGTATTTCTAATAATGAAACCTAACAATTTTAGAGATACATTCGTAATGTGCAGAATATGTGGTATAAAAGTTAGGGAGGAGTCCATAATTACCCCTAGATCAGATGTTTCTTTACAAGAAGTCAGCAAGGTACCATTTAAATTGTAGAAAAAGTTAATAACATCATTCTTTCTAGCAAAGGACTTTTTTTACATTTACCAACGTTAATCTCCAGCTTGCTATGAATACACCACGTTTGTAACTTGTCAATGCTATCCTGTAGATCAATACAATCTGATTGGGAATTGATAACATTCGCAATTTTAAGATCGTCGGCATATATAAAGCTGTTACATTTAATGTTAGAAACTACGTCATTATAAAAGAAACGAAATGAAGAGGGCCTAAGTTCGATCCTTGAGTAACTCCACTGTACGCATAAAACATGTTTGTGGCGAAACCAGCATATTCGACAAAGATAGATCTACCTACAAGGAGGGATTTAATTAACATTAGCAAGTTGTCGCATAGATCAAAGGAGCTTAATTTACTTAGGAGAACACAATGATCAACACGATCAAAAGCTTTGGATAGGTCCGTGTATATAACATTCACTTGCTGACGGTTATCCAACGCACACGATACAAATTGTGTAAATTCACATAAGTTAGTGACTGTCGAGCGACCCTTAATAAACCCATGTTGTTCAGGTACAATTCTGTTTATTACATGAGAATAGATTACTTCAGAGAGAATGGATTCAAATATTTTCGCAAAATTGCATAACACTGAAATGGGCCTGTACATGCGATCTGTCGCCGCACTTAAATACTGGAATTACCCGGCTTGATTTCCACATGACAGGATAGTGTGACGTGCGCAATATTAAATTAAATAAATAACATAACGGCATCAACAGACAACTAATACAATTAACGATAAAAAACGCAGGTACATTATCAGGACCACAAATGTAATTTGATTTGAATTTTTTAACAGCCTTTGTAATATCACAATTTTCAATAGTAAACATATTTAGGACTAGATTATAGTCAAGCGCGCCTTCACTATAATAGGCAGAACCACAATTTTTATCACAGAAATCACACGGCCCATTGTTATTAGAGGCATTAGATTGATTATAGTTAGAAACACTTGAAAAATGGTCCACAAAAGCGTTCACTATGTCCTGTTGATTGTTGAGTAGATTATCTTGATACACCATTGCACCAGGTACACTGGACATGTTTTTCTTTTGGTTGACGAATTTCCAAAACTTTTTTGCTTCATTCTTCAGAGAGCATTCGGTATCAGATATAAAATTTCTGTATTCACTACGAGTATCCTTTCTAATTTCACGGCGAAGCTGTCGAACAATTTCCAAGTGTGATAAATATTTTTAGTCTTCCTGTAAGCGTTCCAATGCTTGTTTTTCAATTTGATTTTGCTTATAATTGTGGCTGTGAACCATATTGGATAATGGGCATTAATTGTAGTTGAGGTTCTTTTTGGTACGTTTTTATCCAAGAGCTCAAAAATGATATTATAAAAGTAAGAGGTACAACATTCAACGTCCCTAATATTTAAAAATAGGTATCCAATCAGTCGATGCAAGGTCAGCGTAAAGATCGATAAAGTTTGCTTTTCGAAAATTATATTTGTTGACATCATTATTCCTTAAGAAGAAGTTGGTTTGTTCAGATTCACAGAGAACATTGATGTAGAGACAAGGATGATGACCATCTTCACAAACAAGCGGTAATTCTTCTTTATATACATTCACCGATAGTTTTTCATTAGTGAGAATTAGATCCAGGATTTTGTTATTAACGTTTTCAACATTATTATTCTGCTTTAAATTATTGAGAGACATAAATTGCAAAAAAGTGTTGAATAAGTTTGTAGGCTTTGTTGCGCAAAACAGCACGGGCCGTAAACGGAGTATTAAAGATTACTTTAATTAATCGTGCTCTTACCGGTGTCATTTTCCCAATTCGAATAACTTGCAAGATTACTGAGGTATCATTTCCGGGTAGCAACGGCAATAATACATTTTTGACCAATTCACAATCCGCTTCTTTTTGAGAAACATCACCCGCCCTGGGTTCAGCAAAACCAGTAATTATTATGTTGTTCTCCCTTCTAATCCGCTCAGTCGCCTCTTGAATAACAAATTCATTATTATTTGAGTTTTCCCGCAATAACCCGTTATTTCTTCACGTAGTTTTTTATTCTCGGTAATTAAATCGCTCATGACCTTCTTCATATCTGCAACAGTGGACGACAACGCGTTAATTGAGGCGACCAAATTTTTAATTGTTCCTTCCTCAGATGATGATGTGAAGACAGCATTATCACAGCATTTCTTTTTGTCCGCACAACCAACGTGGACAATAAATTCGCCTTTGTACTGCCGGCCTGTTACAAACAAAGCAGAGCACCTTATCCGCCCGACTACACCCGTCTGCCATACTCACTCAACTCATACTCATACTCATTTTAAATGGACACCCTATATTTTATAACGAATTTGAGTTTATCAGGTTATTTTAGTGTAAGTTTAATAAGGGTTCCCTGCACCTAAGTCCAATGGTTTTTAAGATATTAGGGCCCAGTTTTATAAAACGTAGTTAACCAGTCGATCAAGTTAATCGTGTGATTAAGCAATATCATTGTAAGAAATTTAAACTTTCCTCCAATGATATTGCTTAATCATTTGGCGTTTTATAAAAGCTTATTAAAACAGTGTTTCACGAGAGTCTAGATATACTGGGTGTTCCGTTTGAAAATTTTGAGAAAAATTATCTTTTGCAAAACTCAACACCCTATACACATAATAACTGATAGACCGAAGCTGTTGAAATTTCTGTAGAAAAGATATTGTATTGAGTACCTACAAAGATTCAAGACGAAATGTAAATAGATAACAAAGATATGAGCACTCTTACAAACTCTTAAGTAAAACTTCCTAAATTTTTGGCTATTACCTATTCGTTATGCGTACTTTCGAAATATGTAAAAATTTACTGGGTGTTCCATTTAAAAAAATATAACTTTGGTATGGCTCTCAGTTACTGAACACTCTGTTTAGCCAAAAATAATTTTATGAAGTAAAACTGACTGAGTTACATCTTAGCTCGTTTGAATTTTATTTACTCTTATATACTATAGACGGTAGAGAAGACCGCGGCACTCGGTGGACAGCCTGTATATATGCACAAATCGCCAAACAAGCAACCTACAGATTAGAGCAGATCAAACCCACACACCACAAGTTAAGAGCACTTCACGATATTTATCTCGGAGAATCCTCTCCTTATCACATATCCAGTGCAAATGCGCTTAACTGTGTCTAACATCCCTTTATATAAAAATTAGATAAATATCGTGAAGTGCTCTTAACTTGTGGTGTGTGGGTGTGATCTGCTCTAATCTGTAGGTTGCTTTTTTGGCGATTTGTGCATATACAGTATGTCCCCGGATTGAGTTTACAATACGTATAATGGATCAAAAATTTTTGAGTTAAGATTTCATGTTCTGCAGTTCAGGTCTGCTTGGCGTGAAATGAATTTGTGTCAAATTTGACGCGAAAGTCTTCAAGGTGGCGGAATTAACACATGAAGACGGAAAATCTGTGTAGGTAGAGTGGTCTTCCTTTTGAATTCAGGAAAAAAATTTAGTAAGGTAAATGGATTATCATTTCAAATTAGGAAGATATGCCAAATTCCAACATCCTAGAAAAAAAATTGAATTACGGAATATTAGGATTTCAGTACAGTTGTAAGACATTAACACTGTCCAGGTGCTAATATGGACGGAGTATTATTTCAATAATCATATTTTATTTGTTTTTAGTCAATAAATATGTAGATGGCGTTAACATTTTACAACTTTACTTAAATACATATTTATAATTTAATTAGTAATTTTCCGTAATTCAATTTATTTTTCTAGGATGTTGAAATTTGGTATATCTCCCTAATTTGAAATGAGAATCATTTTATCTTACTAAATTTTTCTCCTAAATTCAAACGGAAGACCACTGTACCTATACAGATTTTACTTCTTCTTGTGTTAATTCCGTCACCTTGAAGACTTTCGACGTCAAATTTGGCACAAATTCATTTCATGCCAAGCAGGCCTGAACTGCTGACCATGAAATCTTAATTCAAAAATTTTTGGTCCATTATACGTATTGTAAACTCAATCCGGGGACATACTGTATATACAGGGAGGACCAAAAGTAATGGGACACAGAGCAATGGTACATTCCTCACGTCAAAATATTACGCCGAACTTACTTATACCAAAAGTTGATAATGAAAAAGATACAGACTATTAAAGTTTTAAGAATTTTAATTTCAATTTTCCGTAATAATTCTTCAAATTTTTGACATATCGTCTTAAAAATTTAGATACGGGTGTTTCTTGGGACGAGAAATAATATTATACAATTAATTTTGATATAGAAGATAGAGGGCGCTACGTATGCTGTTATTCTGCTCTTTAATATGCTCTAACTTTTTTGTGAGTAGGTTTATGAGACTTTTAATAAGAAAATATTATTCCACTGTCTTTCTTCTACCTAAAAGGTATACCTGTTTGATAGCGCTAAAGTTAACCATTTTCGAGATATTTGCTATTTTATCTTAAATGGAACATGGTTTTTACGATAGTTTTTGTTCGATTTCGTTCTGTTCGAGAAGCAGTAGATGTGTATTGGTCATAAAAAGTGTGTTCAAGTATTTCGTAAACAATATGACGTCATTATAAATCACAGCGAAGAAAATAGATTTATCTTCGTTTTTCTTTTAAGAAAAACGCGTATAGTACTGTGAAGATGTTACCGACCACTAGTCATTCATATTAATAAATTGCTATTGTCTAATAAAAATACAAAAAAATAGTAAAAGCAGTTTTAGGTAATTTATGGTACATGTAAACAAGAAGAAAATATAGAAAACAATTCAAACATATTAACTCAAAAATAAATACTAATGAATATTTATTGTGACCACCTTTAGCTTTTATTACCGCAGACATTCTACGTGAAAGTGACGCATATAAATTGGTAATAAAAGTTGCAGGTATTTTATACATTCTTCTTCTAATACTTTAAAGCACTTTCGTTTTTTTGAAGTTTTTAATTATGTTTTGAATTGTTGATTTAGCTATTTTCGTTTTTTTCTGCAATTTTCCTTTGACTGTAACCTTCTTCGTACAATATGATTACCCTATTACGTTCTAATAATGATATTCTGCCCATTATGACAGTTTTCTTGAATAAAAGTTTCAATTTTTAACTTTTCACAACTAATGACGCAGCAATTTTTTTTATAAGTTAGATGAAAATCCAACATGACTGAATGACAATGGACGACTGACATAACCTCTCTGAATGGCAATGATCAACTTAACAAGTAATATCTTAACCTTTATCATACTTGCGCTGCGGCAAATACACCACCGACCAATGTTTATTATTTCTCTTATTGTGCAGTTATAAATAATTATGGCTATTTTTACATAACTATTAAGATTTCTTATAGTAAAATGTATTTTATAATTGATACAATAAATAACCCCCGCAATAAAAGTTTTGTTGTACAAATCGTTGCAATAAAATAAGATTATAAAATACCAATTGGAGAACCATAATATAATATACAGGGTGAGTTTTTTTCGATGTTTAGCATTAGGATCTCGGAAACTAGCAGAGCTAGAGAGACGGTTAAATGGGGAATGATTTGTAGTGTTAGGAGCCCAGTTGAGTGCAGCTTTTGTTTTTTTCTTAAAGTTCATGGCTGGCTAGATATTTTGAAAAAACTGATTTTTTATAAATTCGTTAAATGCATATAGCTCGGTTATTCTTGATTTTAGAGAAAAGTTGAAATTCAGAATGTTTATATACATATGTATATACATTTTGATTAAACTATATGATCACCATATGCATCAGTAACCTTTTGCCATCTTTCTGCTAACAGTTATATTCTGTGATGATATCATCCAACTTTTCTGGAATCAAAAAATTCTAGACATAATACGACATTTTTCCGAACGACCTAATATTACCATTATTTTGGGGCTTCGATCTATTCTGCACTAGAATTTTAAATGCTTAACACATTCATAGCCCGAGGAACTCAGATTTTGTCAATTTGCGGGTTGGTTCCTTTCTGCAGAAAGGCGTCCAATTCTATAAATTGAAAATTGTGTATCTGATTTCTTAACATTCATTCAATTTGCAGTACAGTACAGTATACACTATGTCCACATTTCGATGCTCACTATTGGTATCTCGCTTATTAGAAGACATAGAGCAACGGTTAAATGGGGAATGTTTTGCAGAATTCAATACTCGTGACAGATCTCATTTCAAATTCACCATAACTTATTGAAATTTTAAGATAATTTGAAAAAACCAGAATTTGCCGATTTCAATGTTCCTCAATAACTCGATAACACCTAAAGTGATTTCTTCTAAAGCTTTATAATGTTCAGACACTTTTTTAAGACAAAGCTTTTGATACAAACAGAAACCCCCGATTGTCATTTGTTTTCAAGTTATTAGTGCTAACTTTTGTTTTTCATATGGCAGCCATATTGGATTTTTGCTTAGTTAGATAGTCTTTAAAAAGAGCTTTTCAACGATGTATAACATACCCGAAAAAATTTTATTTATAGGAGAGATATTAACAAAAATATAAATTAATTTCTAATATGAAATTAGTAGGCTCTGAAATTAAGCAACAATAAGAAATGAAAGATTAAAGATATGCTAAGTAATACTGAAAACGAAATACGAAACAATAAGAAAAGTCATAAAAGTAAAGAAATAGTACTAAAAGCTCAGATTTACAAAGAAACTGTTCAATATGATGACCATTCTGTTCCATACACTTTTGACATTTTATTGTAACAGAATTACGAACTCTACGTAGTGTGTTTCCGTTTAATGATCTTAGTACATCCACCATAAATAAAAGTCAAGGGGGGTAAGATCGGGTTATCTCGCAGGCCATTCCACTGGTCCATTATTTGAAAGCACTCTCTCATTAAAGTTTTCTCTCAAGAAATGTTTTACGTCACAAGTGTTATGGGCTGGGCAACCATCTTGCTGGAACCAAATGTTTAGCATGTTCTCAGTTTAATAATTTCTCTCAAAGCAGGTATTATCTCGTTTGTTAGTAGCTCCACATATCTGTTACCAGTTTAAACTGTAATCAAATATGAAAGGACCTAGTAAGTCATTATCTAAAATGAAACTAAACTCAAAAACAAAAAAAATATATAAAAAAATTGCATACTAATTAAACCGCACCAGACATTAAAACCAAATCAAACTTGAAATTTTTGATTTACCAAATGTGGATTTTCAGTAGACCAATGATAATTATGCCTATTGAATACTCCGCAATTGGTAAATCGTGTTTCATCTGTCCAGGGTATTTTCCTAGGAAATTTAGGATCATCTTCACATTTTCGTAGGTCCCACCTACTAAACTGTAATCTTCATTGATAGTCATTATCGTTTAAACCTTGTATAATTAATTGTTGTAAAGGTGGTATTTGGTTTTCTTCAAGGTTTTGTGAACAGACGATTTTGGAATTCCAGTTTCACGAGCATTATTTTACAGTATTACTTAGCATTTCTTTAAGCTTTCATTCCTTATTGTTGTTTAATTTCATAGCCTACTAATTTCATATTAGAAATTAATTCATGTTTTTGTTATTATCTTCCCTACAAATAAAAATTTTTCGGGTATGTTATACATCGTTGAAAAGCTCTTTTTAAAGACTATCTAACTAAGCAAAAATCCAATAAGGTTGCCATATGAAAAACAAAAGTTAGCACTAATAACTTGAAAACAAATGACAATCGGGGGTTTCTGCTTATATCAAAATCTTTGTCTTAAAAAAGTGTCTGAACATTGTAAAACTTTTGAAGAGATCACATTAGGTGTTATCGAGTTATTGAGGAACATTGAAATTGGCAAATTTTGGTTTTTTAAAATTATCTTAAAATTTGAAAAAGTTATGGTGAATTTGAAATGAGATCTGTCACGAGTATTGAATTCTGCAAAACATTCCCCATTTAACCGTTGCTCTATGTTTTCTAATAACCGAGATACCAATGGTGAGCATCGAAATGTGGACACGGTGTATTACCAGTTATAAAACTGAACTCATTTTTTTTTTCTGCTAACAAATGGTTTATTTATTTATTTACATTATCAGTCATTTACAGAAATATTTTGTACACATTTACACATGTAAATACTAGAATTTAGAAGATAACGTATTGTGACGATTGCGGTGCCAGCCCGTCTGATGCGTGTCAACTCCGACGCGTCTTAGACGAAGCTTCGGTCGCTTCGACATCACGTCAGCGATGATCTGAGACTTTCTGTCACGCACGAGAATGTTCGCGAGAAACAACCCCGGCATATAAAAATGCACGCGGCCGAACGTTCGAATGAAATAGTGCGAATGGAAGTTCAGAATTGAGGTCGCGTTATAAATTTTCGCTCGGCTGTTAACATAAATTACTTATTAGTTTATAAATAAATTATTGTTTAAGTTAGTGTTAATTAGTGTTACTTTTAAATAAATTAGATTATTAATTATTTCGTGTTTTGATTAAAATAAAAATAATAGAACCTTTAAAAACGTTACAGTATGTTTTTACTATTTTTAAGTATTATCATTATATACATTTATTATCTTTAATTTTTACAATAAAATGTTCTACTGAGGATGCCGACTAGGCGAAACAGGTTTAGAAAGAAATAATTAAAGATTTTGTAGTGAAAAAACTTCTCATTCCTCAAATTTAAAACTTTATAAATGAAATATTTCACTTCTAAATTCAGCAAAAAGAACTACCAGCCTCCAGCAATCTGCGTAGTCTTCAGGTCTGTTTAATGTAGTGTTACGTAGCTTAAAGCATGTGTAATTACACGCTAATAAACGATATTGGAGACTCTTCAATTAAGCAAGTTAAAAGCAATTTAATAAGGGCCTGCATTTAATATGTTTCGTCGTTGACGGCATTTATCTCGGTAAATACTAGGTTTAGCTATAGAAATATGTCAATAAATAATTTCCAAATTGATAGATCTATCAAATTCTGTAATAATATACAATATGTCCCAGATAACTTTTCCAGCATGGAGATCTCCCTTATTATAAGAGATACGAATCCGGTTAAATGGGACGAATTATTCCTAAGTATTAGGGTAGTCATAAACTGTTTTGAAATTTAAAAAATTCCATGTGATTCAGGAGTTATAGCCAAAAAACCAACATTTTCAATTTTCGTTTTTTTGTAATAACTTCTTTATTGTAATCGATATGTTTTTGTTATTTATACTTTCTTAAGGCACTTTTTCATGCAGAATTTAAATGTGCTTTTAGATTTTGTTTTCTCTTTCCGTTTTCGAGTTTTCACCCCCCAACTTCAGTTTTTTTTATGGACCGTCAAGTAGACTTTGGAAGAATTGACTGTGCTCTTTTTTTCTCTTTACAATGATATAACACGTGATATTTATTTTGACAGATAACGAAGAAAATTTAAAAAAGTATATTTTCTCGACAAACGTATGCTTTGTTTATTGCAAAAAATAAAAAATAAACAAATTTTCAAACAAAGGAATAAAATAAAATATGTAAGGAAGAGTCACAAGAAACAAAAACTTAATTATTAGTTAATAACAAATAATACGTAGTTGAAATGGGAAGTACTAAACTATTTACAAAAGATGTCCGAACAATTGACCATTGCGTTCTAAACATATTTGTGACCTGTGAATTATTGCTCTTAATGCATTATGTAAATTACGACGCGAAATACTGCGAAATGTTACAAGCACAGATTCACGAAGATCTTCAATATTTTCAAATGTTTTAACATAAACATTATTTTTGACGTAATCCCAAACAAAAAAAGTCCAAAGGAGTTAAATCCGGAGACCGTGGAAGCCATAAAATAGGTCCACTATTACCAATCCACAAATTAGGGAACCTGTTATTGAGATATTTCCTGATTATGTTAGAATTATGGGGTGGCGCGCCATCTTCTTGAAACCAAATAAATAAATAGTGGACCTATTCTGTGGCCTCCACGGTTTCCGGATTTAACCCCTTTGTAGGTTACGTCAAAAATAAAGTTTATGTTAAAACATTTGAAGAATTTCGTGAATCTGTGCTTGCAGCATTTCGCGTCGTAATTTACATAATGCATTAAGAGCAACAATTCGCAGGTCACAAACATGTTTAGAACGCAATGGTCAATTGTTCGAAAATCTTTTGTAAATAGTTTAGTACTTCCCATTTCAGCTACGTATTATTTGTCATTCACTAATAATTAAGTTTTTGTTTCTTGTGACTTTTTCTTACATATTTTATTTTATTCATTTGTCTGAAAATTTGTTAATTTTTTATTTTTTGTTATCTGTCAAAATAAATATTACATGTGTTATATCCTTGTAAAGAGAAAAAAAGGGCACATTCAATTTTTCCAAAGTCTACTTGACGGTCCATAAGAAAAACTGAGGTTGGGGGTGAAAACTCGAAAACGGAAAGAGAAAACAAAAATCTAAAAACACATTTAAATTTCGATTAAAAAAGTGCCTTAAGAAAGTACAAATAACAAAAACATATCGATTACAATAAAGAAGTTATTACAAAAAAACGAAATTTGAAAAAACTGCAACCTAGAGACGTAAGACGTTCTACGCATGACTCACTAGTAGAGAGGGTAGGAAGAGCCTCCACGTGATACAGCACGCCTGGTAATCCCACAGTACTCGCAATCTGCGATTAAACATCTCCCGGCCATCAAGGCTGAGCTGATCAATCCAACGAGGAAGAAGAAAGGAAAAAAACAGTGAAGTACGCAAGGAAAAAAAATGGAATGAAGAAGAGACCTTACATTTTGGGTTTGACGAGCGAAATCGGCTATAACGAAATCACGATAATAAAACGATAAATATAAACCGGACGAACACCTTGGTCAAAGACTTTTTTTCGCGGTCTCACAAATTAAAATAATTTACCGTAACAAAATAATTTATCCCCAGAGAAAATTGCGTCCTGACGTAGAGACGACTTACGGGGGTAAATCTACACTTTCTAATAATAATAAAAGTCCATGAAAATCAGTCGGAATTTGCTCAATTTCCACATCAATTGCGTCAGAATCAGGGGTTTTATCAGGGTTAGGGCTACCTTTGATACACATCTCTCTGCCGAAATTTAGGAAATACGGAGTTAACTTAGTAATCTCATGACGCGCAGTCCTCAACGCACAAGCAACCTTCGGTAAAAACAAATCCCACTTACGATGGTCTTGGGAAACGCAAGAAATCAACATAGTTTTAATGACACGGTTGACCCTTTCAACTGAGTTTGCCTGAGCGTGATAGTAAGAAGTGTACGAGGGTCGAACTTGATACGACGTCAAGAGATTTCGATATTCACGGGACCTAAACTGTACTCCGTTATCCAATATTACGATACGACGGACCCCAAAAAGTAGAAAGATGTTCTCCTCCAAATGTTGAACAATTTTCGGGGTGGTGGTAACTTTACGAAGAGGAAAGCACATTGTAAACTTACTGAAACAGTCCGTTACTACAAAAATATATTGGTTTCCTTTCGTCGAGCGAGGAAGAGGTCCGATAAGGTCGATGCTAATGACCTCCCAAGGTCTAGAAATTTTTGAATGGCCACCCATGCGTCCAGCAGGAGCCTTTTGCTCGGGTTTGGCTCGGATACAAGTTCCGCACCGTCGAATGTGCTTGATAACATCCGAACGCATTTTTGGCTCATGATAATCTTGGGCAATTCGATTGTACGTTTTGTAAACGCCTAGGTGCCCACTCGTAGGAGAATCATGGCATTGACGCAAGATGTCGAAACGTTTTTCTTTTGGATTGACCTGCTTCCACTGATGATCGGTTTCGATGAGATGGTAGTATGTACATTTAACGAATATGTACAGGCTGTTTCCCTCAACACGATAATCCGGAAAGTTCAACGGGTTAGCCTTAACTTTATTCAACAGATCCAAATATCGTTTATCTTTTACTTCAGAACAGTCGATAGAAACAATAATGGGTACGGCTCGAGAAAGGGCATCAGGGACGACATGATCTTTTCCCTTACGATGAAGGACAGTGAAATCGTATTGCTGAAGTCGAACACTCCATCTACATAAACGTCCAGAAGGATTTTGCAATCGATTTAGCCACAACAGGGAGTGATGGTCCGTGATCACTTGAAAGTGTGTGCCTTCGATATAGGGTCTGAGTTTTTCTATGGCCCAAAGTAGTGGCGCAGCGAGGGGGGGTTGGGGGTTAACCCCCCCCCCCCCCCCGAAGGGTTATGTAAATTTTTTTGCACTTGAATTGAGGCTTAGTCATCTTCATTTTTTTACATAATCTCTCCTGGAATACATTCCACATACTCTTCATATAAAAATAGAAAGCTTTCGCAACTAACTTTTTTGAAAACATGGTACCTTTAATTTAATAATGCTAAGAATTTTGCTGGGTGGTTGTCAGGGAGTATGATCTTCAATGGCCAAGGTCATTTCGCAATGTAATTACCCTACTACTCTCATAGGTGGCAGAACAATATTACAATCTTAATAATCAAAACGCGAGCAAATTGTGAACTTTGTTTTCATTTTATGTGGCAACCATATTACTGACGTTTATATTTCATTTTTTGTAAGTACATTTTTTTACTGCTTTGTAGGTCCTTTTGCTTGCGGCTTCTTTTTCTTGCGAATTTTTTGTATTGTAAATTAGTTTTCGATCACTCCAATGCCGTGGCCAGATATGCATTTAAGTAACGCCTAACGTAATTTTTAACATCCAATTTGACATAAATCTGCGGTTGCACTTAAGTTTAATATCAAATTACTCTTTATAAATTTGTTTTCTTTTCCACATTATCATATCACAAGTAAAAACTACACCAAACTAGTCAAATTATTAGACTTTGAAAATCACATTAGGCGTTACGTTAAACGTAAACGTGACCGCACTACAACAAGTAAATTATTGACGCTGTCATTATTTTAATGCGATGGATCATTTCTTTGGCCGCGGTTTACTCTTTGCTTTCTTTCTTTTCTATAGTTTTCCGTATTTTTTGTAGTTTCCGTTAGACATGGCCAGTAAATGTTATTGTTATTGCAAAGTTCCTGGTTGCAATAATTCAACAATTCGTCAGGAACAGAATTTAACTTTTCATTTTTTCCAGTTGAGGATCAACGTTTGAAGAAATCCTATTATATTCATATCACACATTAATGTGTATTAAACGACAAAAATAAATAATTTTTAAATTAAACATGTATAAATAAATTTAATTGTGAAACTAAGTGCCGATTGTACAATTATGGTTTGACTTTAAACTTTGCTTAATTACTTGAATTTACAATTGATGCTATGGGACTAAAGCGAAGCTTAAAGCTAAACCATAATTGTACAAACGGAACTTAGTATTGTTATTCTTGAAAATTGTAAATTCCTCAGGCGAAAAGGGATACAATTTTATAAATCCTGCCTTTAGCAACTGTTTACTCTACTACTCTACCAGGTGGCGCTGAAGATTGTGTTGTCAGTAGGTACTATAGACATTCTAATCTTTTTTGTTGATCTGTGGTGGCTGTATTATGAACTGACACTTACTGATGACAGACAATAATTAATAAAGGTCAGTCATTACATATTTCATTTTGAAAAATATTGGCTCATATTAGCCATAAAGATAAGGCAAAAATGGAAAATGAATTTATCTTTAAAAATAGTAGATTATATCTTAAGTGAGAGAAATGCAAAATTATACATGAGTGATAAATTTGGCTCACGAGTGCGAAGCACGAGTGAGACAATTCTGACGAGTGTATAATTGCATTTCGCTCACGTGTGATATACGACGTTTAGTCCAACAGTTGCATTTTTTAACAACAAAGAAACTTGAAAAGATATTTTTGAAGTGACATTACTTAAAACGTCAAGCAGTCATGGTCGGTAGTCATGGATAGTTGTTGATTTTGCACTCTGAGCTCTGAGTGCTAGTGATTGAAATTTGATTTTAGTCACTCAAAACTAACGTATAAAACATCTAAAAACATGCAACTGTTGGACAAAGTTAATTTGTTTGTCATTCGTAAATGACAGTCATAATTACAGCTGCGCAGCAAAAGTTTTAAAGCCCGTTCACAATGACTTAACGTAACAAAATTAATCAGTATTATAAATACAGGTTTGAAGTGTTTTTCTTTAATGTAAATACTTAAAATTCTAAACTGAAACTAATTAATGTGTTTAATTATGAACAGTAAATCATTTAAATTTAGAATTACTTCGTTTATATTAACAAACATTGCATTCAAATTATTAATTTACGTTACGTTAAGTGATTGTAAACGGGGTATTAGTATTGTTAAATTTACGTCAAGTAAAGTGTTCACAGTATTTTGGCGGCGACAGTATAACCTAAAAATGACAAGAATGCACAATAATAAAAAACGTATATTTGAATCCTTGAGCCCCGACCTTAGACTTTGAAAAATATAGTTATAGTGGGACCAAATGCTCCTTCCTCCACCATTATGTTAATAATTAAACTGTTAATTATATTTTATGTAAACTTTCATATTAGTTAATTATATTATATCAGTCCAATTATTTAGCCTGTCAGCCCCCCCCCCCTGGAAGTTGCCACATGGGTGCCCATGATGGAAATTCCCAAGAACCCCCCCCCAGAAGAAATTTCTGGCTGCGCCACTGCTTCCTCTAGCAAGTCCACTTCGTCATCGTCTTTCCTGCTAGCACCTCGTCGTTGCGTCGTTTTCGTCGCCGTCACCTTTTGTCGTCTTCGATGCATTGCGTCTTGCTGCACAAAGTTTGTTTTTTCAGCGATTCCGACTTCTTTATCGCTATCCCGGACGAGCCCCCAAATTGTAGGAATTGCCGAAGAAAGAAACTTGTGTTTTTAAGATTTTATAAACTTTTTTTATATCTGACAATTATAAGGTATGTTACAAGTACCCGTGACAACGAACGAAGGAATAACTGCTAATTCTTAATCGGAATTTTAAATTTAATTAACGCTAACTAAATAATATTTATTTATTGAGAAAGTATCCCACAAATATTATGGATAATCTAATCCAGTCAGAAGAAATAGGTTAGGATTGACAGTTTCTCAATTACAGTATTTTTTTCTTATGGGCGCTATCTTAAATATTCCATGTGATACAAAAATAAAATCTGAATACGATGATGTGACACACTTTTATTTTTGTTTTAAAACAAAATATTACATTATGAAAAAATATGTTCACAAAATTATTAATTTAGTAGGCGAATGCTTACAAACATTAAGCACTAAAATTATTTTTAAATTTTCGTAATACTTGAATATTATTTCATTATAACTGCATTGTTTCCATGGTTGTTATGCTATTCATAACGGTCTAGAGGGCTTATTCTGTATCGAGGGCGTTAAATTTAAAGGGTTATTAAATTTTGTTACCATAGCAACAGCCAATCACCAGACTCTATTTTGAACTTTAACGTACCTTTAAATTTTAAAAGCCTGTTAATAAGTTACAGAATACCCCCCTAGGCCGGTTAAATTTTAACAGCACGGTCGTTATTACTACTTGCTCTATATTTCACACGTTGTTATAGTTACAACTAAATCACACTCATAATTTGCTATAGTTACAACTAAATCACACTCACAATTCTGCCTACTTATCGAAGTTTATTATTTGAATGTTTTTGCCAAAATAAAGATTTATTTCATCATTTAGTATTACGAAAACTGTAAAACAACATACGGCCGATATGCATATAACGAACTCGGATAATTTATAGCCTCGGCTAGCGCCTTGGCCATAGAACTTATCCTCGTTCGTTAATATCAAGCATATCGGCCTAATACCGTTATACAGGCTGTTACAAATTCAAGGCTCACCATTGGGATCTCGGAAACGGTAAGAGATACGAAGTCAGTTAAATTGGGGAAAAGTTGCGTATTTTGGTGCTGAATAATATTCTGCTCTGAAAAATCTTCTACGATTTGTAGTTTTTGAAATATTTCCAAAAAACAAGAAAACGTAATATTCTATTTTATTTTTTTCTGAAATTATTGGAGGAATCATAACAAAATTAATACATTCTACAGGCACTTTTTTAAGCTCTATACGATGATATCATTACATTTGACTTAAAACGTTTCGTCTCGTTCTGACCCTCATCAACTTCATTTTTTCTTATATCATTCGGACCAATCTCTCGACATCGAGTTCAAATTCCTGTAATGACTCACCATTCTTCTGGGTACGAGTTTTCAGTTGGATAGTATGGAGTTGCTTCATGTGTGCGTCACCAAATCGCATGTCCAAGTGTTCTACTAGTTGATCAAAGTTGTTCTGAATCTCTTCGGGAATTGATTGTAATGCACTCAATGCTGGGCCCCGCAAAGCCAACACGAGGGCTGCAGCCTTATCGCAATCATTCCAGTCATTTACATCAGCTGCGATTTTGAATTGTCTAATAAAAGTAGACCATGGTAAATCCCCTTCAAATTTGGGTGGTTTCATTTTTTGGCTTGACGACACAGATGGTGTAATAGAACGACCAAGTCCTACTTTATGCAGTTGTTTGGTTAAGTCTTCAAATTTATGGTGGAACTGAATTTCTATTCCTCCGATTTTCTCATCAAGTTTGCAGTCAAATTCAGTTTTTATGTCACCAATATGAGTTTTTACATCTTCAATTTGATAAAAAATTGCGTGTTCAAATTGTCTCTTCACATTTTCAATCTTTCCATCAGTTTCCTCACCGAATTGTGTTTTAAGATCTTCAATCTTTTCATCGATTTGATTTTTCACCTCCTGTAATTTCAGATCGGTGTTTAAACTGGAAGATTCAATTTTTATTTCCAAGCTTTCTATTTGTTTTCTAGAAAGCTCCATTTGTTGCGTCATTCCTTCCTTCATATTTTCATTGATTTCTTTAATTTCTTTCTTTATATTTTCATCAACTTTTTCCATTTTTTCATCCACTTTTTCCATTTTTTATCCACTTTTTCCATTTTTTCATCCACTTTTTCCATTTTTGCTTTCATTTCTCTAAGTAAAGCTGTGGTATTTTCAATTTCGAATTCAAATAATTCCGGATCTTTTCCTTCTTCTCGGAGAGCTCGTTCAAGACGTTCTTGTAAAACTGCTTTTTTTCCAGAATTTTCAAGCCCTCTCTCGTCCAATTCATCACGCAGCTCCTTCACTTTTAATTCAACTAGCTTCATTTTCGATTTTTTTTTTTTTGAAAATTTCCGCTTCTGACACCAATTTGTTACGAATTCGGGTTCACAAATTTAAACGTTATTTATTTATTTTAAAACACTTTAATGTCTACGATCATTACACACAATAAAAGTACAATAATATCGAGCTGTACACTTATCTGACAAAATAACACTTCAACGTTATTAAATTCGCTTGCTACACATCGCTTCCTAAATAAGACTGATTTAAAAACCGCGCTCCGGCTCCACTTTATAGCAGCCATCCCTCTTCGAGAATAACTTCGAAAGACTTGCTAGATTTTTCCAGTAAATTCGGTGCGTGTCTAGAATAGATTAGAATCCTGTCTGCGGCACAGGTGGCGCTACCAGTATATAAAAATATAGTCTGCTTCTCATAATGTAACAGTACATTTTATTTTTCCAAATTGTATAAAGTTAGGTTCAAACTTTCCAAACTGTGTTTTATTCATAGGAGACAAGAGGGGTACATTTGATTGAACACACATTCTCTGCTCTGAACAATTTTAGATCATTCTTCATGAATTTAAAAAATAAATTTAAAATATCAGCGTTTGAATAATTTTGATTTTGATTCTCAACTTTTTTTGCTTTTGCTTAAAATTTGTAGTAACAGGAAACGTTAAATGCAATTGTTTGTTGTTTTCATAACTATATCAACAAAATTAGAAATATTTAACCTAATAAATGTAAATTTTTATGTATTAAACCAAAAATATCTTATAACTGAAAAACTGTTAAAGTTAGGTATAGGGAATGCTAGTATAGTTCGACACAGCATTTAATTCCACATACGATGTTGTATTAAAATATTGGTCGTTCCATTTGAAAAAAAGTATTTTTCTGTGTTTGAATATCTTCGAGGGAAGCGGTGCGTTTTAGACACCCTGTAGCTTAATAGATTATGCTTATGGAATTTTTAAGAACCTTAAAGCTTCAACTACAATATCAGCTATTACAAATAAAATTGCTTCAATCATAGCTGTGTTATAATTTTTTGAAAATCAGATTGCAGAATCCAAATTTTTAAGAAATTTCAAAATATCTCAAAAATGATGCATTTTAGAGATAGGGAAATGTATTGCAACTTAACATATTTTTACATGTAGAATTCAAAAACGTGATAAAAAATATAGTATTCCATTTAAAATAAGCGAGTTGATAGCGACTTCCGGTACAACGGGAAGTGGTACAAAGACAATTTTATTTTATTTAAAGAGATCTCTATGGAGAACCATTGCTCCTTAAATTTCAAATATCTACGTGAACTGCAACCTTGAAAACTTTTAACGAACGGTTTATGTGGATATCCCTGTACTATAACAAGTCTCATTAAATTATAGAGCGTACTTACGTATTTACATAAAATATGTTATTTTCTGAAAGTTTTTCTTAGTAACTTAATATTTTGTTTTAAAACTAAAGCATGTGTGTCATATTATCCTATTCCGATTTTATTTTTGCATCATATGGTACGAATATCTTAAGATAAGAAAAGAAATAGTTGACAGTCGTCAGTTAAAAATGATGTAAAATTAAGATAAACGAATTTCAAAATTTCAACATCAAATATGTATTAGCTAGGACATGAAATTGTATTCCACACCCGTCCGCCCGTAATTTTATGAATCATACGTTACAACAATGCTGCTCGTACTATCAAAATCAGTGATTTCTCGCAACCACTGATTTGACATATACGTTATTATTTTCTTCTCCAATATTTGCAATTTATTCTATTTTAATTAATTATTTTCGACGTTAGCAGCCTGATGAAGGTGATTTTCACCGAAACCGGTCGCTAGAATAAATAATATTAAGAAATTAGGAAGTGCCTTTTTCTTCTTACAAAAAATAAAACATATTCATTGATTTATCAGCAAATCAAAACAGAAGAACTGGACAGAAAGGCTAAATAATGTTAATATTGAAAGAAAGAAAAATTATTAATTTTTGTCTCACAACTTCTTCAGTTTAGGCAAATACATTTGGCGTTTTATGAAGGATTATTAAAACAGTGTTTCACGAGAGTCTAGATATACTGGGTATTATATTTGAAAATTTTGAGAAAAATTATCTTATGCAAAACTCAACACCCTGTACACATAATAACTGATAGACCGGAGCTGTCTCGAAATTTCTATAGAAAAGATATTGGATTGAGTACCTACAAAAATTCAAGACGAAATGTAAATAAATAACAAAGATATAAGCACTCCTATTATGGCAATTTTTTACACTTAAACGTCAATATCTCACAAACTCTTAAGTAAAATTTCCTAAATTTTTGGTTATTACCTATTCGTTATGCGTACTTTCGAAATATGTACGAATATACTAGGTGTTCCAATTAAAAAAATATAACTTTGATATGCCTGTTAGTTACTGAACACTCTGTATAGCCAAAAATAATTTTATGAAGTAGAGCTGACTGAGTTACATCTTAACTCGTTTGAATTCTTATATATTATAGACGGTAGAGAAGACCGCGGCACTCGGTGGATACCTTGTATTTGAAATAAAAAAGTTGTGTCCAACACCACTGTTTTGATTCACTCTGTATAGATGAAAATAATTTTGTGTAGTAGATCTCTTAAATTAAAAAAGAAATTGTGTTGAAAATTTTTTTGTATCTTCAGTAGTTATGGAGATATGGCCCGAGAACACACTGTTGGGACACCCTGTATATTTCGTCAGATAAGAGCCTTGTAATTCTAAGGTAGCGATATGATAATTTCTATTACTTAAAATTGAAAAAGCTTCCTCATTAAATATCAAATTTATCGTTGTTCAAATGAACTTTTTATATTCACATCTTATTTTAAAAAATCATTATCATACATAAATATTTCTTGAATTTGTTTTCATTTTTGAACAAACCAGTTATCTTCAATATCAATATACATAGAATTTGTCCATGTTTAGACTATTAAAAAACTTAACCTACATTAGCTAGTAAATTATTACATACGTCTTCGGAAATAATAATAATAACATGTGTCCAACAATTTTTGTAGTTCTCGGTGGCTGTGTACTTTGTATCGTTGAATTGACGTCTCAAATATTGACTGTTAAGCAACAAATAAATATTTCTTTACGTATTTAATGTTTTATCGCCATTTGAGACAAGAATTAGTTAAAAATGTTTGACTCCACAGCCACCCAGGACTACAATAATTGTTGAACACATGTTAATTTGATAATTAAAGCTGGTTCTTGTCCGATGAAAATTGTATCACAAACTCTTTTAAACGGACACTAAATGGCGCATAAACACTTAACGTTTCGAAGCTGTCGAACGACTGCGAAACGTTAAGTGTTTATGCGCCATTTAGTGTCCGTTTAAAAGAGTTTGTGATACAATGTTAATTTGATAATTACTTTTAAATGTTCGACTTTTGCAAAATTAGGTCGGGTAAATAAAACACACCTCAAATTAACATTTATTAAACACACATACATTTATTATTCTCGTTTTCAGATCCTTTGACTGGATACGCTGCTCCCTTGGACGCCATCAACATGATTGGAAATGATCAGGAAAGATAACCAAACTCCAAGTCCCCGCACTAGTCATTAGTAGAATTTCGACATATTTGTTCTGCTGCATAACAGACAATAACTTTAACGAGCGGAAAAATGTATCTGCTCTTTTACATGACTTACGACAAGATTATTGTGATCTCAAAGTATGGGTTTATCTATGATAATCATTATCAGGTGCTTTGAGGTTCCCCGTAGCGTCTGAGCATGTTGTCTGTGATCTTTGATAACAACATCTCGATATTTAAATTTACTCTTTTCTTTTTCGTTTATCTTTTGTATAAGTACTCCTAGTAATCTGTTTTAAAAACAAAAAATATTTTATTTTATAATTACTAAAATTGTTACTTGTCTGCAATACATACTGTTAGAAAAATGTCCATTAATTTATTTTGTCGAATTTTATTCTCAATTATTTATTATTTTAATGTTTGATTACCAAAAAATTGTTTATGACGTGTTTTTTTTTTAACTGGGACTGTTAGTATTTTTAATTAATTAATTAATTGTTTAACACATTCAACTTGGCTTTAAGTAAATTGGAAATAGTTTAGTGAAATAAAAAATCAAGTTGTTAACTTATTTTTATTACAAAATCTTGTTTGGTACTTACAATTTTTAATTTTATTTGAAAACTTTGTGCATCTAAACTCAGAATGCGGTCAATGCACTTGTCAGTGCACCACTGAATTGCACCACTTTTACGACACCCAGTTATCTAATCTATAATAAATAGTTGTGTAAAATCTTTGTCAATCAGTTATGTTTTCTGCTTCAAGTGGAAGGCACTAGATCACTTGTCACTTCAGCTCATTGAAAAAAGAAAAAAAAAAACAAGTGACATGCGTTATTGATAATGTGTTTTTTATGTTTATGAAATATGTGATTGTATTACTAGATGACAAAATATAAATGAAATCGGTTTTATGCACCTATAGATGGGAATTTTTTTGCACTTTAGTTGTAAGCACAGTTTGCATTAAGTTTATTGGTAAAACAGGATTAACTAGTAAAAAGTTTTTTGGAAAAGGTTTAGGACCACTGTTTCGCCAGTGACCGTCACACGAGCTAAGAATGTTTTATTATGGTTTAAAGTTCCGTGTCAGAAATGTCCGTCAGGGTCTTTTGTATGACACTAGCTATAATCCATTCCTTATCTATTTGTTATCGCAGCATGCCGTGAAAGTCTAGTGAGAATGTGGCAGTCATGTACATATATAACTAAATGTTGACAAGACAATACACGAGGTGTATTCACGACCAAATTTACATAATGCCGAGAACTGACAACACCGGTTAATCAATCTGATTTGAGTTGTTATAATGACATCAAATTAAATTTGTCCAATTTAACATGATAGCCAACTTACTAGTTTAAAATGACGCCCTACTGCGATAACAAATAGAGAAGGAATGGATAATAGCATGAAATGGTAGTATTATTACTTTGATATCCGTGTATGTTGTGTAGGTTTTTTGTTAAAATATATGTTGATTGAAAAAATACTTTATTTAATTCTTCAGAGCCTTTGTTTTCTCAACCATATATTTTCAATTTCCTCTATTTATTATAAAAGAAGTAAAACTAGAAAAAATCGTGAAACAGATTAAGAACAAGAAGTTAAATTGTTTTTTTTTTGTGAGATCTTAGTGTAATTTTAAATTGAATTGTTAAAAGTATTACCATTGAATTTAAACCTAATCTAGAGCGGCAACGTATACAGGGTGTCCGTTTTTCGAGCCTAACCATGGAGATCTCGGTTATCTTAAGAGATACGAAGTTGGTTAAATTAGAACAAAGTTGCATATTTTTATCCCAATCAATAATCGTATTTTATATGGTTTTCAAGATATTCGAAAAAAAGTAAAAATCACGATTTTCGTTTTTATTTTTTTTAATAAAAACCAATAAAGCTAGGTATTTTTAGGTCAAACATTGTTCAAGCACGTTTTTATGAGGAATTTGAATATGCCATTATCTTTCTCATGTCATCAAAAATTACGAACAAACGACATTCAAATTTTTATTTTCTTATGGACATCTTGGATTTTTACACGATTAAATGAAGCTTTTTTTTCTGATTACAATGATGTATCACACTTGATGGTTAGAGTTAGATTCAGGTCAAATTCTTGAAATCATCTGCAAAGAGTGCTTTGGAAACAAAAGCAAATTTTTTGTTTCTAAAGAAAATATGACAGTTCTGTATGTTTGAACTTTATTATCGAACATAGTTTATAACAAAATAAAATCTAATACAATAAAAATAACAAAACAAACGATTACAACAGATGTTCAAGTTTCCCACCCTTTAGCTTTGTGTACAATTCTTCTTAAGTCTTCTTAAATTAAAATTGCCCTTCTAATATACCCTCTTCTCTTGTATTTCAAATTTGTAATTTGTAACAATACTTCTAATATTAACATCAGCATCGACAGGTACAATTTTATTTTTCATAGTACCCCACAAAATCTAATTCAAGCAGGTTCTTGTCCGATGAAAATTGTATCACAAATTCTTTGAAACGGACACTGAATATGCGCACTAACACAAAATATAATTTAAAGGATTCAGTTCTGATGACCATTCAGTTCAATGTACTCATTCGGTTGAAATCTTTAGGTTGACTACAGATATACATTTTTGAATTAATTTGCGAGGATAAAGGACGTAAACATTTCAAGTATTTCTCGTTTTTTCTAGTTCAAAAGCGATATTTTATTACTGCAATTAACAATAAACGTAACTATCACACCTAAAACTGAATTGAACTGTCAGATTTTCTTTAGAAACAAAAAATTTGCTTTTGTTTCCAAGGCACTCTTTGCAAAACAGATGATTTCAAGAATTTGACCTGAATGTAACTCTAACCATCAAGTGTGATACATCATTGTAATCAGAAAAAAAGGCTTCATTTAATCGTATAAAAATCCAAGATGGTGTCCATAAGAAAATAAAAAGTTGAATGTCGTTTGTTCGTTATTTTTGATGACATGACAAAGATATTTAAATTCCTGATAAAAATGTGCCTTAACAATGTCTGACCTACATTGGTTTTTATAGAAAAAAATAAAAACGAAAATCGTGATTTTTACTTCTTTTCGAATATCTTCAAAACCGTAAAAAATAGGTGAAATTTGTTTGATTATTGATTGGGATAAAAATACACAACTTTGTTCTCATTTAACCAACTTCGTATCTTTTAAGATAATCGAGATCCCCATGGTTAGGCTCGAAAAACGGACACCTGTATGAATGAAGCCACTTTTTCTGTTAGGAACTGCTGCCACCTTTTGATTTAAATTGTCTATTATACTATTGTAATAAGAAATCTGGAAAAGTATTACCCCCTATGGAGTAAAAGTCAAAATAAATGCACATTACTACCAAATTGCATACGAAAATTAGGTATGTATAAATGTTTCATATTGGAGTCCTAAGCATTAGTTGATTAGTTAACGAGCAGCTAAAATCTCCAGAAGGTTGCGAACACTGCGCAGAAGCAGAAAATAGAATAGTCAGCGAAAAAAAAAATATAATAATAGGCAGAAAGTGAGCACATATTTTTTAAAATCATTTAAATATATTGGGAAACAGAACAGTGGCATAAGAGCGCGTATTTCTGGCTATTATGCCAAACGTAAATTTTAGTGGCAGAGTCATTTAAACTTTATAAGTATACAGGGTGAGTTTTTAAGCGCCCTTTCTTTCATAGCTCATTTATAGAACGAGAGGACATTCTACCTATTGAGCACTGTCACCTAAAATTATTTTGATACATACAGAGTGTTACGTAATACAATGGCAGTAGCAGCATTTTTATAAATGGAACACACTGTGTATTCTCTTATAGAAAGACATAACACTCGATCCTCTAAATAATTTGTTACGTTTTCTTTTTATTATTTATCGTACTCTATTTCGCTGAGAGCTCCGTTTGTTATTTCGCGAATGACGTATTTCGGCATCTTGTCCACCTACCTTGGTTTGCCTTCTTATGTGCGCTCGACGCATCGCTGTGCGGACTTCGCCCGTCGCCGCGCTCGCTTCCTTGCGGCATTTGGGGCCCGTTCGTATTCTGCGAGCGTTTGTTTACATCTGGTTTTTGACAATGCAAGGTTAGGTAGGGTTGCCAACTGTCAACTTACCGACGTGCATGTTTGGCGTGTCGTATTCTTTCTCTCGCACGAAGTTCGGAATTTCCTTGTTGTAAATTAATTTTGTTGCATCCCCCCTTTCTCACCTAGGAACGGATTTTCTGTCGGTTCCTTATAGTGAGCTTAGTTATGTTATATGGTTTTCGGTTGGTTACCTGATTCTTTCTAGAATTTTCGTTCTGACGTCACATTTCCGGTCATCGGCTTGTTGGAGCCATATTTGGTCGTTGGCCATTATTCATTGTGCCTTGTGTGTTCACCTCTGCTGGACGTCTCCTTACATGTATTGTGAATTTTGTTTTCGCTTGGAGTCTCGTTAGAGGATTTTGTCCACGGATGTTGATGGGCTGTCGATAATTTTCAAGCCCCTCACTTATGCAGATTTGATTTCATCGAACTCCGAATTTTTCGGCACTCCGGCTCGTATTTATTGCGAGGTAAATTGTTGTTGTCTATTTTCTTTTGTGGGGTTCGCAATTTGGTATTTTGTGTTTGCGTTTACTATTGGGATGTTTTCTTTCCTTGTAGCAAGTGGTACGAGGATACCATTTCTCGATCATGTGGTCGACAAGAAATTTTTAACTTCGCTACGCGTACCGCCTTGGGCTCCTGAACGGCTACGAGCTACCGATCTCCCCTCTTTTCTTGCGAGTCCTCTGCTAGAACCGGACCGACTTCTGGGGTTGAATAGTCACACCTGACCACCACCCCCCTGGTGACACCGTTTTAGGTTGGTCGACCCCGGATCAAAGGGAAAAAAGAGGAATTGTCGGTATCGTTATTTTCACATTTTCTTTTGGCTCTTTGTCCCGTCGCCGTCTGCGTCTGGGAACAATGCAAAATTTGCCGAACTCCGCGACCTGGAGAGCGCATATGCATCGCCGCCGCCTACTATAATTTTTCTTCCGTTCGCGACTGGATGGATTCACGTTTGATATTAGTTAATTTGTTTCTTTTCAAAACTTAATTTTTGCTACTCTTCGAGAGGCGTGTCCTCTCATTACTTCAAGTCAATAGTATTTTTAGAAATTTTTTTTTGTTGTCTAATTTAAGAAAAAATTATTTAATTGCGGTTTATTTCACCCGTTTGGGGTAATTTGTAGACGTCGCGAATGGGGCCGTACGCGTGCGGCTTGTTCAACGCCTGTTTATTTAATTGAATTGTACATATTCGCCTGTACATTATTGGCTTTTAGGTCTTACGACCTTTTATCGTTTTAATTAATCTTTAATATATTATACTCCTAATAATTTTGTTGTTGCGATTGGCGCTTTGTTTCACGAGATCTGCTCGTGTTGCTCGATGTTATTTTATTTTTAAGGGGATCCATTTGTTCGCCGATCCTCGTTTCTCTTTTTGCGTGTTCTTATTTTTTTTTGTTTTCTCTCAATATATGTTTGTTAACCGTTTACGCTGGATTTTTCTTACACGTTGTAAGACGGTTCATGACCTTGGGGATCGCTGCATTTCGGCTAGGTGGCGCCCTAATAAATTGTAACTTCGGGATCGATCCCCCTTTGTACGGGCTGACACTTGTGCGTCTTAATTATCGCACCGCACGGCCGGCCGCCGGCCGTCTTCGCTGAGCTACTGGGACGGCAGCGAATCCCTCCAAAAGAGAGCCACACACGTAGGCTCGACCGGCTCGGCCGAATTCCCCTTAGGGTATTACCCGCCACGCACAAGTGGTTGTTGCGCGAACCATTCTGGGACGCGTAGCAAGTAGCACATAAAATATTTATATTTATTTAACCAACTACAAGTAAATTAATATTTTGTTGAAAACGTCCGATTTTCAACTTGTCTAGGAATACTAACTGTAAACGTATTGTTTGTCGTACAGCAATAAAAATCGGTAGTTTTATAAGCTAAAGTATAAGGAATAACCTAGGTATAAATTCTTTTAGTTTTATTTGTGTTTTCAAATGTTCAAGCCTGTGCAATTTTCAGATTTTCAAAGTGCCGTTATTCAATTTTTTTTAATGCAACCCCTTCTCTTTTCACGAATAGACAGTGCTTACGTTCCCCTTCAATTCTGTTATAAAACAGATGGATAATATCAAGTTTACAATTGATTACAGACTCTTAATACATTATAATCATCGTATTTTTCTTGCAATGCCGTTCTTTTACTTCGTTGCAATTAAAAATGTTTTAAAATTGATTCGATATAGTTCACAACAAATGAAAATATGAGTGTTTGCAAATAATAACCTTAATGTAAAAATTGTTTTACTTAAAAGTTATACAAATAATAAATTAATAACCACGGATCGGTGCCATATATTTTGCGCGGTTCAAGTCGGACAAGTCCCGCAGACCACCCGCAGACACTCCTAGCGTGTTAACTGAGTATTGCCGCGAAAAAATAATGATGCGAACTAAGTCGTAAATGTGGCTCGTATAGCATCGTAAAACAATTACAGTCGCACAGTAAAATTTAGTTTTCACAAAGTGGAATGATTCCGTAACTCATAGTGCTGATCAATTGTACCCTGACCTTTGCATATGCCGTATAATTGCGTCAGAACCAAATAGGCGGCAAATTTCCTGGCAAAATTACGAAGAAAAAATTATACCTACCTAAAGAACTAAATAATCCAAATAAAGTAAATGATTTTTTTAGTACTGTCACCATCGCACCAAACGCTAAGAAAAATGAGTTAATTCAATTCTATGAAAATAATGTAAAAAATAATTCAATTTAATTTGATTTTCAACCAGTTACTGACGACAACATCTCTAAATTATTAAATTCCATTAAAACTAATGCAATAGGTTCTGATGAAATCAGTGTTAAGTTTTTGAAACTAAGTTCTCCCTTTGTATTACCATATACCGTCCGTCTTATGAAAAACGCACGACACTATAACTCAATAATTCAAAAAGCACATAAGACTAGTTTAAAAATACTTCAAAAGGATAGAATTTTAGATTTTTTTTTAATATGACATTTTTGTCAGACGATAGTCAACTTTTTTTTTCAAATGGCGGCAGATATTTTTTTTTACTCAGTTTGATAGAGATTTATTTTCTGAATTCAATTATTTAAAAGTCGATTTCGAAATATCAAATTTGGGGGGGGGGGGATAATCGAAAAACTTTCGGAAAAGTGAAACTCACCGTGCGGGTATACTCAAATTAAAGGTCTCAAAGAGGAAAAATTTCTCTATTAGGAGAGCGAGCTGCGTAAAAGCGCTCAGCTTGACCAGAATTTTCGTGGCACTCGAAAAACACTTGCACCATATCAGTTAATTGATTGTTATCCATAATGAAATAATAATAGTATAACAAAATAATAAGACAGTAACGAATAATACAAACAAGAATAAATGAAAACAAGTTGACAGATAAATACTTAAATCGTAAAAGATAGTTACTGTTTTGTGCAATTTGGTAGGAATCCAAAACATACTTGAAAATTTTATTAATAAAACAATTTCCATTTCTCAAAAACATACTACAAAAAATATCAAGTTGAAATACATCGTTGAATTCCGAAAATAAATCTCTATCAAACTGAGTAAAAAAAAATATCTGCCGCCATTTGAAAAAAAAAGTTGACTATCGCCTGACAAAAATGTCATATTTAAAAAAATCTAAAATGCTATCCTTTTGTAGTATTTTTAAACTAGTCTTATGTGCTTGTTAAATTATTGAAATCGGATCATTAATAACAGAGTTATAATGTCGTGCGTTTTCATAAGACAGACGATATAACTCATATCATTAATTACTGTTTAATTTATAAAGTGTATCCATCAGCATGGAAAATTGCTAATGTTATTCCTGTGCCTAAGATTAATCTGCCAGTAGAACTTAAAGATCTGCACCCTATTAGTGTCTTACCTTATGATGAAATTACTAGAGAAAATTATGTGCCAACAAATGCAATCCTATCTGGTTAAAAATTGCTTATTACCTATGACGCAATCAGGCTTTAGGACGGCATAGCAGCTGCACTACAGTAATTTTGAATATAGCAGACGACATTTGTCCAGCTGTCGACAGTGGATATTTGACTGCATTGGTATTATTAGATTTCTCAAAAGCGTTTGACATGATTGATCATAACATTCTCTTCTCGATATTGCATTATATTGGTGTAAATGGCGGTAGCAGGGATTTACTAAACAGTTTTCTAAGGAATAGGTGTCAACGTGTAATTGTTGATGGTCATATGTCCGCTGTTGCAACAGCAGTAGATATAGTGATTTGTAATTTTATCAAATATTTTTTGAAGTAAGCTGTTGTAAAAAATAGTTGAGTTGGAAAAATAAATATTTTGAAAGAAGTTCAGAATTTACTTTCGAGTTCATTTTCCTGTGTAATTTACTTAATTGGGGTCAAAAATAAAACCTGCAGCTGCGGAAATACAACGGGCAGTTGTATTTGTCCGTACGCAACATTTGTGGCGACCGTGACAGGACCCTTTTTTGGAGTAAAATTGCTGTAATTTGAAGATGGATAAAGTGAAGAAGTCTCGGACTGCGTTAAGAGGCGTATTTTCAAGAAATGCGAATCAGTTAGAGAGTTTGTTGTCTGCAGAAGATGTTAATCTGCAGGATGTACAAGTTTCGTGGATAATGTTGCAACAGAAAGAAGATGCACTTCGAGAATTAAATAAAGAAATATTTAATTTGTTAATAGAAGCAGATGTTTGTGAAGAAGATTTAGAAAATGAACTTTCCGTTAGTGATGAATGTAATAAGAGAGTTGCGGTACTCAAGACTCGTTGTGAGAAAGCTCTGCAAGAATAAGAAGAGGTGTTGAATGTTGCCAGTACAAGTGAGCAGCACATCGAAAAGAAAATTCAAGTTGCCTGTTATTGAGCTGAAGAAATTTAGTGGAGAGATTCGGGATTGGCTGCCTTTTTGGAGTCAATTTAAGAAGATACACGAGGATCCAGATATAACAAAGGAAGATAAGTTTCAATATCTTTTACAAGCTACAGTACCGGATACACGAGCTAGAGAACTGGTAGAAAGTTTTCCTCCTATCCAAGAAAATTATAAAAAGGCCATAGAAAGTCTTAAGGACCGTTTTGGCAGAGATGATTTAATAGTAGAATTTTATGTCAGAGAACTTTTAAAACTGGTGTTAAATAATACTTTGTCACCAAAGAAAAATCACATTTCAACTTTGTATGATAAAATTGAATTGCAAATTCGAGCTTTAGAAACACTTGGTATTACCAGCGACAAGTGCACGGCAATGTTGTACCCATTGGTGGAGTCCTGTTTGCCGGAAGAATTACTCAGAGTTTGGCAAAGATCATCGAATTTTTCAGATAACCGTGATGCTACCCTGAAAAATCGTTTGAATGCTTTGATGTTGTTTTTGAAATCAGAAGTCGAAAACGAGGAATGAATTTCTCTGGCAGTTGAAGCTTTTGGTTTGGGATCTGCAGAAAATAAATCTAGGAAGGTGAAGTACTACATGTCTAGCACTTCAAATGTGCCTACTGCTACAGGGTTGGTGAACTATCAGCCTAACAGGAGGTACGTGTTCTGCGAAGGATCTCATAAGAGTGCAGAATGTTTCAAAGCCCAGAAGTTATCATCAGTAGAAAAAAGAAAGGTCTTATCTGAGAAGAAATCTTGTTTTTCCTGTCTGAAGAATGGACATCAAAGTAAGAACTGTAAAGAAAATTTGAAATGTGTCATTTGTAATGGTAAGCATGTAGTATTAATGTGTCCAGATTTGTCTGCACATAGGAAAGCTGCGCAGAAATTAGATAATGTAAAGAAAGCTGAAGCCGAATCACCTGCTGTAGAAAAGGTATTAGCGAATTAGAAAAATATGCAAGTTTTTCTTCAAACGCTTAGATTAAATATTCGTAATGACAAGTGTCAAAAGGAAGTTCGCGCTCTGATCGACAGCGGTTCACAAAGATCGTACATTCTCACTTCTACGGCTGAAAAACTAGGATATCCAGTGAAGAGACGTGAAAAATTTATACACGCACTTTTTGGTGGTGTTTGTTCGGAAGAGCAAACTCACTCCTGTTATGACATTAAATTGTCAAGTTTAGACGGCAGTTATGCATGCAGATTTGAAGCATTGGATCAACCTGTCATTTGTAATAACATTTCTTCCATTCCGCAGGGTGTATGGCAAAGCGAACTACAGAGACTGAATATAGAAATAAAAGATTCTAGAGATTCAGGTCCAATAGAAGTACTAATTGGTGCTGACGTAGCGGGAAAACTCCTGACAGGTAGGAGACATATTTTACAATGCGGGTTAGTTGCTGTGGAAACTTTACTGGGTTGGACACTGATAGGTAAAATTCCATTTAATTATAAAAGTAGCAGCACGATGACTATCTTGTCGTTATTTAATAAAGATACTTTAATAACAAATCTTTGGCAATTAGATGTTATAGGAATCACAGATCCCATAGAAAAGAAATCAAAACAGGAAGTAGAGGCTTCCATTAATGAATATTTTAATGAAACGATACAGGTGGATGAAACAGGAAGATATGAAGTTAAGTTGCTGTGGATCAATGATCATCTCCCTTTATCGGATAATTATACTATTGCAAAGAGCAGACTTGATTTTGTGATGAGAAAGTTGCAAGAGAATAATTTGACCAAGGAATATGATCAAGTATTCAGTGAATGGTTGGAAGAAGGTATTATTGAAAAAGTTCCGGACTCACAGGTAACCAAAATTGCACATTATTTACCGCATAGGCCAGTTATAAAGTTAAATAGTGCTACTACTAAAATACGGCCAGTTTTCGATGCATCAGCGCATGGTAAAAACCAACCATCTTTAAACGACTGTTTGGAGAAAGGCTTAAATTTTATTGAATTAATTCCTTCGATTTTGATGCGTTTTAGGATTAATAGAATTGGTTTCGTTTCTGATATCAGAAAAGCTTTTCTACAAATTGGACTGCATAAAGATGATAGAGATTATTTAAGATTTCTTTGGAAAAATGCAGATGACAGTATTCAAATATTTCGTCATAAGCGAGTAGTTTTTGGAGTATGTTGTAGTCCATATTTACTACGAGCCACTATCAATCATCATTTACAAAAAATATTGAAAAAATGTGAAATGCCTGATGCGCAATATTCCAAAGATACTGTGTTGAAATTATTGAATAATTATTATGTCGATAATTGTATAGTCAGTGTAGAGAGCGAAAATGAAATGAATATATTTATACGTGAAGCGACTCAAATTATGGCTGATGGTATGTTTCAGTTGAGAGGTTGGGAGTCTACATTAGATATTGATGAGTTTGAGAAATGTACGTCTGTGTTAGGTACGAAATGGAATCGTGAGAAAGACTCTTTGTCAGTATGTAATGATTCTTGCAATAACATTAATTGTGAGAAGATAACAAAGAGAATAATTTTGTCTGTGGCTCAAAGAATATTTGACCCTTTAGGTTTAATTTGTCCGGCTACTTTGTGTCCTAAAATGTTACTACAGAATACTTGGAGATGTAAACTTAATTGGGACGAAGAAGTGGACTTGGATACAAGGTCTCTTTTTTTGAAATGGTATGAAGAGGTACCTTATTTAACTAATATTGAAATTCCAAGATGGATAAACTTATGTTCAACAGGAATTAAACATTTTAGTTTACATATTTTCAGTGATGCAAGTCAAGCAGCATATGCCGCTGTGGTGTTTTTACGTATAGAAACACAAGATAAGGTACATGTTCATCTGTTGCAGGCTAAAACGAGAGTAGCCCCTTTAAAAAAGATAACCATTCCTCGATTGGAATTGTTAGCTGCAACCATTGCGGCCAGATTGTTTAATACTGTAAAAGAATCTTTAGGTACAAATGATATAGAAAGTCATTTCTGGAGTGATTCAACCACTGTTTTATCATGGATCAGAAGAGAAGATGAATGGTCAACGTTTGTGTGGAATCGAATTCAAGAAATTCGTTCTTTAACGAAAAATAAAAAATGGCATCATATTCCAGGGAATTTAAATCCTGCCGATCTTCCGTCTCGAGGATGTACTCCCAAACATCTTTTAAAATCTCGATGGTGGGAGGGACCTCAATGGTTGTATTGCACTCCAGAAAACTGGCCCAAAATGGAAATAAAACCTAACGAAGAAGAAATTTGGAAAGAAAGAAAGAAGAAAATTGTTTCTTCAATGATAGATACTACGTCGACACCTTCGTACAGTAGATATTTTTCCAAATATCATCAAATTGTAAGATTAATTGCTTGGATATGCAGATTTTTCTTTAATTGCAGGTTTCCAATGACAAAATTAAAAAATGAATTGAATACAAGTGAAACGATGAATGCGGAAAAAGTTTTAATTAAATTAGTTTAAAAAGAGTCATTTGATGTAAATGATAAGACAATTTCTTGTCTTAATCCATTTTTAGACGAAGATGAAATAATTCGCTTAAAAACTAAAGTTTCGAATAGAGAAGATTCCATAGATTTTAGATATCCAAAACTAATGCCAGCACGACATACAATTACGGAAAAATTGATTTATGAACAACATATTGTTACGGTAATATTTGAAGTAACATGAAATTAGGGACGTAGCTTAATATAATAAAACATTTATTATTAACTAATTAACTAACAATCATTACAAGAGTTACAAGTTACTTACATCGTGTATTGGGGCACTAAAAGACTACTAGACTACATGACACTCTGAAGAGATTTGTTCTAATACTTATTCTAGCGTATCGGCTTTTTATAGGGGTTTTGTTTCCGGGGTGTGACGTCAATTGTTGCCTTGACATTTTTGTATAAGCGATTTTGCACTGATCTGTGTCTTCAGATGAGTCATAGTTTTTGCACACGACCCGCCTTAAGACTGCAGGTGGGCTTCGCGAGTGAGTCATGCGGCGGAGGCATCTTTTGTTTATGTTATCGCTCCATGTTTACGTTATGCTTGACTTAATCAGCTGTGCATCTTTGCTGGTTCTCTTATCCTAGTTACATTTTCCCCCCTCGCAAAAAAAAATTTATTTACATTTGGAATAATGAGTGAGGCAATTTATCTTAAAGATATCAATGAAGTTATTCTATCTTATAGAGGTAATATAAACAAGTACTTTGTCCAAGATAAGGTTTGTTATGGGAGACGCATGCAAATGTAAACTTAAGGGGAAAAAAGTATTTCGCATTAATTAAATATTGGGGTAGTCTTGCGGTTGACCTGGGTCTTGTAGCTTTGAAGTCGTATTGTTGACCATGTGGATTTTTTGTGGTGTTCGCTGCAATTATCCATTTGCTGGGGCGGGTGGTCGATCCGGTCTTGTGAAGACGGGTTGTGAGGACCGCAGCGCTGATATGTAGCGGACTGTGGCAGCGCATCGAATCCATCCAGGAAGTGCCCTGGACGAAGAAATGAGACGGCTTCAACGGTTTTGTGCCAAGACCTCGCCTTCCAAGGCGGCCCATGATGAAGGCCGTGTTGTCTTTGCGGTCCCGTTCTCAGGGTTGGTGGGCGTCCGAGGGTTGGTATTTCAGTCGGGGGTGGAGGTAGACCGTTCGTCGTGACCGCATGTTGGGGTTGAGGTTGGGGGCGAACGGTCGTGGTCCCCTCAGCCGGGGGTGCCAACAGGAAGTGCCAGGAGACTGGTTCGGCAAACCAGGGGCCTCCTGGCGCGTTACGGAGACGGCGAGGTGTCGTACCCGTTTGGCTCGAGTTACAACACACCATCGTAGGAGGGCCGAAACGGGTAGACGGCCAAATGGGTCTTAGCGGGCCCTGGTGGTGGACTCGCCTTTCCGTTGCACGGGGCTCGAGGACTCCCAGAGACTAAAATTTATATTAATCAGTAATGTAAGAATAGAACAATATAGTGGGGTGCGTGTGTCTAAAGTTGATTTTGACCTGGATAGTGCTAATATTACTATAAATTATTAATTAATTCTAACAGCAAAACAATCGTATCTATCGTGTTAAAATGGAACTTTCATGACTGACTGTTTTGCTTTACGGTTTAAAAAAAAAACAAGATATCATATATGTTATTTCAGCAAGTCAGGCAGGAAAGTTGTTAAAACTAAATGCAGTGAGGCTGTTGTGTAAATGATGTTAACAGTATATGGTGAACACTGCTAATGATTTAATATATAAAAAAAAACTTACATTTTTTATAAGTAAAAACAAATTACTTAAGTTTTCTACACTAGCTTTCACGTCTGTCATTTTTGAATACTAAACACTGAATGGAGAATATTATACAATCAAAAATAGCAGGGCAGACGGGAAGTTGCATTTCGCTTTAAGATAATCTTATCTTAATTCTATATTTATAATGAATGAATGAGATTCATTGTTGGTGTTTGGATGGTCTCTGCGCAGAGTTTGAAATGCGATATTTAATAACAGCAACACGAGATTATCTCAGTACGCGGTGTATAAGGCCTTTTTACACCCGTAGTGACATAAACAGGTGTATATGTTCATTAAAATACCGAATAATGCTTTTAATAATACTAAAAACAACTTAAAGTTCTAATAAGACAGAGGTGATTGAGTTAATATTTAAATAAACATTCAAATTACTTTGTAACTTATCTTTTCTTTTATATGCATAAAAGTGTATATACAGGGGGTATTTGAAAATTAGAATTCTTTACAAATATTCTTGCGTCGTGAAATGCATTTCGTAATTCTGTTAGCAAAAAAGATAATGGTTTTAAATTACACTCGTGTTTCTCTAGAAACAAGCAGGAGTCGGGAAATAGAAATGTGAATGCGAGTAATCTCGCTGGGCAGTTCAAGATTGCAATTGTGGCCTACTCATGGATTTCTCATGAGTTTATTTGAAAATAGTATTGGGGAGAAAATTTTATTTCGTCGTATGTGTACGTAGTACTTCGCGAAGTAATAATTAATTGTGATGGAGTGTGTGCAAAGGGTGATCTGAAATCATCAACATAAAAAAAAATTTTCATACTTATAAACGTAGGCCGGGTCTGCATAACTGCAACAATAAACCAATGAGTACATGGAAATTTCTGAAACAGAAATAATATTTAATACATGTATTTATCTATTTATACATAAACTTAAAAATAAATAGTTTTAATTTTGTGGAGGCTGCCACGCTTCATAATATGGTCTTATTCTGCTTACATGGACCACATCGGTTTTTGAATTTTTGTTTGGACCTTTCTGAACAATGTAATCTACATCGGTGTGTTTTTTAACAATATAATATGGTCCAAACCAACGTAAAAGTAATTTTTCACTTTTACCAACTTTGCGTATAGGGGTGAAAACTTTTACTTTATCACCTTCTTGAAATTCGATATGACGATGAGAGTCATCGTATCGTATTTTAGCCCTATTTTGAGATTGTTTAATATTTTCGGTAGCAGTGTTCCGAATGGCTAAAATGCGATCACGTAAATTCTTAATATCTGTCGCTTCAACGTCTTGTGTTAATGCAGCTTCAGATGGAAGCCTAGGCTCACGGCCATAGATAAGACTGAAAGGCGACATTCGCGTGGTCTCTTGTACTGCAGTATTGTAAGCAAAAGTTACATGTGGCAGATAAAAATCCCAATCAGTTTGTTGAGAATTAGTATACAAACTGAGCATATCAGCTAGCGTTTTATTAAATCTTTCCGTCAGTCCGTTACATTGTGGTCGATAGCTTGTTGTAAATTGACTATTTACGCCCATAATTTTCAACAACTCTGCTATAAATTGTGACTGAAAAACTTTACCGCGGTCACTTAAAATTTCCTTCGGGCAACCATGCCTACTTATTATATTTTCAAATAAAAATTTTGCGACTGAATTAGCTTTACCGTCTCGTAAAGCTCGTGTTTCGACCCATCGCGTGGCGTAATCGGTCGCTACTATTATCATTGTATTACCTTTAGAACTTCGGTGAAAGGGGCCCAATAAATCAATCCCGATTTTTTGGAAAGATAAGCCTACTTGAATGGGTTGTAATAATCCGGGGGTGGTTTATTAGTATAATCCTTTCGAGCTTGACAATCTGGACAACCACGAACATAAGTTTTAATGTCCTTTAACATCCCGATCCAAAAATAACGATCTTTAATGCGATGGTAAGTTTTAGCAAACCCTAAATGACCTGCTAAGGGTTCGTTATGATTGGCAAATAATATTTTTTCTTTTAAGGTGTCGGGAATTACTAATAAATTTTCAGAACCTGTTGCATTAGGATTTTTCTTATATAAAATGTTATCTATTAAAACAAAATTTTTAATTTTTCTTCTCATAATGGAGGTTAAATCATATTCTGGGCTCAATAAAGCATTTTTAATTTCACTAATAAAGGCGTCAGACTCTTGGGAAGTAATGAAATTGTCAGGGATGGAAACAAAAATAGGTAAGTCTTGGTCTACTTGTTCATCTTCTAACGAGGCTTCATTTACGGGGCAACGACTTAGGCAATCACTGTCTTGATTTAACTTTCCTTTTTTATAAATTATTTTATAATCATATTCGGCTAATATGAGTATCCACCGTGCGGTTCTTCCTTTTGGATTTTTTAGTGTTTTTAAGAAACATAACGCGTGATGATCAGTTATAATTTCTACTGGTTTACCGTAAATTAGATGTCTGAGTGTTTTGAGACTCCAAATAATGGCTAATCCTTCTAAATGTAAAACCGAATAATTTTTCTCTGCTTTTGTTAAAGTTCGAGAGATGTAGGCAATAGGGTGTGATTGTCCGTTAAAATTTTGTAATAATACAGCTCCAATCCCTTTAGAAGAAGCATCTACTCTTAGTTCAGTTTTTAATTTTGGATCATAATGAGCCAAAACGGGAGCTTCAATAAGTTTTTGTTTTAATAAATCAAAAGATTGTTGTTTCTCTTTATCCCACTTGAATTTTTCATCTTTCTTTAATAAATTATAAAGTGGAAAAGCAATTTTTGCAAAATTTGGTACGAATTTTCTGTAAAAGTTACAGAGGCCTAGAAAACGTTGGAGTTGTTTTACAGTTTTAGGCTCTTTGAAATTTTTTACTGCTTTTATTTTTGATTCATTAGGACGTATGCCGTTCTCATCTATCTCATAACCAAGCATTTTTATATTTGTTTGTAAAAATTTGCATTTATCCGGATTTAAGGTTAAGCCGGCTTTGCGGAGTCGTTGGAACACTTTTTGTAAACGTTTTATGTGTTCTTCAAGGGTGTCTGAAAAAATTATAATGTCATCTAAATAAATTAAAACTTCTTTCCATTTCATTCCTTCAAAAACTTTATCAGCTAAATTTTGAAAAGTTGCAGGTGCGTTACAAAGACCAAAAGGGAGGACGTTAAATTCGTATACGCGGTTGTGATGAAAGCGGTTTTTTCTTT
Source organism: Dorcus parallelipipedus (assembly GCA_958336345.1). NCBI lineage: Eukaryota > Metazoa > Arthropoda > Insecta > Coleoptera > Lucanidae > Dorcus > Dorcus parallelipipedus. The sequence continues at coordinate 38,265,245 of OY284475.1, forward strand.
ACTTGCTTCTGTTAATCCTACTTGATAATATCCGCTGAATAAATCCAATGATGAAAAATATTTAGCTCCTTGTAAACAATTTAAACAATCTTCAATTAAAGGTAACGGATAAAGATTCTTTTGACGAGTTATGTTATTTAATTTACGATAATCAACACAAAAGCGATAGGTATTGTTAGGTTTTCGTACTAAAACAACAGGGGATGACCAAGGAGACTGACTAGGCCTGATAATTTTATTATTTAACATTTCTTTCACTTGCTCGCTAATAATTTCTCGTTCCTTAAGAGACACTCGGTATGGTCTACTAGAAACCGGACTCGCTTCCCCCACGTCAATGTGATATTTGAGTATCGTGGTTAGGCCAATTTGTGACATATCTGAGGCAAAAATATCTGTAAATTTAGATAATAATGTATCGAGTTGACGTTCAAATAAAGGTTTTATATTTTCGCTTGTGGTTACTTGGTGGAAAAGATCAGAATTATTTTTTGTAGAATTTGGAAGTTTTTCAAGATATCCTATGGTCGTATTAGCAAATAATTTTTGCGTCAATTTTCCCAAATTTGTTAATTCTATCATGAAACAATTTTTTGTTTGAAATGGGCGTTTTGTAATTGTTAAATTCTTTGAAAGCAGGAAATCGTCTCGAGGAACAAAATTATTCTTAATAGTAGGTGTGGTACCTAATTTGTTGTTTGAAACAACTTCAATAAATTGAGATTTATTAGGATGAAGGAGAACGTCTGTTTTAAGGATGATTTTCGCGTCGTTGGTTTCGTTTTGAACGTTTTTGTTATTCCTATTTTTCTTAGAATGTAAAAAGAAATTATCGAATTTAGTAACATCACAGAGTTCTAAATAATTTTGAGGGAAATTAATAATTGCTTTTGATTTCCGAAGAAAAGAGGTTCCTAGTATTAAGGGCCTTGGTAGATCGTGTACTACAAGGACTTCTATGGGAAAAAGTGCTTTAGAAATTCGTAATTTAATGAAAGCTTTACCGATTACTTTTATAGGTTCGTTTACAGCTGTAAGTATATTTAAGGGTCTTTGTAAAGGAATATATTTGGAAACGTATTGGGAATTAATTACATTATGTAGAGCGCCAGTGTCAATTATAACTTTTAAGAATTGGTTTTCTAAGGTTGTTGGGATTGTGACTATTCCAGACGAAGAGAAAGAGTACAAATTCTTTTCTTTATTTTTCGAAGCGAATTTAGGTTTTACTGTAATACGTTGATTTGATTTTAGTGATGCCGTATTTTGATTTTGCTTTTTATTAGCTCGAAAGTGTTGCGGGGAAAAAGTTTGTTCCCTAACAAACTGTTTAGGTTGCTCCTGGTTATGATTGAATTTTCGCGAATTATTATTTATTTTATTAAAGTGTTTATAAGTACACGTATAAGAAAGATGACCGGGCTTATTACAAATGAAACAGGTGACCTTGATTTTGCGGGCGCGGTTATTTAGATCAGACCGAGCCGCGAATGCAACTTGTTTAACTGCAAACGACGCATTTTGTGCGGGCGTACCTTGAAGAAATAACTCTGGGTTTTTTAACTGTGATTCTATAGTTCGTTTTCGCGTGTCACTTAATTTTTCTACAAGAGCTTTGAAATCTTTTAATGACATATCAGGGGTGGATAGTAACGAGAATTGAGTAATGTAGATAGGATGTAGTCCATTTTCAAAATAATCTAAAATTTGTTCAAAAGGCATACTTGGATTTAAATCATTACACATTTCTAAAATATCGTACATATACTTTAGTATATCTTCGTCTTCTTTTTGACATCGTTTCCTTAATTGATTTTTAAGTTCTCGAATACAATATGTAATGAAGAAATGAATCGAAAAAATTTATTTTATGTACATTTGACCAGTTATTAATATTAGCACATTTTTCATAATTTTTTATAAATTTAATTACATTTGTCGTTGCTGGTATAAATATTTCAGGACTAACGAATTTAGGAAACCGTGGAGTATTATTTGTCTCTCGCGCCAGAGCGATTGTGATAGAAGCGCGAGAGTTTTGATTTTCAATCATAATTACGGGCGATCGTGACACGTAAACGAATTTTGTTTTAATTTAAATTTCCGATCTGTTAATATAAAAAGTTACTTGTACTTGTAGATTACACATTATTGTTACTAAATTGATATTAAATATCACGACAATTATTTAACAACGCAAAAAAAATTATATAATTATCATAATTTATTGGAAAAGTAGATACGCGTCGTATTAACACAAATGCAGTAAAATTTAACATTGCCTCTTATTACCTCGTTAAATTCTTGTAAAATAAAATTATTACATTTACCAAAAAAAAAAATTATTAAAGAAAACTTTACCCAAAAAAATTATTTTTTGGGAAATAAATTAGTGACTACATTTTGGATTTTAGGCGCCTCCACCAAAAATGTTACGGTAATATTTGAAGTAACATGAAATTAGGGACGTAGCTTAATATAATAAAACATTTATTATTAACTAATTAACTAACAATCATTACAAGAGTTACAAGTTACTTACATCGTGTATTGGGGCACTAAAAGACTACTAGACTACATGACACTCTGAAGAGATTTGTTCTAATACTTATTCTAGCGTTCGCTCTATCGGCTTTTTATACGGGTTTTGTTTCCGGGGTGTGACGTCAATTGTTGCCTTGACATTTTTGTATAAGCGATTTTGCACTGATCTGTGTCTTCAGATAAGTCATAGTTTTTGCACACGACCCGCCTTAACACTGCAGGTGGACTTCGCGAGTGAGTCATGCGACGGAGGCATCTTTTGTTTATGTTATCGCTCCATGTTTACGTTATGCTTGACTTAATCAGCTGTACATCTTTGCTGGTTCTCTTATCCTAGTTACAATATAAATGCATGCCACGTTGGCATTCAAGGACTTTTGTGTTTGTTGTTGAACGTTTTTGGATTCTTGGAGGAAGGAAAACTATTAGGAACGTAATTGGAAAATGTACTTCATGTAAAAGGCAGAATGCTAAACATTTGGAAGTAACACCTCCTCCTTTACCTTTGAATCGAGTTAGAGATGCAGAAGTTTTTGAAATTGTTGGAGTGGATTTGGCGGGTCCATTGTACTTAAAAACGAAAGAAAAAACCTGGATTTGTCTGTTTACTTGTGCTGTGTATCGAGCTGTACATTTAGAATTAGTAATGTCATTATCAACCAATAATTTCTTACAGGCATTTAGACGTTTTGTTGCCAGACGTGGCAGACCTAACATTGTTTATAGCGATAATGGAACTAATTCTGTTGGTTTAAAAAACGCTTTTTCTAAAATTGATTGGAAAGAAATCCAGAAATACAGTGCGGCACAAAGAATCAAATGGAATTTTAATCCACCAACTGCAGCCTGGTGGGGTGGATGGTGGGAGAGATTGATATTATTACTGAAGCAACTTCTAAGAAAAGTTTTAGGTAAATCCTCATTATCATATTGTGACGATTGCGGTGTCAGCCTGTCTGTTGCGTCATCGCCGCCTAGTCGACGCGCCTTAGACGACTGGAGAATTCTGTCGGCGGAGTAAACTAGAACAGACAGCCCGTCTCCAGGCCATTCTCGAAGAGAGAGCCGGCATATATAAAAATGCACGAAGCCGAACGTAAGACACTTCGAAATTAATTAAGCAAGTGGACAGTTCGGAACCGAAGTCGCGTTATAAATTTTCGCTCGGCTGTTAACATAAATTACTTATTAGTCTATAAATAAATTATTGTTTAAGTTAGTGTTAATTAGTGTTACTTTTAAATAAATTAGATTATTAACTATTTCGTGTTTTGATTAAAATAAAAATAATAGAACCATTAAAATCGTTACATTGGTGTCAGGTGTGGGGTTCGTGAAAATAAATAAACAATTAAAATTGAATTAAAATTAAACAAATTATTAAACAAAGTGCAGTGTTGGAAAGAAAAAAGAAACAATGGCTTCGAAGAAAGTGCTGTTAAAAGACTTAAAAGTGAACGACTTAAAAACCGAATTAGAAGAGCGCGAATTGGAAATTTCCGGAAAGAAATCTATTTTGTAACAAAGACTTCACCAAGCGCTACTAAAAACAGGAGAGGACCCGGAAACCTTTCTTTTTGAAATCTCGGGCGGTCCTGCAGATTTAAGTAAGGTATTAGAAGATAAATTAGAGGAACAATCTGGAAAATTAGAAGCTAAATTAAAGGAACAATCTGGAAACTTCAAAGATGAATTGCAAAATAAATTGATGGAACAATCCAGAAGTTTCAAAGATGAATTGCAAAATAAATTGTTGGAACAATCCGGAAATTTAAAAGACGATCTAGACAAATTAATGGAATACTCTAGAAACACGGAAGAGAACGTGAAAATTTTAGAAAATAAATTGATACAACAGTCGAAAAATCTGAAAACTAAATTACAAGAACAGTCTGATAATTTGAAGGATGAATTTCTAGAGCAATCAAAAGGGCTCGAAGATAAACTAGTTGTAAAAATATCAGAAGAAACAAGGAATCTGCAAGAAAACGTGGAAGAAATACTATTCCAACAGGATAACAAAATTAAGAATCTCGAGCAAATCATGGCAGGGTTGCGAATGTTCGGGGATCCATCACCAGCAGGAATGTCAGAAAATAATGAGGCCCAAACTGTGGTAGGACCAGCGGAAACTTCTAAATTGAAAATAAAACCCCCGACGTTCGATGGGAAATCTTCTTGGCCTAACTACTTCAAACAGTTTGAAGCTGCAGCAAAAGCGAATGGATGGACGGCCAGTGAAAAAGCCACTTCGTTAATTGTGGCCTTGAGGGGGGACGCTAGCGATGTGCTACAAATGATGCCGGCAGAGGAACAAGAAGACTTCCACAAACTGGTGAACAGGCTGGAGATGCGTTATGGCCAGGCGCATCTGACCGACGTGTACCATGCGCAGCTGAGAAACCGTTGCCAGAAATCCGGAGAGAGTCTTCAAGAATTCGAGGCTGATGTAGCGCGCCTAGCCCGGTTGGCATATCCTACAGCGCCTGATGAATTCATGCAATGTTTGACGATGCAGACCTTCGTAGATGGAATCCGTGACCCGGACAACCAGCAGGCATTGAGAATGGCCCACCCTAAGACATCCAAGAACGCATTGGCCTACGCCTTGGAATACGAGGCGGCGAAGCGAGTTTCAAGAGGACACGTCAACGTACGAGCTGCCATGGACTCCCAAGACGAAGAACTCGCCAGCATCCAGGTGCGATCTGCTGCAGAGGAGCGGCCCAAGGACTATACCACCACGGAGGATGTTCGCCGCATTGTGGAACAAGTCTTGAGGCAGAAGAATCCTCTGGTGTGTTGGAATTGCCAGGAAGAGGGACATGATCGCAGGCGGTGTCCCAAGGCCAGGCAGGAGCCTTCACGAAGGAAGCCACAGGGGAAACTAACTCTGGTCGCTGCAGATGGACAAACGTCGACGTGTATTCAAAGGCCTCCAAAGACAAAGGCCACGAAAGTAATAGCCCTGCGGCGATTAACCAGCAGTGTTTTCGTGGATGCCACCATTGATGACATCCCTCACACCATGCTACTGGATACGGGTGCGACGAAGACTATCTTGAGGCCCGACGTTATCAAGTCATCAAGACGCACTGAGCCGACTAAATGGAGACTGAGGACGGCAACGGGAACATCAGCGACTGTCCATGGTGAAGTAGAGGTGACCATTACCATTGGATCGACCCCCATCAAACATCGTGCGCTGGTAGCAGAAATAGAGGACGAAGCGATTCTGGGCATGGACGTCATGTGTGCTCATGGGTTTCAATTGGATCTGAAGCGTGGCGTGATGGCGGTTAACAACGAGGAGTTGGTTCTACATCAACGAGAGGACGTGGCCGCTCGAGTTGTTCTCGCAGAAGATGTCGTATTGCCTAGCAGAACCGAGGTTATAGTCGACGCAAACCTGAACGGCGCTTTCCAAGATGGGCAAGTCATTATGGTCGAACCTAACACTGACGATCAGAAGATTGGAAAAGGAGTTCTCGTTGGAAAAATATTGTTGACAGCAAAGAAGGAAATACCAGTTCGCCTAATGAATGTGAACTGTTTCCCTGTCAACATCAAGAAAGGTACGATCTTGGGAAGCTGTGCCATGGTGTGCTACCTACCTGCGAAGATAGGCAGTAGTTTCACATCGGGTTGTACTTCTCCGATGTGGCCAGCCAGCTGCAATGGGATGGGGGGGTTCAATTCCGAAACGCGAGGCCAAAACCAAAAATAGGCGCCACTTAATTTTTTTTGAAAGGGGAAGAAAATTAAGAAAACCCGTTACCTCCAGAACACGTTAGTTTATTTACACATAAACAACAAAAGAAAATAAAGCATAAACTAAATAAATATTAAATCGACAACATCAACAAATGTAAATATTTTACATTAAATTTAAATTGTAACTAATTCAACAGATTATAATTATCGGAGTGTACAAGACATCATTTATTTACGTAGGACGGTTTTAAATTTACACCGGAGTGTACGCAATAAGGTGCATGTCGAAATGCGGCAAAATCAAAGAAAGAAATCAGCAACAACAAAACGCGAATTAACGCTCAAAACTACATATAAAAAAAAGTAACGCTCCCACCTCTATTTCGTCGGCGTCCTATTTGTTTGTCGGCGTATGTGTGTCAATGCCGCCGCCAAACCCTTTGATGAATGCTGACTGCCGCGTAGCGAGACGGGAAGGGAGATTTCAACGTCGCAAGCCGCCGTACACCTGCACGATTCGAAAGAGCGTCATCCCATGAATATAACTCTTGTTAGGAGTTCGTAATAAAAATAGCTCTGATTAGAAGCCCGCAATAGAAGCCTATAAGCAAAAAAAAGAAATCGAACGTAAGGGCCAATTCGAAAATTTGCGCCATACAAAACTTACCTCGGCACTTTACCGAAGCCTGAAACAAAACACGAAGCACGTGTTTTTCTGTCTCTCACGTGGGCCTATTCAAAATCGGCAATTTGCCGTAAAATGCACTAACATCCCTTTGATGTAATGACACGCACAAACGAATTGTTTAACGAAAAGAAACGTGCGGCCCAGGAGACGACGGATTTCGTTCTGAAAAATGGCGCAATATTTCTCGTTCGACCGAAAAGGAACGATTACCAAAGAGAGAGAGAGAGAGAGACGTTCCATTTTACCATTGGCGGAATTTTTCTTAGTAACTGAGAGAACCAATCAGCTCAATGTGTACAGTGACGTGGTTTCCAAGCAACCATCCAGCACGACTAATTTCGCCTATACAGGGCGTGTTCGGAACAGTAATGAAACTGAGTGTGACAACGCATATACAGGGTGTATTCGAAACAGAAAGGAAAAATGAACTGTAACAGGTGTCCTCCATCTCCCGCCAAATAGAAGCAAACGTACAACAAGAAACGAAGGTCCCGAAGAAGTTGTTGGAAATGGTCATGTCGACGGCCCTGGAACTAACTCCAGAACAGAAGACAAAAGCGAAGAACCTGATCTGTCAGTATCAAGATGTGTTCGAGGTAGAAAATGGACCTAAGGGAAGAACCGACATAATCAAACATAAGATAGAGACCGGGGAAGAAAGGCCCATCCGTCAAGCTCCAAGGAGGTTACCATTGGCGAAGCGTGAGGAAGCAGAACGCATTATTCGTGAGATGGAAAAAGACAGTGTGATTGAGCAATCAAGCAGTCCATGGGCGTCACCGGTGGTGCTTGTGAAGAAGAAGGATGGATCCACACGGTTCTGCGTAGACTATCGATTGCTCAACAACATCACCAAAAAGGATAGCTATCCTCTGCCACGGATTGATGACACCCTGGACACCCTGGCCGGTTCCAAGATCTTCTCGACCTTGGATCTAAAGAGTGGTTATTGGCAAGTGGAACTAGCGCCCGAAGATCGAGAAAAAACGGCGTTTTCCCTTGGTATGGGTCTATGGCAATTCACGGTGATGCCGTTCGGGTTATGTAATGCACCAGCGACATTCGAGAGGCTGATGGAGACGGTTCTGAAGGGTCTGTCCTGGACAACGTGCATGGTATACCTGGACGACATAATTGTGGTGGGGAAAACTTTCGACGACCATCTAAAGAATTTGGAAGGAGTGTTCCAGCGGCTTCGCGGAGCTGGACTAAAGCTTAGTCTCAAGAAGTGCCACCTGTTCCAGAGGGAAGTGAATTATCTAGGCCATATTGTTAATGGGAATGGAATCGCCGTGGACCCAGTGAAGATTCAGGTCGTGAAGGACTGGGCAACTCCCAAGAATAAACACCAGATAAGGAGTTTCCTAGGCCTATGCACTTACTATCGTCGCTATGTTCCCGGATTTGCGGACATCGCTAAGCCGTTGACAAAACTCACCGAAGAAGGTCGTCCGTTTGAATGGGACCAACATTGCCAAATTAGTTTTGAACAACTAAAACAGTACTTGATAAGTGCTCCTATTCTAAGTTACTCTCTCCCAGAAGGCAAGTTCATCGTGGACACTGACGCTAGCAATGTTGGTATCGGTGGCGTACTGTCCCAGATACAAGAAGGGCAAGAGAAGGTAATTGGCTACTTCAGTAAAGTCCTGTCAAAGCCGGAACGAAATTATTGCGTCACTAGAAGGGAATTGCTAGCCGTGGTAAAGTCCATAGAACATTTCTACAAGTACTTATATGGCAGACACTTTCTCCTGAGGACGGACCATGCCGCTTTAAAATGGCTCCTCCGATTCAAGAATCCTGAAGGACAAGTCGCACGATGGATCGAACGACTTCAGGAATACGATTTTGAAATCCAGCATCGGGCCGGAACTAGCCACAGAAATGCCGATGCTTTGTCGAGAAGACCTTGTGCCGAAGACTGTAAGCACTGTAGTCGTCTGGAGGAGAAAGTAGCCACGACTGCGAGGACGGCCGTTATAGACGACAAATGGCAAGGTGAAGAATTGCGACGAGACCAGGAGAACGATCAGGATTTGAAATTGGTGCTGGAATGGAAAAGTAGGGAGGCAAGACCTACTTGGGAAGAGATAGCACCGTGTGCACCATCCGTAAAATCGTACTGGGCGCAGTGGGACTCCATAGTGCTGGATCATGGTCTTCTGAAACGAACCATCGAGAACCAGGAAGGCACGGAACAGAAGACACAGTTACTGATCCCCAAGAATAGGGTGCCGGAAGTTCTGAGGGAGCTTCACGATGGAACTTCGGGAGGGCATCTGGGAATCAAGAAGACTATGGAAAAGTTGCGCGAACGGTTCTACTGGGTGAACTGCAAGGAAGACATAAAGGACTGGTGTAGGAAGTGCGTAGTCTGCGCAGCTAGTAACGGCCCCCACCGACGAGGCAAGGCTCCCATGAAACAGTATAACGTGGGAAGTCCTTTCGAAAGAATTGCCATAGATGTAGCCGGCCCATTTCCACAAACGAATAGTGGAAATAAGTACATCATCGTGGTGATGGACTACTTTAGCAAGTGGGTTGAAGCATACGTCCTACCAAACCAAGAGGCGATAACTATTGCTGAAGTCCTTGTCCGAGAATGGATCAGTCGGTATGGCGCGCCCAAGGAGCTGCATTCAGATCAAGGAAGGAACTTTGAATCGGCTTTATTCAAGAACGTGTGTACTCTGCTCGGCGTCCGGAAAACTAGAACCACTGCACTTCACCCGCAGTCAGACGGAATGGTGGAAAGATTCAACAGAACCATCAACCGACATTTGTCCAAGGTAGTCTCCGATCATCAGAGAGACTGGGACACGTACATTCCCCTTTTTCTACTGGCATACCGTTCGTCCGTTCATGAAACAACATGAGAGACACCAGCAAAAGTGGTATTTGGGCGAGAGCCAAGACTGCCCTGCGATCTGAAATTTGGCGTGAGGCCTGGCGAAATCCCTGCCGACGAAGACTACGTGAGCGGTCTACGCAGAAAAATGGACGACATTCACAATCGAGTTCTTCACGACATACAGACATCCAGCGACCGAATGAAGGAGCATTATGACATCAACGCTCAGAATGGGGATACGAACCTGGAGCGCTGGTCTGGCTTTATAATCCTCAAAGACGTCGAGGTCTATCGCCAAAACTGCAGACATCTTGGGAAGGTCCTTACAAAGTGATGAAACGGATCAACGATGTCATCTACCGCATCAGGAAGATTCCGCATGGCAAACTCAAAGTTATCCACTTCAACCGAATGGCTCCTTACAACGGAGAAGAAAATGAAGGGACAGTACAACGGACGCAAGGTTCCGAAGTAAACTTCGAAACCTTCATGTTTCATCACGCCACAGGAAGTAAGGCGCGATTCGGAGTGACCACAGAGAGACAGCAAGACCTTTTTCAAGTGTCACCAGAGTACAGTCTGGCCCACTGTGTGGCAGAAGACCTAAGAATGTCCAAGGGGATAGCCCAAGTCTTCCGGAAGAAATTTGGTCAGGTCGAGGAACTCCTAAGACAGCACCCCATGGTGGGCAAGAGCCTGCAGATCATCCACACGGAGGCGGAACGAAGACGACACGTGTACTACTTAGTCACCAAAAAGACATCAAGCGGTAAGCCTGACTATCGCAGTATTTGGAGAGCTTTATGGAGCCTGAAGAGACAGCTGGTGGAAGGCAAGGAGACGAAATTAGTCATTCCCAAGATAGGCTGCGGACTAGATGGGTTGGACTGGAGGTCGTTCGCAGCATGATAGAAGTAATCTTCAACGGAACGGGAATAGAAGTTCTAGTCTGCAGTCACCACCCACAGGCAGCTGTTGGTAGTAGGAAAACCGTAAACTGCTATTTTTTCCAGACCGGATGTTGTAAAGAGGGACCAGCATGCCGATTTCGACATTCTCCTTCAAGGCTATCACGAGGAACGTTCCGAGACGAAACGTTTTTAAGAAGGGGGCAGTGTGACGATTGCGGTGTCAGCCTGTCTGTTGCGTCATCGCCGCCTAGTCGACGCGCCTTAGACGACTGGAGAATTCTGTCGGCGGAGTAAACTAGAACAGACAGCCCGTCTCCAGGCCATTCTCGAAGAGAGAGCCGGCATATATAAAAATGCACGCAGCCGAACGTAAGACAGTTCGAAATTAATTAAGCAAGTGGACAGTTCGGAACCGAAGTCGCGTTATAAATTTTCGCTCGGCTGTTAACATAAATTACTTATTAGTCTATATATAAATTATTGTTTAAGTTAGTGTTAATTAGTGTTACTTTTAAATAAATTAGATTATTAACTATTTCGTGTTTTGATTAAAATAAAAATAATAGAACCTTTAAAATCGTTACAATATGAAGAATTAGTGACAATTCTTTACGATTGTGAAGCTGTTATCAATTCACGTCCTCTTACGTATATGAGTAATGAACCAAGTGAATTAGTTGCATTAACTCCTTTGATGTTTTTACATAACCGACAAGAAACTAGTGTTCCCGATTTTGATGCATTAGATTCACATGATTTAAATAGAAGAATGCGTTATTGTCAGAAAGTGAGGAGTGATTTACGAAAAAGATTTAGAATAGAGTATTTAGGTCAGCTGAGACAAAACTACAAGAAAGGATCATCATATAATGTTGCTATTGGTGATGTGGTTCTTCTAGGAAATGAAAATTTGAAACGTTTGGATTGGCCACTGGGGAAAGTTGAAGAAATATTTCGCGGCAGAGATTGTGAAGTGAGACTGATTAAAGTACGAACGGCAAACGGTAGATTATTGAGACCGATTCAAAGAATTTATCCTCTGGAAAAGGCTAGTTCTGTAGTGTCCAATACAGAACATACAACTGTGATTAGTAAAGATTTATCTTCAAATGAAAAACCGGTCAAATTAAAGAGAAAGGAAAATATGGAAGAAGAGAAGGAAACTGTAAAATTTACGAGAAGTGGTCGGAAAATCAAAACACCCCAGCGATTAAACTACACATCTTAAATGCAAAAATGAAATTGTTGAATAACGTAGTTGTTATTCAAGGTGGGAGTGTGTTGCAACAGCAGTAGATATAGTGATTTGTAATTTTATCAAATATTTTTTGAAGTAAGCTGTTGTAAAAAAATAGTTGAGTTGGAAAAATAAATATTTTGAAAGAAGTTCAGAATTTACTTTCGAGTTCATTTTCCTGTGTAATTTACTTAATTGGGGTCAAAAATAAAACCTGCAGCTGCGGAAATACAACGGGTAGTTGTATTTGTCCGTACGCAACATCCGCTGTGGGACCTGTGCTCTCTGGCGTTCCTCAAGGGTCAGTCATGGGACCTCTACTATTTTATATATATATAAGCAATTTTGCAGCTCAATTAGAATTCAGTAGCATTCACTTCTATGCCGATGACACGCCGCAGATATACTTTTCGTTTCCGTCAGATAGCGTTGCTAATGCCTGCAGCAAAATTAATAAGGACCTCAGTAAGTTATGGGTCAATTCTGCGCATATCTGTAAGGACCGTAAGATCTGTAAGCCTGTAACTCAATTTATTAAAATATAGAATTTTGAAGTTCTCTGGAAGGTATGATTTCTCCTAGGTTTCTAGGATTACTCATAAGTCTCTGCGACATTATCTTAGAGACTTACAAGAAACCGTATTATACTAAGAACTTCAGAATTCCATTTTTTAATAACTGACTTACAGATCTTACCGTCCTTACAGATATGCGCATAATTGACCCATTAGTCAATTACGCTACTATGCACTCTTTAAATATAAACATTAGTAAATCTTCGGTGCTTTTATTTGGACCAAGGAAAATGCGTGAACGCGTACTTCCCCACCTCAACATAACCATTGAAAATGTAACTCTGCCTATATCTTCTGAGGCGAGAAATCTGGGTATCGTAATGGATCGTAAACTCCGTTTTAAAAGTCTCATTTCTAAATGTATTCAACGTGCGTTTTGTAACTTAAAAATGATTTTTAACAATAGATACTCTTTAAGTAAGAAAATGAAAATATGTCTTTGTGAAACTCTAGTACTTTCACAGTTTAATTACTGCGACATAGTTTATGACTCATGTATCGATTATAGCCGTCCTCCATTTACATTCACTTCACCCAAAATAAAATCAATTTGATTTTGAACTGAACTGATTTTAAAGTGAACAGGGGACTCTTAAAGGAATGATATTTTGGAACTAAAATTAACATAACCTCAAAATACGTATGAAATCACATGAAACTGATAACTGATTTAGAAAACCAGCTTGATCAGTACGTGGTGCGGGAAGGGAAACTTAATCACTTCGTCATCACTGATCGCCAAATGAGTAACTGCAAATGGAATGCAATCAGTGAATTTGAATCGATTCGCGTTCAAATAAGTTGTAAATGGAGGACGGCTTATGTTGACAAATATAGAATACAAAATGTCCAAAATGCTTGCCTTCGACTAATTTTTGGTATTAAAAGAAATCAGCGAATCTCATGGAAATTGGCTGAGGTGGATTGGTTAAATATGGGCAACCGACGAAAATTACATTCTGCATCTCTGTTTCATCAAATCATTACCTAAAAAGAGCCTCGTTATCGTACTTGTACAACAAAATCAGTTTTAGGACCGATGTACACAATTTAAATATTCGATTTAAAGGTTTGCTAACTCCACCACTTCACAAGACAGCATTTTTTGAACGGTCGTTTACTTATATAATCACTAAAATTTACAATCAAATTACCAATGTTTTGAAAAAATCCTCGGTGTACTCTTTTAAACGTCTTTATAAAATTGAACTCTTCCGCGTACAAGAGACTCAGTGAGATAGCATTCCATTCTATTCCATACTATCCTGCTGCTGACCTTGATAAGGGAAAGAAAGGTAAATATTAATTTTCTTTTCTTTTTTAATTCTGGCTACTATACTCTAGCCTCTAGCGCATTATAGAAGATCTATTGATTTTACTGTTGGTAAAGTGTTAAGAACAGAGGACTGGGATTACCCATGTCATTCTGAACTTCGCCATTTTTCAATACTTTATACAGGGTGTTTGAAATTCGAGGGCCAGCATGGGGATCTCGCTTACTATAAGAGATAGAGAATCGGTTAAATGGAGGCAAAGTTGCCAAATTTCATGCTGCTTAATAATCTGCTAAGAAATTTAAAATATCTCGAACGGTTTCTTCACAATCGGAGGAAAACGAAAAATTGCGATTTTCGAAAATCGGACATAACTTCTTTATTTATGATTTTTTCCAAAATCTGTGAAAACATTCCTGAAGCAACTTTTTACGCTTGATTGAATGGCGAACGTATTTTATTTCTAGAGCGATTCGTTTTTGTTTTTCCAGAGCCAACTTCATTTTTTCTTATGGGCGCGATTTTTGTTGTTTAGACAGGTAGATGGCACATGTTTTTCTGAATTCATTGGTATGTCACACTTACTATTTTATTTTAATTTTCATTGAGAAATTTTGAAAAAACTTAAATTAAATTATGTGCACACATTAAGTTAGCTTAGATTCACCTGTATGCTGCGTAGACAACGCAACAACGAGCAATTGGTCTCTCATTAAATACAGAATGGCGTATCCAAATGAAGAAAAACATGATATGTTGCGTATGCTTCATTGTCACAAAGAAATTCCATTACAGTGCTCGGCGGTATTTAGAAATTTATCCGGAAAGAATCCAACCAAATACTTTTCCAAGTTGGATAACTATTTGATACAAAATGATACAATGGCTAAGTATTGCGGAAAATGGAAATGTCTTCGAACAAATGCTGTGATTTCTTTTCTATATTCTATTTCTGTACATTCTTTTGGAGTTTCAAATGTATCATTTTGAATGAAATTGTTATGCAACTTGGAAAAATATCTAATGTGTACTTGGTTGAATTATCTTCGGATAGGTTTCTAAATACCACTGAGCACTTATAGTGGAATTTTTGTGGCAAATAAAAAATACGCAACATATCACGTTTTTCTTCATTTGAATATGCGATTCTGTATTTAATGACAGACCAATTAAACAAAGGTATACGTATCCTTGGATACGCAGCATACAATTGAACCTAAGTTAAGTTAATATGTGTACATAAATCTAATTTCGGTTTTTTCAAAGTTTCTCAATGAAAATTAAAATAAAATAGCAAGTGTGGCACATCAGTGAATTCAGAAGGAAATGCGCTATCATAAATAAAGAAGTTATGTCCGATTTTCGTTTTTCTTCCATTGTGAAGAAACCGTTCGAGATATTTCAAATTTCTTAACAGATTATTAATCACCATGAAGTTTGGCAACTTTGCCTCCATTTAACCGATTCTCTATCTTTTATAATAAGCGAGATCCCCATGCTTGCCCTCGAATTTCAATCACCCTGTATATGCATACAGGTGTAGGATAGTTTTTTTTTTGTGTTAAACATTTTCGACTAATAACAATGTCAGAGGACAATAAACATTCACTCACCCTTTGGTTAGATCTCTCTTTCCCTGCTTTCTTTCTCTCTTTCTCAACCACTGCGGAGCTGAGGGTAAACGTCTTAACATCTGGGCTTCGCTTTTCGATTCGATAAGGATGTCAGGCAAAATTACAAATAACCATTTACGAGTATCTACTCAAGGCTATAGGACTTGTTTACTCACCGGGGCCCTCTCCCGGCCTCGCCCCTCCAGCGGAGACTCTAGATGCGGAAGCTCCCTTCTGGGATGCGAAATCATGGAGAAGGTATCCTCGAATGTCCATCTTCGTACTTCGCACGCATAAAGACGAACCCCAGGTGGATATTAGCATACCTTGCCTTCTGAGCGTACGTTCTCAGAATCATTGGTGCTACTGCCTCCTACAGTGTTGCTACACCGGCCTAAGCACAGTCAGCACCAAGTCATGACCTTTCTTGGAAAGCACAATGCAATCACCTGGTCAGGTATACAACTAGTTGTTTTTCCGGCATCTACTACTCACGCCTCTGCAGCAGCGGATAAGGTCAAATGCCGTATACAGGTGAAGTGATCCCCCACTCTCTCCGTATATAGGCGACCACCCTTCATCACATGTCATTGCAATTCATTGCAACACTCGCGAGCCCGTCTGCGTAATTAGCGCAACATTATCAACACGTTTAGCCCTCAAGGACCTCGCCTCGACTGAGCGCTAGCGCTTTTCTTTCCTTCCATCCCTCTACTTGAGACGCACCCCGTATCATATTCCAAACCATAAGATAAAATAAACAAACGTGCTCGTGTTTTACGGATACATTGAAAATGCGTAAACTTTCCTAAATTCTAAACTTGATAAAATATACGACAACACCGGTTATCATATTCTGTAACTCTTGCTTTGCTTTGTCTGATTTTTTTTCCCGTTATGTATGTAAGTTGTTACCACAATTTATATTTCATACGAAAAATCATACACCCTTTAAAAAAATATGTAAACAAAAACAATTGAAAACGATATCAATAGAATTTTTCGTCAAAAAGGTACTCGTACCAACGAAGTTTTCTTTTAATCAAATTCAAACAAAAAATACAGTCCTCAGTCCATTATATCGAAGCTGATTACACAACGTAAAACTATTTGGTCCGATCGAGCCGGATCGAGCATGAACTAGGCGCATCAGCCAGGAGAAGAAGCACCCACCACACATCAACTCAGGAATTCAGATAAGGTTTAGAATTTATACTCTGCTATCTGTTTAAGGTTGTATTCATTTATAAACACACTCATATTTTTATATTCATTTTGCAAAAGAAAATATTTTGACAAATATTTTTAGACATTAATACAATTTCACTTGTAACCAAGTTACAATAATTCAATTAGTACGTTTCTGAGTTTGAAAAATCATGCAAGACGTCACAACTGTTGAAAAACTCGTGCGTAAACGAGGTACTATAAAATATAAACTGACAAATTTTATAAAATATTTGCGCACAGTTCAAGATGTATATGCAAATGATCAAGTGTTAGAAGAAAAAGTAATCATTGAATTACAAGATCGTAGTAATAAGTTTGCATCATTGTTTGAGGAATTTGATGAAATTCAGAGTAAAATAGAATACACTTGCGATGAAGATGACTTAGAAAGACAATATTTAGAAAGAGAAGATTTCACGGAGAAGCATTCATCCGCAATAACAGACGCAAAAGTTATTTTAAAACAAGTCCACACATCTGTCAGCCAAATTCAAATTGACAATGTCACTGGCACATCAGATTCCTCAAAACAAAACGGTATTTTCCAGAACATCAAACTTCCAACAATTAAGCTTGCAAAATTTAACGGTAAATATGATAATTGGCTGGAATTCAAAGATACTTTTGAATCACTAATTAATTCAAACAAATCAATTGATAATGTTCAGAAGTACCATTATTTACGTGCTTCACTAGAAGGTGACGCACTAAAAGTCATACAGTCGCTAGAATTCTCATCTGAGAATTATATAATCGCATGGGAATTACTTTGCAACAGGTATGATAACATTAGATTATTGATCAATAATCATATCAAATCTTTATTTGAATTAAATCCACTTGCAAAGGAATCCTCAATAGGAATAAGAAATTTAATTGATACCATTTTTAAACATTTAAGAGCTCTTCAAACACTAAAACAACCAACAGAACATTGGGACACTTTGTTGATCTTTCTAATTACGTCAAAGCTTGACAAAATTACTGTTCGGGAATGGGAAAAGGTTAAAACAGGTAATAATTTCCCAACACTTTTTGATTTCAAAAGCTTTTTGAATTCAAGAGCTGATTTTCTAGAAACACTTGAAATTAACTACAATAAAAATACAAAAGAACATAGACAGTTAAATAATAATGTCAAACAAGTTTCACTAATATCCTCAAATGTAAAATATTCTGTATGTAATGGGACTCATTTAATTTATTATTGTGAAAAATTCTTAAAATTAAATTTGTCAGATAAATTAAAAACAATAAAGCAACTGAATCTTTGTAATAACTGTTTACGTTCAGGCTACACAACTAAAACCTGCAGATCTGGATTTTGCAAAAAGTGCAAAGCCAAACATAACACTTTACTCCATCCAGAATTATTAAACACACATGAACCAATCACATCAAAGACAACTCAGCCAAATGCAACAACAATTTCATCAGAAGTTAGTTTCACAAGTCATTATCCTAATCAACACGTTTTACTTTCCACTGTATCAATTTTAGTTCCAGATGTTTCTGGAAACATTCATACTGCAAAAGCCTTGCTTGATTGTGGCTCTCAGTCAAATTTTCTTACTTAAAAATTTTGCAAAAAGTTAGGACTCGAAGAACATTCAACAAACATGAACATTGTAGGAATCAATGGTGTTTCATCCGTCATTCAAAAGAAATGTAACATTGTGATACATTCACTCAATTATGAATTTTCTACTAGTCTTTCTTGTTTTGTTTTGCCCACAATTACAGGTAATTTGCCTTCATTCACTATTAGTACCAGCTCATGGAATATTCCAACCAACATTCAATTGGCAGATCCTCAATTTACCGAGCCTAGTGAAATTGATGTACTCATTGGCGCAGGTATATTCTGGAATATTCTTCATAATCAAAGAATCCAATTGGGTAAGAATATGCCAGTTCTTCAAAATACAAAATTCGGTTGGATTATATCAGGTATCATCTCAGAATCCATTCCAAAATTTCATTATAATTTTTCTAAAACAGACAGTAATCTTGATTCTAAATTGCAGAAATTTTGGGAAGTAGAGGAAATTAATAACGAACATTCTATGTCTTCCGATGACGTTTACTGCGAAAAACATTTCTTAGAAACATTCTCTAGAAATGAACAAGGACGATTCATTGTTCGAATACCACTGAAACATTCTGCCTCTAATTTAGGTAATTCGAAAACATTATCAATTAAACGTCTGCAACAATTAGAACGTAAATTTTCAAATAATTCTAATCTAAAAGCTCAATATTCTCAATTCATGAAAGAATACATAGATTTAAATCACATGTCTCAAGCAAATTCAATTCATTCCAATACAGCATATTTCTTGCCACATCATGGTGTTATTAGACAAGAAAGTTTAACTACTAAATTAAGAGTAGTTTTTGATGGATCAGCGAATTCCGATTCAGGTTGGTCAGTTAATGACTTACAATTTACAGGGCCACCCATTCAGAATGAAATATTTTCCATACTCATAAAATTCAGACAACATCCTTTTGCAGTTTCGGCAGATATAGAAAAAATGTATAGGCAAGTCATCATTCATCCTGACGACAGACATCTTCAAAATATTGTTTGGAGATTTAATTCAGACGATCCGATTTCCATTTACACATTAAATACAGTTACCTATGGCACTAGATCTGCTCCATATTTAGCCATGAGATGCTTAATGCAATTGGCTCATGAATATCAGAAAAAATCTTGTTTTGCATCTTCAATAATACAAAATGACTTTTATGTTGATGACCTAATAACAGGTTTTGATTCTGAAACAGTTGCAATCAATACATGTAAAGAAATTGATTCAATTCTAAATTCAGCATGTTTTCATTTAAGAAAATGGAATTCTAACAGCAAGCTTTTTTTGCAGGAGTTTCAAAATGAAAATGAACCTGTCAGTGTTTTAAATTTAGGAGATAATGAGTTTTCAAAAACTTTAGGAGTAAAATGGTACATTAAATCCGATACATTAGGTTATCAAATCAAAAATTTTGAAAATTCTTTATCAATTAGTAAACGTTCAATTTTGTCTGACGTAGCCAGGATTTTTGATCCATTAGGTTTGTTAGGTCCATGCACTATTTTCTTAAAAATAATTATTCAAAAACTGTGGCTTCTTAAATTAGATTGGAATGATCCTATTCCAGAAGATTTAAAGACTGCATGGTTAAGATTCCGAACTAATTTAACAAAGTTAAATCAGTTACAATTAGATAGACATGTCGTTTGTAAAAATTTTGTAGAATTAGAATTACATGGTTTTTGTGATGCATCACAAAATGCATATGGTGCCTGTGTATACATTCGCAGCATCAATCAGAAGAGAAAGATTTCAATTAATCTTTTATGCGCAAAAACAAGAGTTGCTCCACTAAAATGTTTAACTATACCAAGATTAGAATTGTGTAGTGCTTTATTGTTGAGTCAATTAAATATTAAGAAACAAAAATCTGAACGACAATACGGATACTTGACTATTACAGAATTATACCTCAGTGTGAAACAATTAATAAAATTGTCACAGCAAGATAGTTTTTCTCAAGAAATTAATTTATTACTAAATAATAAAAATTTAAAGACAAAACACAATTTATTATCTCTTGCTCCATTCATTGATCTTGAAGGTTTATTAAGAGTTGGTGGTTGATTAAAAAATTCTTACCTAAACTTTGCTCAGAAACATCCTTTAATTTTATCGGGGAAACATCGTTTAGCGAAATTAATTTTTGAAAATACACATATAACATTACTTCATGCAGGTCCACAATTGTTATTATTTACAGTAAGGCAGCATTATTGGGTTACATCTGGAATGAGTGTAGCTAAGTCAGTAGTTCGAGATTGCATCAGATGTTTTAAATCTAAACCAAAATCTTTTGATCAAATAATGGCTAATTTACCAAAAGAACGAGTTACAATTAACAATCCATTTTATATCACGGGAATTGATTATGCAGGGCCTTTTAACATAAAAGATCGTAAAAGTAGAGGTTCAAAGACTACAAAGAGCTACATTTGTCTTTTTATCTGCTTTTCTACTAAAGCTATGCATCTTGAATTTGTGACAGATTTATCAAGTGAAACATTCCTTGCTGCTTTGAGAAGGTTTGCATCACGACGAGGCAAACCAGCTCATTTATATTCAGATAATGCAACAAATTTTATCGGAGCAGCTAAAAAACTATCTGCATTGCATGAATTTTTCTCAAACTCTAAAGCAGAAATTACAAATTATTGTACAAATCAAAATATAACTTGGCATTTTATTCCCCCAAACTCGCCTCATTTTGGAGGGCTTTGGGAATCAAACATAAAAAATATAAAACATCATTTATCAAGAGTAATAAATGACACAAAATTAACGTATGAAGAATTTTACACAATCTTAACACAGATAGAAGCAATTTTAAATTCTAGACCATTATACCCCTTGTCATCGGACGTCAATGATCTGCAACCACTAACTCCAGCTCATTTTTTAATTGGTAAACCATTGACTGCTATTCCCGAACTACAACTGCTGGACACACCAACAAACAGGCTGTTACGTTTCCAGTTACAGCAACAATTAGTACAAAGTTTTTGGAAAAGGTGGTCACGAGAATATCTGTCATCTGCACGAAAGAAAGAAATGGAAGATCAAAAATCCAGGGTTGAAAATTGGAAGCTTGGTAATAATCAAACAGGATAACTTACCTCCTTCCCAATGGCTTCTTGGACGAATAGTAGAGCTTCATCCCGGTGACGACAACATAGTTCGAGTTGCTACAGTGAAGACTCATAAGGGCATTTTCAAGAGAACAGTAGCGAAGTTGTGTCCTCTTCCAGTACCTGAAAATGAAAATAGTGACAGTGAAACTGTGCATGTTAAGAGTAGTTAAAGTAATTCATTTTTATTATTATAATCAGTTCATACTTATCTGCAATTTAAGAATATTTAAACACTTTCTTTAAAAAAAAATGTTCAAGGCGGGGAGTTATGTTACCACAATTTATATTTCATACGAAAAATCATACATCCTTTAAAAAAATATGTAAACAAAAACAATTGAAAACGATATCAATAGAATTTTTCGTCAAAAAGGTACTCGTACCAACGAAGTTTTCTTTTAATCAAATTCAAACAAAAAATACAGTCCTCAGTCCATTATATCGAAGCTGATTACACAACGTAAAACTATAAGTGTTGAAAATAAAGCCAGTATTATTATTGTGAAATAATTGCGTCACAGCATAACTATTTTCCGACTTATAATTCGTGTCGTGAAAGCAAATAGCAACAATACCGCTACCTCATAAGCTAACACGCACGAGATGGCAGTCGAAGCGGACTCACGCATTCAGGCGCTAACCGTGCGTATATCTTGTTGGTCGTCGGGGTTGCAGTGGAGTCCTCGAGCTACTGTTCTGCTGATGGGGCCCCAATTAGGGCCGAAATAGCTATACAGAATATGCTCGGGGGCCCCATTGCGATCCTGACGACTCGCAACCAACATTTTGCAGTATTATTATTATTATTATTATTATTATTATTTAAAATAACGCATCGAGCTGCGACCCTGCGATTACCAGCGCACCGCTGATGAGATGACGTCGACTTATATTTCCCCGATCCCTATTAATAACCTAACAAATAAATGAAAATCGGTGAATTTCTCTTGCTCCAGCATTTAGTTAATTAAGATAACTGAAGCTTAGGAATTACATAGAATCAATCTTAAAACATTGTAAATTATAACAAAGTAAAAGGACTGTCACAACAAAAATAGGATGATTATAATGTAATAAGAGTCTGTAATCAATTGTAAAGTTGATATTATCCATCAGTTTTATGAAATAGAGGGCGCTGTCTTAAAGAAATTAAAATACGTTACATTAAATAACTTTTATAATTTTGCATTTATCTCACTTATAATATATTCTACTATTTAATATTGATTTTAGAGTAAAAATGTAAAAAGTTTATTATAGCAAAAAGACTGTAAGGATTAGATACAGAGAACCTATAACAGAATTGAAGAGGAACATGAACACTGTCTATTCGTAAAAAGAGATAGCGGGGCTTGCATTTAAGAATAACGGCAATTTGAAAATCTGACAAATGTGATGACATGTAATGACAGTGTAACAGGCAATCTTTTATAAAATATTTCTATTTTTATAAAATATCTTTTATAGTGTAATATTGGCCTTATTGACCTTTGTTTTTATAAGTTTTTATAACAACGGCACGGAGGTAGCGTTTGCATATCACAAAATACACGTTAAGGTGCGTTTTTGTTGGTGCGACCAGTCGCTGTGACTGACTGCAGCGACTAGCCGCGTGACACACCTTTAATGGGTTTTCTTTGCTACGGCGAGCCGCTGCGACTAGGAATTGATACGGCTGCGGCTGCGATTCGACTGCTTAAGTAGCAGTGCAATCGCAGTCGCGAGTGAATTGAGGTCAAATTTTAAATACGATATACCTAAATTTGTAAAATTTACCGATGGATGCTACCTCCAAAGTACAAAAGTTTCCTGCTGTATGGGATGCTTGTAACAAAGACTACAAAGGTACTAATATCTCGACGTGACTTAGTTAATTGTTCAATATCTTCTTCTTCATCTTCTAGGAGCAAAATTGCTGCTGCTAAACGTCGCTTTTTGGTACGCATATCCATAATGTCCTCTCTTCCTGTCGTAGTGTGTGTTATTTATTTAAACAAACTTATATTTATGGTTTATTTAATAAAGATAATGAGACATCATACATTCTATCAATGATTCTATAACACGCAGTTCGTATCTGTTGAATTCGCACGCGCGTCCCCTGACATGTACTAATACACAAATGTTCTAATATTCATTTGTTCCAACGCCTCCCCTCTAATTTGACAGAATGTAGTCATTCAATTTCTTCGGCAAACGGACACTTCTGTTGCTTCTGCGGATAGGTACATTAATCTCCGGTGCTGCTTTCTCGAATGTGCTTTGCTTCTCCTCCACTTCATCGGATATGTGGACTTCATTTTCCTTCTGAAATGCATTTTCAGATTTTCTTAGGAAACTGGAGTTTCTTCTAAGTTCTCTTCCACGATTGTCTATTACTCTATAAGAACGAGGTTCCTTTGTCTTTCTTTTTATTTTACCACTCTCCCAATGTCTACCTTTTCTTATAACAATGTCATCTTTTTTGTTAAATTCCTTTTCTGTTCTTGAAGTTCGGTCATAGTATTCTTTGTATTTTCTTCTTTTCTCTTCTAAATTTTCTTCGGCTAATTATCCTGTTTTGTTGGAACTAGTTGATGGTCCATTGTTGGCAGTTTGGTCGTAATGGTATATGGTAGTCCTGGAATCTCCGGCAATAACATTTCACTTTTTTGCTTGGCTCTTCTCTATTGTTCACAGTTCTTGCACTTCGCGACGAAATTCTGGATATCTTTACTCATAGTCGGCCATTATAATATGGATCTTGCTCTTGATAACTTTTTTTGGAAGCCCATATGCCCTTCATGTGCTAATTTCATCATCTGGGTTCTTAATGTTTCAGGCACTGCTACAGAGTCACTGAAAAATACCAAACCTTCCATCGTGTGTAGATTGTTTCTGTCCTTGTAATATTCTCTCACTTCTTTTTGCACTACGTTATTTTTTCCTGGCCATGCTGTCGCACAATATTTTAACACTTGTTTTAGAGTTGGGTCTTTTTCTGTCTCTAGTTTAAATTGTTCTTTCATTTCGTCACTCATATTTAGATATTTTAACACTTGGTGCACTAGTTCAGTCATTTCTTCATCATCTTCCACTGGTGTCTTATCGAATGATCTTGACAAGAGGTCCGCAATTAACATATTTTTTCCATTTTTCCAATGTTCTACATTGATGTCATATTTTATAAATTTCAGTTTCAATCTTTGTAATCTTGCTGACTTAATATCTGAAAGTGGTTTTTTCATAACTGACACAAGTGGTTTGTGATCAGTTAATACTTTCACTTTTCTCCCGTATATGTAGTAATGAAACTTATTTACTGAAAAGCAAATTGCTAACAGTTCTTTTTCAATCTGTGAGTACTGTTTTTCTGTTTCTGTCAGCATTCGTGAGGCATATGCCACTGGTTTTTAATTTTGTAATAAACAGGTTCCTAGTCCATTACTGGATGCATCATTTTGTATAATTATTTCTTTATGCTCATCGAAACATTGTATGGCTGTTGCATTTGTTATTAATTCTTTTATATCTATCAAGATGTTTGAATGTGTGGGTAACCAGCAAAATTCTACATTACTTTTCAAATTTTGGCTTAAAGGTGCTATTTTATCCGCCATGTTTGGTATAAATTTTCTCACATAATTCAGCATTCCGAGAATTCTTTGAAGTTCTTTTTTATTTCGCGGTGCCTCAATGCTCCGAATAGCTTTAATTCTGTTGTCATCTATTTTGACGCCATCTTTTGTAAATAAGTACCCTAAATAACTAACTTGGGGTTGCAACAGTTGTAATTTATTTGCATTGAATTTTATATTATTTACTTTAGCTCGCTGAAAAACTTTTTCTATTATTTCAAAGTGTTCTATGTAATAATCTAACTATTAAATGTGTAAACTGTCAAGGGCCACATCGTTCTTCCGACCGTGAGTGCCCGGAATTTGCTCGTCAAAAATCAATCAAAGACATTATGGCTTTCCAAAATTTGTCCTTCCATGACGCAAGCAGTTTATACAAAAAACCACAAAATATTCAATATTTTACTCTAAACCTCAAGATTTTCCTCCATTAATAAATACTGAGTCACTAGAGAACCCGACACTGCAAAATTCACCATCAGGACAAACCACATTCGCAAAAGTAATCCATTCTTGTCCAAAGAGGAAAAAAATAATACCTCAAAAACATATGATTTAAATGCTCATAAATCATGTCTTTCTTATGAAAGTGGCAATATCCCAGAAAACCGTTCGGACTCAATATATAAATCAATAGAAAATAAAAAAACTCCCATGCAAGACCAATCTTCCCATAACAATAATTCTTTTATAACTCAGCTGAATGACATCAAAGACCAATTAAAGATATCACTTGGAGATAATCCTATGCTGAAACCACTATTACAAATGATTGATGGAGTCATAAACTTACTTCGGTCAATTATCCTTCCTCATTCTTCATCACAATGGACATAAAAATTTTGCAATGGAATATTCGCTCTTTAAACAGCAACAAAAGTGACCTTATAAAACTAATTTATGATCATAATTTTTCCTTAATTTGCCTGAACGAAACCTGGCGTAAACCAGAGAACCATTACCATATTCCAAAATATAAAATTATCAGATGCGATAGAGCTGATGGAAAGGGAGGTACCGCCATTTTAGTGCGACAAGACATCCCCTTTAATAAATTGGACTTTGTTACTAATATTCCAAATTTTCAAGCAACCGTTATTCAAATCAGACAGATGACAGTGGCGAGTGTTTACATTCCTCCAAATTCAAGAATAAACATGACTAACATGGAAAACTTTTTTAATAGTTTAATAAATATCCTTAATGACTATTCTCCTACCAGATTTGGTAGCATTAATACGAGAGATAACACATTAGATCTATCGATTTGTTCTCCTCGACTAAACTTTTTTTCTCAATGGCAAATCTTAGATGATACATATGGAAGTGATCATTTTCCGATTATGATTAACTTTACCTTCCCTCAAAGACGAATCGCTCCGGAAACACCTCATAGAGTTAAATATAAGGGATATATATATATTAAATATAAGGGAAATTGGGTTAAGTTTAAAGACAGTATCCGAGAGAAAATTTCATTCCTAGAAGACACTGAAAATCCTGAGATAGCTATTGCAGGAATAATTACCGAAGCTGCACAAAACAACCTTCAAGTTAATAAAGTGAATACTCGCAACTTGAAACCCTCGCCGAGTTGGTGGGATGACGACTGTACACACAGCATAAACAACAGAAAAGAAGCATTACGCCAATTTAAAGGCAACCCGACAATAAATAACTTCTTACTCGCAAAAAAAGCAATGGCAGAAAGTAAACGTCTGCTAAAAAAAAAGAATCACTTTATTGATTTTTGTCACACCCTTAATAGAGAAAATTCCATAACAGAAATATGGAAAAAAATTAAAAATTTAAGAAACGCCCTAGTACCAAATAATAACCACATTCCCCTTAATATGGATTGGATTACTTCTTTCCATGAATCATTAACTCCATGTTCAACTTATTTCGTTCCTGAAGTTTCCCAAAGTAACTCCGAGGGCAACAATATCCTTTCTCTTCCCTTCACCATGGAAGAATTATTAAGTACAATCAACAATCAGAAAAACTCATCTCCGGGTCCAGATAACATATGGTACCGCATGATTCAAGAACTTCCTTTAAATGCCAAAGGATTATTAGTGTACATTTTTAATTCATTCTTAAGTGGCAAAGAAATACCAAACGGTTGGAAAGAGTCATATGTTGTACCAATTTTAAAACCTCACAAAACTCCTGGACATGTTTCTTCTTACCGTCCTATAGCTTTGACCTCATGTCTCCTGAAAACTTTGGAAAGCATGGTCAAAACTCGCTTGGAATGGTGGGCAGAAAACGGGAACAAATTACCACAAAGTCAAAAAGGTTTTAGAAAAGGCGTTGGCACTAGAGATGGAATCATACACCTAATAACAGATAAGAGCTTTTGTGAGAAAAAATATTTAGTAGCCTGCTATTTAGACATAAAAGGAGCATATGATAACGTAGACTGGAACTCCCTATCCAATGTCCTAAAAGAAATTGATATTCCATCAAATTTTTTACATTCGTCCTATTGAGATCAAATTTCACCAAATCATTCTAAGTCCCAGATTATCTTCTAAAGGACTCCCTCAAGGATCTCCTTTAATCCCTTATTATACACATTATACACCAAAAATCTAGAAGATTCCATTTCCAATAACTCCATAATTTTACAATATGCAGACGATATAGTCATCTACCATATTTCGGACAATGTGAATTTTGCAGTAACATCACTTAATCAGGATATCGAACTTCTTAGGAAGTGGCTAGCAGAAAGAAATCTAGAGATTGCTTCTTGTAAATGCAGGGCAGTTATACATTCCCGGAAACGAATATTGGAAAACACAGGACAACTACATATAGGGATAAATAACATCCCATTTGAAAATGAAGCAAAATTTCTTGGAATCACTCTTGATAAAAAATTAGATTTTGGAACTGAAATTAAGAATATTTCCCAAAAATGTTTTGCATCACTTAACGTTATAAAATCTACTTGTAGAGCCTGGTGGGGCGCTGACCCATTAACCTTACTTACCATTTATAAAGCAATAATACGTTCTCACATCGAGTACTCAGGAATTTTTCTCTTCCCAAGAAATAAATCCAAAACTGAAAAACTGAACAAAATTCAATACCAAGCTTTAAGATTGTGTCTAGGAGCTATGAGGTCGACTCCCACAGCTGCCCTATTAACGGAAGCGGAGAACCTTCTTTAATATATAGATGCAAATTCCTAGCAGCCAAAATGATTTTTAAGTTATGTAGCTTCAACAGCCCTACCATTGATAAGTTAAAAGAATTATCTACTTTAATAACTTCCCGCAGGACAAATATCTGGAATCGACAGCCTCCCCCTATCCTTTTGCAAGTTTTCAATGAGTATAATAACCTAACAACATTGATACAAGAAACATCTTATCTTCCTTGTTTTGTACATCAATACAAACATCAAATGACCACTGTAAATGTAGACTTATCCTTTTCTAGTAGATTTAATTTGACCAAATTTCCGATTCCGTTGATTCAAAAAGTATTTACAGCATCAGCAAACATTAAATGGCATGATGCAAAATGGATTTTCACAGGTGCATCTAAGTCAGATCACTCGTTAGGTGCAGGTATCGGCATATTTTGTCCGCAAACAAATTATGAAAAGGAACTAAAAATTAATTCGCAAACCAATGTTTGTAGAGCTGAAATGTTGGGAATCAAGGAAGCTTTAAAAATAATAGAATTTAATAGGTGGACCAGGTCTGTGATATTTTCGGATTCTCAAAGTGCATTGCAGTTAATCAGAAACGCCGGAATTTTTGCCAAATCGGACCCGTTGACTTTAGAAATTAAGAAGCAATATTTTCAACTTCAAGAACAAAACTTTGATATAGTTTTCGTTTGGATCCCCGGGCATAAAGGCATAGTGGGTAATGAGAGAGCTGATATGCTTGCAAAGCGAGGAGATATCTCTGGACAATTATTAAATTCAGTAAAATCTATATACAGCGACTTTTTCACATTACTCAGAAAAAACATTTTAAATGACTGGCAAAAAGACTGGGAAATATTCACAAGAACAAAAGCCAAATGGTACTTTGAAATTTCCACTGAGGTATCTTATGAACCTTGGTTTAAATCTATTGGTATACCAAGAAAAGCAATCACAACAATATGCAGAATGCGCTTCAATCATTGCCTTTCTCAATCCCACTTGCATAAAATAGGAGTCCTGGATTCTCCTTACTGCACTTGTGGGAGTGTAGAGGACTTTTTTTTTATCTGTGGTGGTTACCCAACGGGGTCCTAAGTCAAAGACTTGTCAGGACCTCAGGAGCGGGAGTGTATTTGAATGTGTGTAAAGTGTTCCATGGCTTTGTTACTTCCACCTTCTCGCCGTTTAAGGGGAAGCAGTGTCGAATTTTATCCCCAAACACTGAAGGGTGCCTAAAGTCGATACCGACCACCCCCGAGAAAAATCCCGAGTGCGGTTCAAACCGACGACCATGCGATTGCAAGGCCGGTCCTCTTACCACTGGACCGTTCAGGTGTTGGACCGTTCAGGTGTTAAATCTTAGATCACATTTTATTCCAGTGTCCAAATAAAAGACAAAATTCTGATAAATTATATTTAAATCTTATTAAGACTGGGCTAGCGGCTCCTTTAAATGCTACATATATTCTATCGAATTTAAATATAGACAGAGTTAAGGAACTAATTTTGTTCATAACGCAATCTAAAATTAAATTATGAATTTAAATTATTGAGAGAAAAAAATAAGAAAAGCAAGTACTGACAACTTGAGTGTCTGGCCCATGGTTTATAACCAATTGCCAAAATAAGAAGCTGCTGGTGGTGTTGCTGCTGCTTCTGGTTAGTCGTTGAGACTGAGTGGATATGTCTGTTGTCGCGGTATTTATAGTGATCGGTGGGGGTAGTAAGTCGGAACGGTGACCGGGGATTGGCCTGTTGGGGCGTGACGGATCGTTGATGAGATGTTTCCAGGCATTGTGGAGGTAAAAGCCAGTATCACGGTTTAGATTATTGGGATGTTTGACGATTTCTATGGATTCACGGATTTTACGATTGAAAAAGTGAGATGAACGGGCTAGAAATAACTGTGTGGATGAAACTACTGATTCATGTGGACGGTATATTGCTAATTTGATGTATTACATGAAGATTGCGAAACTAATGCCTATTTAATTAGTTCGAAGCAGTTAGAAAAAACGAACAATAGTACCTACCATTACAAAATTTGTCCACGATGGATTAACGAATTTTTTTTACCAAATCCTGTGCCAAGTGATAAAATATTACTAATGCTTTCTGACGCTGCTGCGCATATGACAAGAACATATTCCAATTTAATAATTATTTGTTATATAAGACGGTAAAATTATTCTTTATCGATGAGTGAAAACGTTTAATTTAATTTCCAATTTTAAAGAATGTAAAATGCTAGGCATTACAATAAATTCCCAATTTCCTGGCAGATTCACGTAGAATCTCTTACCCCTCGGTTAGCTAGATCAGTTTTTGCTGTTAGAAGAATAAATAAAATGTGTGATAGTAAATATGTTAAAATGACGTATTTTGGATATTTTGAGTCAATACTACGCTACGTACGGCATAACGATTTGGGGATAATCCATGCATTTTTATGAGATATTAAAACAACAAAAGAGAGTAATTAGAACAATTGCAAAATTGAATATTAGAGACAGCTGTAGAGAGGCATTTAAAAAATTACGCATAATGACTGTAGTCAATTTATACCTGTATGAAACCATTTTGTTCATCTTTAAGAGCAAAAGCATTTTTTTAATTAAATAATGATGTGCATAATTATAACACGAGACACCCTTATTATTTTCGCGCAGAACAACCTCGTCACAGGTTATATTCTTCATGCTTTCTATTTAACGGAATCAAATTCTTTAATAAATTACCAACCGAAATTCAAGCAGTACACTCCGGTGTTCCGTTCAGGTCCAAGATTAAAAAATATTTTCTATAGTCTGTATATTACACTGTTGAAGAATACATGAACTCGTAATTTACGTATTTTATACTTACAGCTAACAGAAATCTTTTAGAGTATGGGTATTATGGAGCATGGTTCTGTCATCAAAGGTTAACTTTATTTTTATTTGTGTAATTTGTGTCGTTTATTGACTATTGTAATAATTAATGTCATATTTTGTTTATATGTAACTGTAATATTTTATTTATAATGTAACTTGTTGTGTTGACTACAGTATTGACTGCTGAGATATTTTATTGTGATACGATGCTACTGGCAAAAGAATAAATATCTATCTATCATGAGTCCATAATTAAATTTTACCGTCTTGTGTAACATTCTGTTTTCTCTATAGCGAACGTTAAAGACAAAATAAATAAAGACAGCAATCACGTCTCAAAATTGCGTTGTATGATCATGATCCCAGTAACTAGGTGGGTTGTTGCTATGGTTAATATGTAAATTGTTACTTTATCTACCCTTGCTGTTAAAATTCCGTTTTATCGACTGTTTTGAGTTGGACAAAGCACATTTTAACATTCGCTATAAAAAGAAAAATATTTTATAAACATTTACTCCACGGTACAGGGATTTTGTTTATATTTTGAAAGGTATCTACACATTTTATTATTATTTATTAGACATACAAAAAAAATATTAAATACAAGAGTTTTAGGGCTTTACCTGAACCGCTAGATTTATTTAAAAAAGGAACAAATGACGATTGGACACCTAACAAATAAGTATCAACTTTGTTATTTTAAATGGAACACTTTATATATTTTTCCAAACTTAAATATCACAAAAAGTACGAAACCAAACATAGGCAAACTACATATTTTTTGAATTAGGAGAAAAATATCTTTTTTAATTCTACAAAATATACTGAGTGTTCCATTTAAAATAAAAAAGTTGATACTCATTTGTTAGGTTTCCGATTGTCATTTGCTTCTTTTTAAAATAGAATCTGGGGTTCAGGTATATCCCTAAAACTTTTGTATTTAACATTTTTTGATATATATAATAATAATAAAATGTGTAGGTACCGTTCAAAATATAAACAAAAACCTTGTACATGTTTAGCACATGGACTGAATCGTGTTGCTGAAACTATTAGAATGCAGTTCCCATTGGTAAATGTTTTGGTCAAAACTGGCAAGAAATTTTTCTTAAAATCTCCATGTACCACCATGTACCAGATGTACCACTTCCTGACTTCCTCCTTAGCCAATTGTGACCAGATGGGGTTCGTGGCTAAATGTTGCGTTACATTTTGCTGATCATTTTGATTCATTCAAGGAAATTGTGTTAGAGTTTCCTGAATCAGCAACCGAAGTAATTAAAGATTGTCAAAACGTCTTGAGAAATGAAGAAGTTAAATAACATGTAGCTTTTATAAAAGCAAATTACAGTTTTGTGAGCAAAAAGCTATAAAAGAACTTGAAAAGAAAGACCTTACTTTGGTAGACGCTGTGCAGATAATTAAGAATTTCGAAAATTATACTTCAAAAATGAGGGGATCTATCGGAGCAACAACAATTCACATGTCACACATAACCTCCAAAAGATATGTAAACACGCTACGATCCGTGTAAAAATGTGCGATCAATTTCCCCGCCTGAAATACAACGATGGAAGCCGTTAGCACTTAGGCCAAATGATACCTAATATCAGGTCGACAAGAAACTGCGAGACAGTAGTCAAGTAAACAAACGGGTTTAGGTGTAAAATCGATCGTAACAACATAATTCAATGTGTTCCAAAAAGAAGTGCTTAAGCGAAAATGGTGGAAAGTAGACGAGATTCCATCGATAAAAAACCTTATACCGGGTGTCCACTTTCATTACGCACCATAGGAATTTCAATGCAATTTTTCATAATTGTAAATTCTTGCTTCCCCTTTGAAGTTATTGTTAAAAAAATACCATAGTGTATGCAGATTTGTTGCTCCACGATGGTCCGCATGTTCGCCGGATTAAATACCAGATGATTTCTTCGTGACCTTATTTAAAATCAAAATTTTATCAGACTCCTTTCTGCGATTTGAATGACTTGAGAGGTATAATTGTGGAAGAATGGACAACTATTATGTATTTCTAGAATGTTAAGCAATATTCCTAGAATTTAACTTGAAGGCTTCCGCGGTCGTCGTCCATGTTTGAATTGGCTCCCGTTTGGAACCGCGTCACGTTGACTTCTTCTACAGCATACATTAATTTCAACATACGTGCCGACCAATCATAATGCAGAACCGGTGTCTGCTAATGGCGCCAAATTAAAAAAAAAATTCTATTCAATTAATACTGAACAGCCTTCGGACTTTTTGAAAAATATAAATAAATTTAAGATATTTATTTGACGGATGAAATTATAATACAAAATTCCTACCTAAATACAAAGACTTACAAGAGGAAAAAGGAAGGATAATTCATTTAACCATAATAATTGTATAACATCTATTTTCTATACAAAAATAAGTTACAATCAAGACATAATACAATGCTGGAGAGCAAAAATACTGCATTTTTAACTAAATTGAACAGCATATAAAATTTAAACATTACATACAATAAGATAGTTAACACACAACTGAATTCTTTATTCTGATCTTCAACTCCATCTAAGAGCCAGTAATTCTTCATCAACTCCATCTGAACAACATTTTGTGCCTGCAGACGAGATACTTAAACTTAATGTAAAATTAATAATTTTCAAAATTAAATTAAATTTAAAAAACGCTCACCACTTCACTTTTTATTAGGATAATAAATTTGCTTTTCTATTTTTCTCTTCTTGTGTATTTGAGTCTTCTCCAAATTATTCCTAAAAGTCCTAAACATATCCTCAAACTTTTTAAATGATTGCTCATCTAGGCTCTTGGTATAATTAATAACTTCTTCTAATACTATCTGCAAAAACATTAAAATTTAATGCTAATAATGTTAACATATGGGTAATTCTCTAACACACCTCTTGCCTTCTTTCAAAATCAATGGTCTTGTTTGTTTCGTTCTTTTTCTCCTCTAAATACTGACACAGTTCATCTTGATACCTTATTTTACTTGTTGTAGGTTCTTGGATGTATAAAATTTCTTCTAAATTTTTTTCTCTTAAATTTCCTTCACTTGGAATAGACTAATTCATCCTCCTTTCATACAAAACCACCGCGTGTATATGTTTACACAAGGAAGTTCTCACTGTGAACTCCGGACATTCACAATTATACCTATGTACACATATTTTACATTCATTGCAATAGATCTTCCTACAATCTTCATCACACAATACATTGTAAGATACAATATAAAATTTCTCACCTGTTGACGACTTCACTTTAAACTTACCAAATTCTACCAATTCTACAATTCTAAATTTCCTACACCTGGAATAGACTCATTCATCCTCCTTTCATACAAAACCACCGCGTGTATATGTTTACACAAGGCAGTTCTCACTGTAAACTCCGGACATTCACAATTATACCGATGTACACATATTTTACATTCATTGCAATAGATCTTCCTACAATCTTCATCACACAATACATTGTAAGATACAATATAAAATTTCTCACCTGTTGACGACTTCACTTTAAACTTACCAAATTCTACCAATTCTACAATAGAATTGTAGAGTAATTTAGTAAGTAAGTAAGTACATTTAGAAAATTTCCTACACCTGGAATAGACTCATTCATCCTCCTTTCATACAAAACCACCGCGTGTATATGTTTACACAAGGCAGTTCTCACTGTAAACTCCGGACATTCACAATTATACCGATGTACACATATTTTACATTCATTGCAATAGATCTTCCTACAATCTTCATCACACAATACATTGTAAGATACAATATAAAATTTCTCACCTGTTCACGACTTCACTTTAAACTTACCAAATTCTACCAATTCTACAAAATCTTCCATTTCTTTTGCCTTCTTATGTGCCATTACTGTGATTTTATGTTGGTAATTGTTATATTCTTGAGTCAGAATATAAGAAATAATGCAGTAGACAATTAACATACATTTATTTTCTAATTCTGTTTATGACAGATAACAATTATTCATTTTTCTTACACGACAACTTACTACAAATAAAAACTAATATCAAAATCTTGTTATCTTAGATAAATACATTACATCATCTTCTCCCAATGCAAAATATAATAAGTGTGATTAACAATTTTGCATTCAATATTTCAAACGATCAGGTGGTTTTACATTCCTTTTAGGTCTGCTGATCTTAAACTGATCATTTTGATTCTGGCTAACATTACATACATTAGATAACGGTTTGGTAAAATGGGTAAGCTACTATAATTTGGTTCGTAAGGTTTCTGATATTTTAATATCTGATTATAATGGCGCTTCCACATCAAATCATTTTGGGGAACATAAACAATACAATTACATTTACCTATATTTTTTTCTATAACTGCCTTAATCCACGTTGGATTATTAACATTTCTATAATCTTTCACTAATACTTCCTCTCCTACATCGAATTTAATATTTCTGTTTCCTTTAAAATATTTAATCTGTTTGTTCTTGTTTTCTTTTACTTTCTTTTTAATATCACTATCTGGTTTTAATAAGTTAAATTTGGTTTTAAGGTTTCTACCGAACATTAAAAAAGCTGGTGATATGCCCGTAGTACAATGTGGTGTGTTACGATAATCGAAAAGAAATTTGTTTAACACTAAATTAATATTGATTGATTTAGAGCAATTTAAACCTCTTTTTAAAGCATTCTTAACGTTCTTTACTGAATTTTCTACAGCTCCATTCGACATAGGATTAAAAGGAGAACTGGTTATATGTTTTATTCCATTTGATTTTAGGAATGTCTGAAAATCGTTTGAGGTAAACTGTGTGCCGTTATCACTAACCAACGTATCGGGTAAACCATAACGAGCGAATGTAGTTCGTAAATATTTAATTGTTGCCTCTGATGTAATATTTTTCATTTGATAAACTTCAATCCATTTTGTATGAGCATCCAATATGATCAGAAAATGTTGATTTAAAAATGGACCAAAAAAATCTACATGAATTCTACTCCACGGATGATTAGGCCATTCCCAAGGTTTCAAGATTACTTTTTGTGGGTTTGTTCTATGAACTGAACATGATTCACATCCTTGTGCCACTTTAACAATGTCTTCATTTAAACCTGGCCACCAGAAATAAGATCTTGCATGACTTTTCATTTTGATAATTCCCATGTGAGATTTATGTAAATCTTTTAAAATTTCAGCTCTCAAACTTTCTGGTATTACTATTTTATTGTTCCACAACAAACAGTCACCTTCAATAGTATATTCTGATTTATACTTGAAATATCGTTTTAACTCTAAACTTAATTTATATATTTTTGGCCATCCTGTTTTAATATATTTAATAATTTCTTGAAAATGTTTGTCTTGTTTTGTATGTTCCTGAATAATTTTAAAATTTATAGGTACATGACAATTATTTTCAAAATAATATATATAATCAAGATCCATATTTTCTGAATAATATTCATCTTCAGTTTTGTTTGTAATTGGTAAACGAGAAAGACTATCCGCTGCGTTCATATTTGATTTCACATATTCAATTTTATAATTGTAATTAGCTAAAATTAATCCCCAACGTCTTAAACGATTTGCTGAGTATTGCGGAATACCTTTGTTATGACTAAAAATTGTCACTAACGGCTTGTGATCTGTAACTAAAGTAAATTCCATACCGAAAAGATATTGGTGAAACTTATGTAAACCAAATATAATTGCTAATCCTTCCTTCTCAATTTGAGAATATCTCTTTTCTGTATCTGTTAACGTTCTTGACGCATATGCTATGGGTTTTTCAGAATTATCGGGTAAAACATGCGAGATATCCGCTCCCACTCCATAATCGCTTGCATCAGTAGTTAATTTAATTTTGTAATTTGGATTAAAATGTATTAATACATCAGCTGAAATTAAAATCTTTTTGATGTTATTAAAAGCTTTATCGCATTTGTTACACCATAACCAAGGAACATTATGTTTCAATAAGTCATATAAAGGGTGCAATATTGTCGCAAAGTTTGGTACAAATTTGCCGTAATAATTAACTAAACCCAGAAAAGATTTTAATTGTGTAATATTATTTGGGATAGGTGCATTTTTAATTGCTACAATTTTATCTTCAGAAGTTCGTAAACCTTCTTTATCGATGACATGTCCCAAGTAAGAAATTTGTGATTTAAAAAAATTGCATTTTTCTATACCTAATTTAAAACCTGAATCTTCCAAGCATTTTAAAACTCTTTCTAAACGTATCATGTGTTCTTGTTTATCTTTACCACAAACTAAAATGTCGTCTAAAAATACAACACCTTCTAAATTTTGTAAAAGAGATTCCATTATTTTCTGAAATTTAGCAGGTGCATTTGCAACACCAAACGGCAACCTTTTATATTGGTAAAGTCCTTTGTGTGTTGAAATAGTTACCAGTTCCTGCGATTTCTTATCTAATCTAATCTGTTGATAAGCATTTGATAAATCTAACTTTGAAAAGTATACTCCTCCTTGCATTTTGAGAAACAATTCTTCAATACGCGGTAAAGGATATTGGTCCACTTCAAGTACGGGGTTAAGAGTTACTTTAAAATCTCCACATATTCTCATCGAGCCATTTTTTCGGTGTCTTTTGGTGTTTTTTGGGTGTCGCCCAATTACTAAAATCAACTGACCTTATTACGTCTAATTCCAACAAACGACTTAATTCCTTTTCAACTTTTTCACGCATTGCAAAAGGTAACGGTCTGGCACGAATAAATCTTGGAGTAACTGAATTTGTTTTTAAGTTTAAAGTAATTTCACCTTTATTAAACGTACCCAGTCCCGATGAAAATAATTTAGAATATTTATTTATTAAACATTCGATGTAGGAATCGGAGTTTACAAAGTTAATGTCAGAAATGCCCATATTAAATAAATTTAAGAAATCTCTTCCAAAAATCGGTCTACCTCCATTCTTAATTATATAAAAATCTATAACATTTCTTAAATTTTTATAATGAACCTGTAATTTACAAATACCAACAGGATCAAGTTTGTCACCGTTATAAAAATATAAAGTTTTGTTACATTTTAATATTGGACAGTGCTTAAATCTTTGTTGCCATAATTGATAAGAAATAGCAGAAATACTTGCTCCTGTATCTATTTGTACTGATAATTGATGCTTTTCAATAAAAACATCTACTAATCTAGGCTCATTTGTTTCATTTGTTTTTAAAATTAACAATGAATCATCTAAAAAATTATGTGTTTGATCATCAAGAAAATTATGTGTTTGTTTTTCTCTTGCCTTAGACTTATTTTTATTCTTTTTAGCTAAACAGTTAGACGCAATGTGACCCTTTTTTTTGCAAAAATTGCAAATACAATCTTTGAAGTAACACCTATCTGTTTTATGATTACTTCTTCCGCACACCGTACATCTCTCTGCAGAAAAGTTGCTGCGTGACGTTGAAGAAGGCTGCACTGGTCCTGATGATCCTTTTCGCATACTTATTTTATGAAGTCCTGGCTCTACTTTAATTTGATTTGTAGTATCAGGAAACTGATGCGCCGCCATTTTTTGTGAAGCAATGTCGACTGCTTGAGAAAACTTGACACTAATTTTTTCCTCAAATAATCGATCTTGGACTGGTCCCGGATTAAAACCAATAATTAAACGATCTCTTAATATTCCTTCAATTTCTCAAGCAGTAAATTCGCAATGTACTGCTAAACTTCGCACTCTTGCTGCCCATTCATTAGCGGATTCCTCAACCTTTTTCGAACTATTAAAAAATTTGTATCGTGCCGCAAAAGGTGATAAGGATGATTTAAAATGCGAATTTAATAAAGATATTAATTCTTCATAAGTCTTAGTCTCAGGTGCTGCCGGTAAAGCCAAATTATACATTAATTTGTATGCCTCTTCACTTAATGAGTTTAGAAGAATTGCACGTTTACGTCCAGCGTCCGTAATATTATTTGCAATGAAATAATTTTCCAATCGTGGCTTGTATAATGTCCAGTCACTATTTAGACTAAATTCACGCAAACGTCCAACAAGTTCACTGGAATCGCCCATTTTCTTTCTTCTAGAACTGCACTTATGTCTTTAGTTTGTTTATCCTCGTCGCCACTGTTATATTCTTGAGTCAGAATATAAGAAATAATGCAGTAGACAATTAACATACATTTATTTTCTAATTCTGTTTATGACAGATAACAATTATTCATTTTTCTTACACGACAACTTACTACAAATAAAAACTAATATCAAAATCTTGTTATCTTAGATAAATACATTACAGTAATGATGTGCATTCGGTCTCTCGGTGCTTAAAATTTTTTTCCGCATCTTCTCATTAACAATTTCTTCTAATAAATCTAACAATTTCTCAATTCTGAAAAAAATACAAATAAGAAATTATGTTATTTCCTAAAATGTTAATTAATTTAATGATTTCACCTGATGTTTTGATTTCCATTCATATTATGCTTCAATATTTTATGTAAACTTTCAATTGCCATATTAATGTTAATACCAGCATTAATTCTAAAACAGTGAGCCCACGTCATAATTCGATCTTGATCCTGAAAATAATGCCTAAAAATGCCAAAACGTATATATTCCTTAATTTACACAGGTATGTTAAAATGCAAAACTCTTACTTTTTTAAGTTATTTAAAAAATCTAATTCGTTTTCATCTTCTAAATGTTTGAAATACTTTTCTTTCAGTACTATAAAATTCTCGATTTTTGTCTCCCTCAGAATTTTTTCATTTCCTTCTTCATTTCTAATCTATTTTCTTGCTTCCTAAGTTTCGATCTACCTTGAATATTCCAGTTCTTTAAACGTGCCAGGTGCAAAGCAATCTTCTTGGTTTTCTCTCAGTCTTCATTACCTCAGTCCATGCATTGTAATTCTTTGCATCGTCAGCACTCAATACATATTCAGCTTCAATGTCTCCTACCAATCTTTCTCTTAACGTCCTAAAAAATACTTTTTGAATTATCTGATCTAATCTATTGGAAAGTAAGAATGCCACAGGGAAGCCCATATTATGATCGTCCTTTATCAAAACTGTTGTTAACTCGAAATTGCATCGATTTGTTCCATGAGTTCCATCTACACAAATTATGTGTTTGAAATTCCTCAATTTCTTTTCCATAATATCGTTCATGTAGCCCATAGCAAAATCTTCATCGCGTAAATCAGGATGACTTTCACTTAGAACATTTGTAATTTCCACCACCATACCTCCACCAGAATGCCCCAGAATTAAAAATTTTTAAATCCCGATTAACCTTCACCAAAGTACTTTATAATCTTCATGCAGAGAAATATTTCTTAAATGAGAATTGTTTTAGGGATGTTCCAAAGGAACAAAAATATCGATATTCTGATCGATCCGGATCGGATTGTATCGATACACCACATATCGGAAAAGAAAAAATCGATATTTCAAATATCGATGATCTTTGATTTAACAATTTTTGAAGATCCGATTTTTCAGTTCATGGTTATTCAAAATATTTTCGGTTACCATAGTAATATTTTGTTTAAATAAAAATGTACCTCACGTTGCTTGGCATGCTGCTATCTACGTAATAACAAACATTACAAACATATAAACATACAAACATATAAACGAAGCCAACAAGATATGAAAATAACGTTTTTTTCGTGAGATGAAACAATGACAATCTCACTAACGAAAATAACGTACTTTATGTCGAGTAGTAGTAAATGCTATTTTTTTCTACTCATGCTACGAAAATAAGTCCTACTTTCGCCATGATCTCTAGAAGTGGAAATATTTCCATCGTTAGGTAGAAAAAGTCCTACTTTCACATAGGGTTTATTATGGCGAAAATACTTATTTTCGTAGCATGAGTAGAAAAAATATTAAACGTTAATTAAATTATTCACAAGAAAAATGAATACGAAATACTTTAATCTGACAAATTAATAATATATATAATTGCTGCAGGCATACCAACCTGCTGGTTTCGAGTCCTACAAAAGTACCACTACTCATAAATTGTGCACAAAAAATCGAAATCGATCCGGTGA
Organism: Dorcus parallelipipedus; assembly: GCA_958336345.1. NCBI lineage: Eukaryota > Metazoa > Arthropoda > Insecta > Coleoptera > Lucanidae > Dorcus > Dorcus parallelipipedus. The sequence goes on from OY284475.1 coordinate 38,306,327, forward strand.
CATTTTTCGATATATCGAAATATTGAAAGTAAAAAATATCGATAAAAAAATCCGATATCGTTGTCGTAAATATCGATACCAACAAAATCGATTCGGATCGGAACATCCCTAAATTGTTTTTCTTACCATTTTTTTTTAAATAAAAATGCGTGATTTTTCCCTTCTTTATTCCATTCTTCAATTTTTAAAGCTGTAGCCACCATGTCATCTGCATTTCGTTTCTTGTCGATGTTAAAATTTCTCATCAAATATCCTAAGTCTCCTCTTGTGATTAAGTTTATACGCTCCAGTTGATTGTCCTTGATATTCCTTGCATCCTGTAGTATCCTCCATTTGTCGGTCCTGCATGTAACTGTTCAACTATCATTGCTTGATATTTTTTGTTAATCGCTTTGTCCTCAATTCATCTTGATGTCCCACATGCGTTTCAACAAATTTCACACGTACCATGCCTGGAAAATATCAAAGTAGTATAATTATTACTAATAAATAGTTAGGAAGATAAAACCATCTTCGAAAACTTTCACAAGTATCCTTGATGGACATATTCCTGAAATTCTAATACTCCCTCCAGCCTTCATAGCCCTTTTGGTACAATTGCTTTGGAAACCTAAATTTAAATATTTGAATTACTTACAACCAACCATATGAGTCACTTCGATTACAATTGTAATAGAGGTATTGGTCACCGTTTAAAGTTTGGTTTCTTCTAGCACATGCATATACAACCGCTCTATTTTCTTTTGATCTCCACACTTCAAATTCCTCAATGTCCCTGAAACTTAAATCAGATTGTTTAATACTCACACTGGCTTCGTTCAGATGAAGAAAATATCGTAAACAGTTTATGATTAATCGTAAACAGTTTACGCTGCATAAATAGTTTTCAGTTGAACGATCGGTAGCATATTCCGTTTTATTAAATAAAAATATTCTAGTGCCTAGCGTGTAAATCTTGTCTAAGAAGCATTTCGAGCTAAATTTAATAAAAATGAATCCAACAATAATTATTTTGGACGCAATAAACCTCTGGGAACCCATGCAAAATTTTTTGAGCAGAAACGAACGACCTCGAAATGAGAATTAATAAACTGCTTAATCGTTCATGAACTTCTCTATCACCAAACACTTCATATTGCACTCCGCTTATTGTATAAATCATATCAGACTTTGTAGACGCCATGTTTTTAAACACGTTTTCGCTAGGGTAGAGTAAAATCGAATCGCTCCAAAAAATGGCGTCCGCTACTTAAACATGTTTCATCGCGATCCTTGGAGCGTAAACGTTCAGATGAAAAATCGTAAACCGTTTATGATATTTTCCGTCATCTGAACGAAGCCACTGTGTACCTCTGTTAAATGTTTAATTAAAATATCATGGTTTCCAAAAGGTTCCTGTTTTTCTTCTGATCATAATAAATTATGAATGTGTTGCGATTTCTTTTCCTCCACCTTCTTGTTGTGCATCGTCTACAGATGTTGATTCTTCGTTGAAACACTACTAAATTTCTTCTGGCATACATCGCAAATCAAACTTAAATGTTTAACAAATTCTTTTTATTAATTAAAAATGTGTATTATGCCTTTCCATCCTAGAATGCAGTAAAGTAATCTAAAACTGAAGACTAGTAATTATAATTCCTTAAAAATCACAAAGATAATTATGTAAAATTGTCAAAATAACAAACACAAAAGAATTTAAACCGCCAATTTATGCTTATGCCATACGATACGCATAAAAAATATAGGTTAGGTAAATTTAAATTAGTAAAATTTAGCGCACTAAGTTCAAAACTCCTCCATTGGTTGGTATCTACTAGCTTTGTGATTGGTCCGCACGGCTGTTGAAATTAATGTATGCTCTTCTTCTACTGCCGACGTTTTGTTCTCCACATAGAGACTGCCGACTCTTGCATATAAAAATGGTGGCAAGTTTCTGCGCCAACTGTATTTGCGTATAATAATACTAATAGTAATGCAGAAACCTGTTAAAGAAAAATTCGCGAAATTTAAATATATCCCCACAGCCATAATAAATTGTTTTGTTATTTATGAATCGTTCAGTAAACGAACAATAAGTGACTATGATGCATTAGCATAATCACTTACTATTCTTTCACTCAACAATTCATAAGTACTACTTATAAACTATGAAGAAGTTCAATCAAATTTCATCTACAAATTGCAATGATGACTGTAAAAAGATTTTGGCTGGTAATGTAACTATGTGGTAGTAGTAGTAGATGAAGATTTGAATCAAATAATTCTTCACAATTTTGAGGTAACGAATGAGCACAACGAAATATGCACTATTATATAAAAAAAATAAATAAAAGAAAAATACAATAAGAATAATAATGTATTTGCCATGATTCCAGAGATACAAAATACTGCACATTACGTTAAGAGGACTTGTCAAGTTGAGGCAAAAAGTGTAAATGCAAATATGTGATTACATCATTTAAAAAATAAACAGGATAATTTTACAGCGTAAAAGTTGACAAATTAACAAAATTAATTTAATTATTTTTCTACAAATTAATTAAACATACCTCAAAGTAAATAATTCAATAGCACTGATTTAAAATCTCATCCACAGAATAGAAGGCACCTTATATTAACATCTGTTTTTAAAATGGCGATTACATGTAGGCAATGAATATTAAGAATTACAAATGACTAATATCAATCAAAAGTTACTGAGTCTGCTCCAAACGATGACGTTTGAATCCGTTTTTTATGATGTGAAGAATAAACTCTCTGGTGTGGTTCTCGAGTTAATGACCAATGTTCATGGGACGATGCCTTTGTGGAAGGCACCTTGTGCAATGCAATAATACAATAATCAACTTTAAATATTTACACTTAAAATAATAAGTATGCAGACCTCGTAGTTTCTCAGGTGTAACGGGTTGCTGTTGGCATGATGGTTGCCAGAACCAGAAACTATTTTCTGGTGTTAGGGGTTCCCCAAGTCCTACAGAGAAATTCCACATATCTAATTTTCTGTTTTTGCATATGTAAACTATTCTTACCTGGTAAATTTAAAGTAGGCAGTGCATATTTTAGCAATCTTCCATTTGAATCTTTGCATTGGTCAAAAATCGCGAAATTACTACGGGAAATACAGCGATCATATGGCAATACCCCTGTCAATTCTGCCAACCCATACCTACCCCAGGTCAACCAACATCAAAAATTCACGAGTTTGGCTGCCATCTGTATTTGCCTGCTCTAAGTAAAACTTAGTACCACCTTGTTGTATAAAAGTTCTACCCCCGTTCTTCATTGTCGCTGCTGCTTCTCGGTAATCGTTGAGAGTTGAGACTGAGGGGGTAATTCTAATTCATGCTTGCAACCTGACGACGGTGGTACCTCCTTAGTAACGTGGTAACTAGTTTCAACCCTGTTGTTTTGGTATTCTAATTGTGACACAGCAGTCGCAAAGTGCGTCTAAAATTGCAACCATTTTAAAACAGTGGTAAACTTGCTCTCGTCAGTGTGCCCATGAGTATGTAAGAATTAGCGTTTTAATAAAAATTTTAATTGAAATGTCAGGTTACGCAGTAGCCTATAATTCAATTAAAACAGCAATAGTTGTCTTTTATTTGCAACGGAGATCAGTTCACTTTTACCCAGGATCACATTTTCATTAGGTTTGTCTATTTTATTTGTCGAAGTGATCTAATCCAAAGTGACCCAGTTCACTTCCCTCCTTACCGATGCTGCACCTACCGGATATAAAGATCAGTTGGTTCAGTTTAGGAGGGGATACGATATTGCAGCTAACGTTAAACAATCCCACATGCAAATTCTTAATAAAACTGTCATTATACACTTACTTAATTCTTTTTATGAAATACTTGTTAAAAATGACTTCTTCGTTTGAATGAAAATATAATTTTGACGACTAGACTTTGGAATGTTTTATTTGTAACTAAAGCGGATCAGTTAGATCAGTTCACTTTAACTCAAAGTGAACTGACCAAAGCTGTAAATAAAAGATAACTAATGACAGTGAAAGAACCTTTAAAAAAATTACTTCTTTTTTGTAGGCTAGAATCACTCTCATTTTAATACATACCTCAATCTTACACATCTTTGATAATTATGTACTTACAATTTATTAATAATTTAAAACTTTTTTGTCATAACAAACTGTAAGTAAATAAATTAAATAAACTAGTTTTCCACTGTGAGGCTTCTGTGTATTGCTACTACACAAATCATTCATTGCGCATAACATATTACCACAATATAAGTAAATACACTTTTGAAAAAATAATGTTGAACAAGGACCAGATTTTCCATTTATTATTTATATGATTTTCAAAGTAACAAAAGCGCGGCAAGACGGGAGACGTGAGTTCACAAGCGTACAATACGTCACTGAAGTTAGCTGCGTATGTAATTTTGCCACTGAACTACCACCCTGAATTAGAATGCAAAAATAAGTAGGTGGTACCACCAGAGCAGAGTGCTCGGTAGTAGCAAGATTTGTAACTCGCAACTTCGATTAGAATGACCCGATGAAAAAGATCACATTGTCGAACATATAACACTGAATTATGCGCATGTGCTGTCGCTTTTAACCACTTTTTAAACATTTTGCTATTCCACAAGCGCAAATGACATTGAAAAGAAGGATATGCAATTATGTTCAGTGATTATATTTTACAAATCAAGTTAACTAATGTTTAAAATTGTAAAATAACCACCGTGTGCTTATGAGATACGTCTTCAATCAGTGATTTAAAAGCAGTGGTTAAAAGCTTTTATTCAGCGCAGTGTTAATAAAGTGATAAATAACCACTGCATTATGGAATACACCTGAATGTTGCCGGTTGTACTTTTCACAAGGCAACTTCGCCAGTGGTTTTTTAATATGTGAACAGAGAATATTAATAGGACGCCATCGCACTAGGGATGTTCCGATTCGAATCGATTTTGTTGGTATCGATATTTATGACAACGACGTCCGATTTTTTTTATCGATATTTTTTACTTTCAATATTTCGATATATCGGAAAATGTCACCGGATCGATTTCGATTTTTTATGCATAATTTATTAGTAGTGGTACTTTTATAGAACTCGAAACCAGTAGGTTGGTATGCCTGCAGCAATGTGTATTTATGGTTATATTCAGGTTATATTAATTTGACAGATTGAAGTATTTCGTATTCAGTTTACTTGTGAAAAATTTAATTAACGTTTAATATTTTTTCTACTCATGCTACGAAAGAAAGTATTTTCGCCATAATAAACCCTATGTGAAAGTACGACTTTTTCTACCTAACGATGGAAATATTTCCACTTCTACAGATCATGGCGAAAATAGGACTTATTTTCGTAGCATGAGTAGAAAAAATAGCATTTACTACTACTCGACATAAAGTACGATATTTTCGTTAGTGAGATTGTCATTGTTTCAACTCACGAAAAGAACGTTATTATATCTTGTTGGCTTCGTTTATATGTAAATATGTTTGTTATTACGTAGATAGCAGCATGCCAAGCCATGTGTGTAACATTTTTATTTAAACAAAATATTACTATGGTAACCGAAAATATTTTGAATAACCATGAACTGAAAAATCGGGTCTTCAAAAATTGTTAAATCAAAGATCGATATTTGAAATATCGATTTTTTCTTTTCCGATATGTGGTGTATCGATACTTTACAATCCGATCCGGACCGATCAGAATATCGGTATTTTTGTTACTTTGGAACATCCCTACATCGCACCAGTGGCTTTTTGTGTGCAGGTTTACCGGCGAAGTTTCCCGAAATAGCGCGCTTCAACTCGAACCGGTATTATCTTAACTAGACCTGTCTCAGTCTAGATTGTCTAGAAAATAACCGAGAAAAACCGACAAGTTGTTTATGAAACAGAACCCAGCAGTAAATTACTCTTTGAACTTAATAGCGTTTTCGATTGACCGCTTTAGTGCACACTCAGATTATCTTCATCTCGTGTTATTACATGTAGTTAAAAGAAGATGCAAATACACTGAGTGCAACCGGTGCACGTGAATCGAAAACGCTATAAGTGAAACTTGTCGTAGGTATAACTTAAGACGGGACTATAAATACTGGCGTTAGAGTACACACTAAAAATACCGTATGATTTTTTAAATTTTAGATAAAGGGAGGCCGTGGAAAGCAAAACGTATAGCGCTAAATAACTCAATACATAAAAATCTGCTATAGAATTTCGAATAACTTCTTTAATTATTATTGTAGGTCTGTCGGTACGGTATATTGGCACATCTTTTAAGAAAACTTATTACTCTCGATTTGTTTTTAAAAGAAATGCTTTCGGAAGGTTTGCTTCATATGTTATTTTCTATTAGACCTAACGAATATATTGTAAAATATAATATTAATAATTACGACTGTATTGATTAAATTTTATGCTAATTATAAGATTTCTTTCATATGTTATTTTGTTTATTGCTTCCTTCTCACGGCATTTTTGTTGAATAATCATATTATATTTCATCGATGTATATTTTTATCTTAAATGTTTATATTCCGATATTAAATTATGATAAATAAACTGAACCACTACCTCTGATTTATTTATTCAACGTTTTTTAAAATAACATATTTGTGATGGGCTGATTTCATTGGAAATCTACACAAGTAAGACAAAATGTGTTTGCTGCTAAAATATTATATCGTTTCACGTCTTGTATGTATGTTTATTTAACTCGTTTTTAAAGTAAGTTTATCTACGACCACCACTGTAAATGACGAATTACGTACAACACATAAATTAAGTAAGTGGGTATTTACAAACGTCGTGCGCAAAGTAAGAAAAACGCACAACGCACTTACTTTACGCACATTTGCAGTTAGATCTACGTAGCCGCATCACATTAGATTGACAGTTGTCGAAATTGCAAGTGTCATTGCTGATTACTTTGAAGGTAATTTTTGTGGTCGTAGATAAAGTATAATTCAAAACTCGAGTTGTAAAGCAATTATGCACTTGGGGAATTACTTGCATTTGCCGTTGCGCGGCTCATGCGCAACTTTTCCACCGTGCGTAATTTGCTATTTACAATTCTCGATATGTAATATACTATTATAAGTGAACTAAGGAGTCAGTCTCCACCAATCAACATTATTATTTGTGTGTTGCTGCTGGTAGTGTGTAAAAGAAAAATAAATTACAAAGCATTGTACCAACTAACCAATAGATATACACCTCCTGTAAATCCTGAAGGATATTTTATAGAAAAGTAAGTATATCACGACACGAATTATAAGTCGGAAAATAATTGTGCTGCGGCGCAATTATTTCACAGTAAGTTATTATTTATTTATTATTTATTTATTTATTTACAGATTAATTATTTACTTTTATTATTTTAAATAGTGAATTGCTGAGAGCATCACCGCCTCCGCCTCCAATGTATCGTCTTGATCAGTTGCTGCTCTATTTCTCAATATTAATGCATTTTCTCCTTTGTTGCAGTCTCAATAATATGTTAATATTAGCAAACCGAGTGGCAGAGCAAGCTTATCAATTTCACAGGTAATAAAGTAATTACTTTATTCGTTATTATTTCATTTTCTTTTTTGTTATAGACATGATGAAGAGATGACAGCGAATCTGGTACTGTAGAGGATAATGAAGAGGATGCTGCTGACGTCATTGAGATAGATGATGTCATCAGCCATAGCGATGACGATCCACTAACAGCAGCATCAGCACCAGCACCTAACCCGTTTCCCTTCGAGCAGGACGTGCTGCCTCCACCGCCAACACCATCGCCTACGCTTCCCTTCGAGCTTGTTGCTAACTTCAGAAGAAAGTAAGTTATTTTTTATTCTTTTTACTCCTTTTGAGACATGAATTTACATTATAATTCAGTGAACTGAATTTTGCTCCATTCGATGACTCCGTCGTGATTATCAATGACCCTGAATGTTTTAATTTTTATAAGAACGAGAGCCTCGATGACGATGTCCACGATGCTGAGAATGTCATCGTAATCCAAGATGACGACGATGACGACGTTGGTGATGTGGTTAACCTGATGGGTGAGGAAGATGACATCGAATCACATGAGCCTCCTCGTCCCTCAGTTATTTGTTGGGCTCCAAAGATATTATTATATATATTATATTTTAATTTTATTATTTCATACATACATATTTAATCTAGTTTGTCATTTTTATTGTTTCATATATATTTACTGTAGTTTTGTAAGTTTTTATTGTTTCATATATATTTACTCTAGTTTTGTAAGTTTTATTTTATCATATATTCATATCAAAATATACATATTATTTCATATTTAATCTAGTTTGTAATTTTTTTATTTTGTCATATATTTTATTAACTTCTCAGAATGGCTCAGTTGGTAGAGGTTCCAGCAATTCAATTTCCAGATTTGTCTACTGTTGTATCAATTTATTTTCAAGTTTGTCCTCTAAAATTTTCACATTTTCTTCCGTGTTTCTAGAATATTCCATTAATTTATCTAGATCGTCTTTCAAATTTCCGGATTGTTCGAGCAATTCATCTTTGAAACTTCTGGATTGCTCCTTCTGGATGGTTCCAGCAATTCATCTTTGAAGTTTCCAGATTGTTACCGAAATTTCTCGTCTAATATTTTACTTAAATCTGCAGGTCCGCTCGAGATTTCAAAAAGAAAGGTTTCCGGGTCCTCTCCTGCTTCTAGTAGCGCTTGGTGAAGTCTTTGTTGCAAAATAGATTTCTTTCCGGAAATTTCCAATTCGCGCTCTTCTAATTCGGCTTTTTAAGTCGTTCACTTTTAAGTCTTTTAACAGCACTTTCTTTGAAGCCATTGTTTTTTTCCTTTTTCCGACACTGCACTTTGTTTAATAATTTGTTTAAATTTAATTCAATTTTAATTGTTTATTTATTTTCACGAACCTCACACCTGGCACAAATGTAACGATTTTAAAGGCTCTATTAATTTTTATTTTAAAACAAAACACGAAATAGTTAATAACTAATTTATTTAAAAGCAAACTAATTAACACTAACTTAAACACTAATTTATTTACAAACTTATATGTAATTTATTTTAACAGCCGAGCGAAAGTCGAATACTTTAATGCCGAACTGTCCAACGCTGAATTCCCCTCCATTCACCGGCCGCGTGCGTTTATAAGACGGGGTTGTTTTTCGCGAACATTCCAGTGCGCGACGGAATGTCTACGGTTGATTCCACCGCTAGCGTAATCTTGAGATACCCGAACTTTCTGGTCTATGGCGCGTCGGCGATGACGCAAGAGACAGACTGACGCCGGCTGCTGTCGGCGATTCATTACAATATTTTTACAAGACAATGTTATTTTTTGATTTCTCAAAAGTTGCAACAATATTACTAATAAAATTTAGAAAATTATGCACAATTTATTTTCTATTTGTATATTAGAAGATGAGTGTAAAGATGTGGTCGTGAAATGAAAACTTTTTCCTAAAGCATGTTGTATAAAAACCTTTGCGAATTAATGTCCTGAAGAAATTTTCCAAGAATTTTCATGTCAACTACCCAGCAATAACCCTTTTATTGTCAGAGCGCTGTTACTTTATACTAAGTTTATTAATATGAAATAACGTTAAATTCTAAGTTTATTGGCGAACTAAATAAATTCTGTATTTATTTTAAGTACTTTTGGGAAAAAGAGGCTCTACTTCTGTGTTAGTATTAAGGAATAAATGCTGGAATTTATGAAATAATGCTCACGTGCGATTTACGTTTATGTCGTCCGGTGATAAAGTTTACGATTTTTATTGCTGGAAATCTATTGCTAACTTCATATCGGTAATTTGTGCTTATCTGAAAACCTATTTAGCCCCTATCAGATAAATGTTTTAGCGTTTTTCGATATCGCCAAAATCCTAAAATTGCTATTTCTCGGAAATTAATCAAGATTTCAATGAGATTTTATCAATGTCTGTTGACTTCAGCTTAATGAACAATCTCAGGGCCAGAAAATAACTTGAATTACTTTAACTCCAAAAATTTAATTTTTAAATTTTTAGAATATTCTAAAAATTTCACATAATAAAACTTAATTTCAGCATTCAATTTGCTTTGGGATGAAAACTTCAAAGATTTATAATTGGAAAAAATAGTAAAAAAATTAATTATTGCTTCAGATATTTTGTTACTTACGGCAGTGATGTAAAATTACCGTAATTTATATTTTTGGTAAATTACAGAAGTAATATTACCATTTTAAATTCTCCAGTATTTTATTGTTGCAATAATTTACCATGGTAATTTACCATTTTCCACGTTTCTATGTAATATGTAGGAAAATAAACTGTGTGTATGTATATTAAATGTATAATTGTATATGTATGTATAAGTTAAACTTTTACTGGAAATTTACAAAACTTCAATAAAAACATCAAATTACGATTTCAAAAAAAGAACAGTAAACTTAATATAAAATAATTTGTAACTTGCAAATAAAAAAGATTGGTAAATGAAAGCATTGAGTACACAAAGTACAATTGAGTACACAAATTACAATTTAAAAATAAGCATAACATAAAATTAATGTATGGATGTAACCTTTTCCTCACTTATTTTTCTTCGGATGGAAAACTAAAGTCCACTTATTAACTCGTTTAAGGTAAAGGCATTTGATTCCTGAGGAGTGCAAGGTTCATTTTTTGCAACAAAGTTTTGGGTCCACTTAGATTTCAATTAACAAATAGTAGCTTTGCAGCTCAATCATTTGTCAATATATTTGTTCCTTTATTATAAATTGTATATTTTGTTTATTTAGTCTTAGATTTTGTAAACAAAAAAAAAATTTTAAATCGCCGTATGTGATTTGGAAATTAATGGTAATTTAAAATAGTAAGTTACGATAGTAAATTACGATAATTTATATCGTAATTTACAGCGTAAATTACGACTAACATCACTGATTTACGGAAAAGTAATATTTTTGCATAATGTTACGTTTTTGAAGCATGGTGCTTTTAGGAGAAATATGTTTCATTGATAAATAATATGTATTAAAATGGCTTCTAAAAACTCCAATCTACCCTTGTTAATGAATTATTTTCACAAAAACTCATTTACAGTTGCCTAAATGAGATTTTTTAGATTTAGTAGTTTACATATTCAGTCAATTAAAGGTGGGTTTCTCAGTTCTAGTTTAACTTTAAACTCCTGTTTATTTCCATGGTAGCAATTATAAAAATAATTGTTCCTATGGAAATAAACAGGAGTTTAAAGTTAAACTAGGGCTGAGAAACCCAGCTTAAGTAGGCAGAATATGTTTGACTGTTAAATGAAATTACTAAGGGCCGTTTTCATAAAAGGGCTAAAGAAAACTTTAATTTTAAATCACATTAGACATTACAATACAAAAACATACAGTTCTTCCGCTCGATCTTTGCAGTCACGTCACACTTTACCGATTCGAGAAACGAAATCAACATATTCTTTTATCCTTATCTAATACGTATGATAGAATTTATAAATTTGTCATTTTGAGTCGATAATTTTCTGACGTAACTGTAAAGATCGAGCGAAAGAAATGTGGGTGGATTTACATTTTAAAGTAACTTTAAATTTGAAGTCCTATTATGTATATTAAAACGACCCAATTTGCTTTGACAGTAAAACAGTCAGTCCATAGCCATCTCATACTCTGCATACTGACTTGAATATGCAAACAAAATTAAGAAAAATTTCCTCGTTTAGCCAATGTAAAAGAACATTTACATGCTTTATGTGAAAATAATTAATTAACAGGGAATATATTAGAGTTTACAGAAGCCATTTAAACACATAAATACTAATTATCTTTGAGAAATGTTTCTCCTAAAAAGCACGTTGCACAAAAACGTAAAAATTATGTCAAAATATTACTTTTCGGTAAATAATAAAATTAATAATTAATCTTTTTTATTATTTTTTCAAATGATAAGTCTTTGAAGTCCCCCCCCGCGCCAAAAAAATTGAATTCTGAAATGAAGTTTTAATATGCGACATTTTGAGAATATTCTAAAAATTGAAAAATTCAATTTTTGAGGAAGATAAAGAAAGCCAAGTTGTTTCATGTAGGATTTTGATGATATCGAAAAACGCTATTTTCTAAGTAAGTAACAATCACTCGATATATCTGGTAGGGATTAAACAGGTTTTCAGATAAACACAAACTACAGGGTTATCCACATAAACCGTTCGTTAAAAGTTTTCAAGTTTGCAGTTCACGTAGATATTTGAAATTTAAGGAGCAAGGGTTCTCCGTAGAGATCTCTTTAAATAAAATAAAATTGTCTTTATATTACTTCTGGTTGTACCGGAAGTCGCTATCAACTCGCTTATTTTAAATGGAATGCTATATTTTTTTATCACGTTTGTGAATTCTACATGTAAAAATATGTTAAATTGCAATACATTTCTCTATCTATAAAATGCATCATTTTTGAGATATTTTGAATTTTCTTAAAAATTTGGATTCTGCAATCTGATTTTCAAAAAATTATATTACAGCTATGATTGAAGCAATTTTATTTGTAATGGCTGATATTGTAGTTGAAGCTTTAAGGTTCTTAAAAATTCCATAAGCATAATCTATTAAGCTTCAGGGTGTCTAAAACGCACCGCTCCCCTCGAAGATATTCAAACACAGAAAAATACTTTTTTTTTCAAATGAAACGACCAATATTTTAATACACCATCGTATGTGGAATTAAATGCTGCGTCGAACTGTATTAGCATTCCCTATACCTAACTTTAACAGTTTTTCAGTTATAAGATATTTTTGATTTATTATTGATTATATATTAAAATATTGGTCGTTCCATTTGAAAAAAAGTATTTTTCTGTGTTTGAATATCTTCGAGTGGAGCGATGCGTTTTAGACACCCTGTAGCTATAATCTATTAAGCTTAATAGATTATGCTAAAGAAATTTTTAAGAACCTTAAAGCTTCAACTACAATATCAGCTATTACAAATAAAATTGCTTCATAGCTGTGTTATAATTTTTTGAAAATCAGATTGCATAATCCAAATTTTTAAGAAAATTCAAAATATCTCAAAAATGATGCATTTTAGAGATAGGGAAATGTATTGCAATTTAACATATTTTTACATGTAGAATTCAAAAACGTGATAAAAGATATAGCATTCCATTTAAGATAAGCGATGTGATAACGACTTCCGGTACAACCGGAAGTGATACAAAGACAATATTGTTTTATTTAAAGAGGTTTCTACGGAAAACCCTTGCTCCTTAAATTGCAAATATCTATGTGAACTGCAACCTTGAGAACTTTTAACGAACGGTTTATGTGGATAACCCTGTATTGCCGTAAAAAAACTTCTTCGAAAAATCATAAATAAAATTTTTTTCCCATTTGATGCCGACTTTTTGGCGAGCACTGTATAAGGTCTTCCATATAAAAAAAATCAAAGTTCTTGCTTATATCTCAAATATTGAGCACTCTAGAAAAAAGTAATTTGAAGCAATGAATTCTGCATGAAAAATTGCCTCAAAGTAGTTTTTACAGAAATCAAAAATGCAGCATCCTGTAGCTCCTAAGCAATACAAGATATCGAAATGCGATCTTCACCAATAATTTTGTCTTAAAAATCGAGCTACAGAAGGTCGGTTTTTGTCTAACTCTTCTATTAAAGTTCTATTAAACTATTAAACATTCATTAAAAGTGTCAAATTTGGCTCTCCTTCTCCTTGTACATCTGCTCCTTTTTCTTAACCAGAGGCCCATTGTTGTTTTGAGGACTATTTTGATTAATTGTTTCTCGAAAACTAAAGTACACAGAATTTGTTTAACGTTTTTTCCATACTCTCGGACATCACTTCTTATGGCCGTTTATCTTTGTCAGTCACCCTGTATCTTATATCATCGCTAAATGCATAAGATGAAAGAAAATTCTTTTCACTTTCAAAATATTATTATAACTTATTATTTTTGACTGGTGATTCTTCGCTGACGCAGACTCTGACGGAAAGAACTTGGTGAATGGAAGTGCGAAAATTAAGACGCGCTTTCCAGATCAGAGGCCAGAATTACTCTTATTTCTAAACACTTCCGAATTATTTTCGTCCACCTCATCATCAATGATTGCACGCAGGCGCTCCTTTAGATTAAAAACGGCCACGCTCGTCTAAAATCTATTAGTTCGCGACGTAGTGTGTGTGGTATATGTAATATAAAAGAAACGAAGTCGAGGATCATGTTTTGTGAAGTCGTCAATAAGGTGCTGGCTTATTATTTAATTGAGTGCAATGTCAATTTTAAGTGTGCAAATGCAAATTTGGATAATAACATTTCGAGATAACAACATTTACATTTAGTTACTTATATTTTTACTATTTAAAGTTATATTTATTACGGTTGGTATTTTCTTAATATAAAAGCAATGTTTAAAAACCTGCTGGCGACAGTGTGTTATTTCCGGCGTTAATTACGTGCTACATATTGCCCGTGGTAAATTAATTAATTAAAAACGCTAATTAATCTTAAAAGTTTATGTGAGTCTATATTATTGTTTCCTTCGTGGGAGAGATAAACGGTTTCTTAACTGCGCGTATCGCAACGAATATTTTTAAATTCCTTGTTGCACTTGACAACAGTAACCTAAATTAACATCGCCTTGCCTCATTCGGAATCTCAATTTGTCAAACAAACAGTTAATCCATTTCAAAGAGAATGATTATTTTTTAAATAAACGAATCGCCCGTTAAACACTTCTTAGTTGTGGACGCTTTTAACTTTTAAAACGCAGTGACCAACCGTCCGCCGGCGAAACGACGTGGCTAATTATCCGCTGGCGGAACCATGCACTCACTGTATTTCAAAATTCCGCTGTCCGGCGGATTTAAATAATCTTGGCCCACAATTCCGCTTAAAATTCAACCGATTTGCGCACGTACGGCGGAACACTACTTTAAAAAGTAATAATACCGCCGAACGGCGGACTTTATCGAATAAAATGCTTAATCCGCCGTTCTATTGCTGTCATGTTAAAGTAGTTTACTATTCTAACAATTAACTATATTACAGATGTGTTGACGATATTTTTTTAATTTTACCTCATGATAAAGTAAATTATATTTTAAATCAATTCAATTCAATTCATAACGGGTTGCAATTAACGATAGAAAGAGAGAATAATAATAGCATAAGTTTTCTAGTTGTAAATATTATTAGACAAAAGGGTAATTTAATAACAAATTGGTATTACAAAGCCACATGGTCAGGTAGACATATGTATTAACTATAACTCTTATCGACCAAAAAGTCACAAAATTTCAACTATTATTAGCTTGACTGATCGTGCAGTATTACTTTCGGCAAATTATTCATTGTCGAAAACATAAATTTAATTAGGTAAAGAAATTCTTGCTTAAAATTCATATCCTAAAAATCTTATTGAATTTGTAATAAACATCTAACAAATGTAAATGTTACCAAACCCACAAAAAAAAAAAAATCAAATATACCACGTGTCCACCGAGTGTGGTTTTCTTTTGTGACGTTTAAACCATTTAATGTAGAAAAAAAATTCAAACGCTATCATCCTCTAATAAAAAAACTCTATACGTTAAATAGATTTATTGTTTATTGGTTCACAGCCATTTTGTTAATTTTGTCGAATGTTATACAAAATATGACATTTGGTTTTGAACGTTTTCGAATACCATCTCGTATTCATCTTCAGAAAATATTAAAACAGATGAAGATGAATACGAGATAGTATTCGAAAACGTTCAAAACCAAATGTCATATTTTGTATAACATTCGACAAAATTAACAAAATGGCTGTGAACCAATAAACAATAAATCTATTCACATAACTAGCCAAGATTAATCATAATTAAACATCTATACGTTAAATTTATTTGCAATTTTATAAGTGTCAGCAAGTACCTTTAATGTTTCAAACGAAATGCCCTATACAGGGTCGCTTTTATGTATGGAAACGGTCGATTAATTCTTAAAGTAAGATAGCTAGCGAAAAATGTTAAATACAAAAGTTTTAGGGCTTTAAAAAATCTATTACAATAAAGGAGAATTAAGTAAAAAGGATCAGTCAAAAAGTTGTAGGAAAACAAAGTTCTTTTTTAAATGGAACACCCTGTATATTATGCGATATTTCAGTTCTTCTCAAAATTCTAAAAAGAAATTGTATAGCACACCATATACCTAAACTTAACCGTTTTCGAGATATCGAGTTACCTTAGAAATTTTCTAACTCGATAACAACGCCCCACATGTTTTAATACTCAACTATTTTCTTTGGAATTCTATTTTATAAGGTGTCGCATAGAAAAAAAGACAAGTGGTGTCATATCGGGAGACCTAGCTGGCCATTCAATTGCGTTAAATTCGTTTACCAGGAAAAGTTTCGTCTAGATATTTTCGCACCTCACGTCCAAACTGTGGAGGATCTTGTTGAAATCATATTTGTTCTGCCGGTAAATTGGGATTATGATTGTTCAAGATTGTCAAGATTATCACTTAAGATAAAAGAACGGCGGGGCGTTGTTGTGAAGCTAGAAAATTTGTAATGTAACTCGATATCTCGAAAACGGTTAAGTTTAGGTATGTGGTGTGCTATACAATTTCTTTTTAGAATTTTGAGAAGAACTGAAATATCGCATAATATACAGGGTGTTCCATTAAAAAATAGTAACTTTGTTTTTCTACTCTTTGACTGATCCTGTATGCTTAATTCTTCTTTAGTGAAACAGATTTTTTAAAACCCTAAAACTTTTGTATTTAACATTTTTCGCTAGCTATCTTATTTTAAGAATTAATCGACCGTTTCCATACATAAAAGCGACGCTGTATATTATTGCAGATTTTGATAGATCTGTCAATTTGGAAAATATTTTATTAACATATTTCTATACCTAAAATTAGTATTTACCGAGATAGATGCCGTCAACGAAGAAACATCTTAAATGCAGGGCCCTTATTAAATTTCTTTTAACTTGCTTAATTGAAGAGTCTCCATTATCATTTATTAGCGTGTAATTACACATGTTTTAAGCTAAGTAACACTATATTAAACAAACCTGAGGATTGCGCAGATTGTTCGTGGCAGTTCTTTCTGCTGAATTTAGAAGAGAAAGTTTTTCTTATGGAACACCCCGTAAGTAAAATCATCGACCAATGTAGAATTAAATTTGCTATATTTTTGCTAAACAAAGTCCTATACCTAAAGCTTACGGTTTGTGAGATAAGTGTGGTTTTCACTTTGCTTCATGATTTTTGTCATTTTAAACCAATTACTCGAAAACGGTTCGGTTTATCAAAATGCAATAAGACAGCTTTTTTGTGCCAAATAATCTAAACAATTTGTCTTCGTACATCTTTGATGAAATATGTAAAAATAGAAAAATAGGGATAAAATACTGAAGTCACCCCCTAAAACTATCCTTTAAAAGGGAGAGAAGATCTAGCAAATACGTTGTAAATGCGCAGTTAGGTGACTTATACCTGAGTTTAGTTTGATAACTTAAAGCAATGATTCCCAAAGTGGTCTATATCGACTCCTAAGGGTCGACTCCGACCTGCAAGGGGTCCATATCAGCGAAAACAAAAATTGGGGGTGCATGAGATGTAAATAGGGGTCCACGGGAATGGATCCCATTTAAGCATGTCGTGACCGAAATTTTGGCTTTCCTTAAATGTATCAATATGTTGCGCGCATACGTGAAATAGCCAACCCTTGTACCAGAGTTTTGCATCAGACTCATCTTTCCCATTAAAAACATTTTTTTTGTGTAGTTATTTTGTATTAGAATTTTACTAGATTTGCATTTTGTCGTTTTAATTAATAAGGGCCAGTTTTTCAATCACAAGTTAACTTTAACCTTCATTTTATTGCCATCGGAATAATTGTTTTCATAATTGTTACGATGGGAATAAACAGATAAAGTTAACTTGTGATTGATATATCGGCCCTGAATATATAAAACTTAACTACAGGATCTAGAAGATATTACCAAGAAAACATTATTCACCTCTCTTTCAGGGCTTATAGCTTGCTTATTATTCACTTTTGGAAAAAAATTTATACAGCGTGATTCATAATAAGTGTCCGACCCGTTAACTCCATGTTGTACATGAACAAACAAAGCAAAAAGTTTATATGTCTTAAGTAGGGTTGCCAGGTCTCATATATTTAATATGAGATGCATATATTTAAACAAAATCTTATATATCATAACAAATTGTTAATATATGGGAAATTCTCATATACAGTGTGTCTCAAAAAGTTTTATACAAATGGAGAAAAAGTTTATCTTACATTTCACAAAAAAAACTATTCTTTATAAAAAGCTCTGCATGACTTGTAGATCCATAATCAAGTACAAAATTTTTAAAAAATTGGCTGGAATACAAGGAAAATAAAAAATAATGATTTGGACGCAGGGCAAAATACGTTCAAACTGTAGTGGAGAAGCAAAATGTTCATTGAAATTGTAATTAAATAGCAGAAAATTATGTACACTTGTAGATTATTGATATTCCCAGATAAAAATTAAAAAATAAACACCTCAGCAATTGTTAGATAATTTATTTTTATAAAACATTGATAACCTTCTTTATCAATTTTTATCTGGGAATATCAATAATCTACAAGTGTACATAATTTTTTGCTATTTAATCACAATTTCAATGAACATTTTGCTTCTCCACTACAGTTTGAACGTATTTTGCTCTCCGTCCAAATCATTATTTTTTATTTTCCCTGTATTCCAGCCAATTTTTTTAAAATTTTGTACCTGATTATGGATCTACAAGTCATGCAGAGCTTTTTATAAAGAATAGTTTTTTTTGTGAAATGTAAGATAAACTTTTTCTCCATTTGTATAAAACTTTTTGGGACACACTGTATATCACTGCAATTTATTTTATTATTAAAATCGCACATCATGTAATTGGCTCTGTTAGAAGTTAGAAAACAAAATACATTAGATGTGCGGCTTACATATCTGAAGGCAGTCCACTTTGACTGCTGACGCTGACAGTACTCTACTCTCTACTCACCGTTGCCTGCTTGCGTTGAGTCGTTGATTGCATATGATTGCAACGCTATTCGCTATTAGCGAGTTTTCGTAACCATCACGTTAACTTACGGTAAACGTTAAAATTACGAATTACGTGGCCCCATTCATTTTCCATTGGATCACATGATCTTGACGTTTACCGTAAGTTAACGTGATGGTTGCGAATGTTGCGATAACTCGCTATTCTTCATTCAATTGGCTAGGTCACATAACGCAACGTTTGTTTGTCATCCATTACAGTTTGTCATGTTGAGGTTATTAATAATAAGTGTAAAGCTTGGTTTGTTTAGTTTAACAATAATAATGTTTATTTTTGTTTTTGGTTAACAAAATATTTTATTATTGTCTCATATATTACTTTACAGTCTCATATATTATTTCTACCTGATTCATATACAGGATGTCCCGTGACGTAATGTCACCACTTCACCTACGTGATAATCAATTCAAACTAAGTAAAAAACTCTAATAATGTTTTGTTCTAAAGTAAACCCTTTCAAAAATACTGGGTGTTTAATGTTTAATTTTTTATTTTTTAAAATTTTAAAGTTCATCTAATCATTTATCCGTTCATCTAATGATCAATTCTAACTGAAAAAAAAACTCTAATAAAGCAAACCGCCTTTCAGGAATACAACGTGTTTTGTAATTTTCAGAATTTTTAAACTTTATATCAAAAGGTGTCCAAAATGATCCCCGTTGTTCGCTAAACATATTCTAACGCGCTTCAAAAGAGATCTAAGTGCTTTTGAACACCTTTTGAGATAAAGTTTAAAAATTCTGAAAATTACGAAACATCATATCCTTGAAAAACGATTTACTTTATTAGTTTTTTTTTTTTAGTTTGAATTGATTGTTAGGTGAACGGATAAATGATTAGATGAACTTTAAAATTTTAAAAACTAAAACATTAAACGTTAAACACTCAGTATTTTTGAAACGGTTTACTTTAGAACAAAACTTTATTAGACTTTTTCACTTAGTTTGAATTGATTATCACGCAGGTGAAGTGGTGACATTACGCCAACTGACACCCTGTATATTGGAAAATTTTAGTTGGCAATCCTAGTCTTAAGTGCATAGTTGAGATCTAGAACTCCGACAGCACATTTTTGAGGCCGCAAATAACAATGACATGTTACAAAAGGCAACAAGATATCTTTTGAAGCGCACTAGAATGTGTTTAGCAAACAACATTTTGAACACCTTTTGAGATAAAGTTTTTTTTTTTTTTTAGTTTGAATTGATTATTAGGTGAACGGATAAATGATTAGATGAACTTTAAAATTTAAAAAAATAAAAAATAAAACTTTAAACACCCAGTATTTTTGAAACGGCTTACTTTAGAACAAAACTTTATTAGAGTTTTTTGCTTGGATTATGTTCCGTAAATCAACTATTTTAACCGTGGTTTCGGTTTTGCGTTCCATAAATAATATGTTCGTGAAATATATCTATTTATGAAACACGGTTTCCTGAAAACGGTAACTTGTCGTCATAACCAAAGTAACCATAACAGAAATGTAATAAGTTGTGGTTAAATCGAAGACCACCAATTTACGAATTGTAACTAGGTATCTAGTATATAGATATTATTACTCTATGGTAGCTACTAATAAGAAATTGACTATTTGAAGGTAAATAATTCTTTTTTTCATAAAACCATACGTAGATTTAAATATTAATTAAATTAATTAAATATTATTACTCTATGGTATCTACTAATAAGAAATTGACTATTTGAAGGTAAATAATTCTTTTTTTCATAAAACCATACGTAAATTTAAATATTATTGAAGCTTTATAAATTTTAGGGAATATTACCACATTACTGACGTGTGCTTATTCTGCAGAATTAGGTTTTTTATCTGATTATTTAGCTGTAAATCCACACACATTTTTCTAATTTTGAGATCAACAATAGATGAGCCCGAGTCGTCTGGAATAGTGAAATAGTACCTATTTGATATTAATCATTTTACAAAAACATTTATCTTTTGGAAATTCAAATTCTACTATTGATTTCACTTTCATCAGATGTTGAAAACGACTCCGCAAAAATTTCTATATATGATTTACAGTTAATTACATTCATAATCCAGTACGTAATATGATAAATAATAACAATGCGATTAAAGACAACACCAACACCCTAATTTTCCAAATAAAAAATAAGGTTATGTTGTTTATTTCGGAGAATAAAATTTCCAAGGTGAACGATGATGACCGTAGCGTTTTATAAATAACCAGCTTTTTCAATAACCAACATTAACCGTAACCGAACCGTTGGTTATTAAAAGTTGATTTATGTAACATACTATTAGTTTGAATTGATTATCACTACGGATAGGTGTCATATATTTTGCGCGGTTCACATTCTAATGCAACGGCAAAGTTTTTATGCTGCAGCGGACAAGTCCCGCAGACACTCCTAGCGTGTTAATTGAGTATTGCCGCGAAAAAATAATGATCGAGCTGCGAGCCTGCTGATAAGATGACGCCGACTTAAATTTTTCCGATCCCTGATTATCACGCAGGTGAAGTGGTGACATTATATACATCACGGGACAGCCTGTATGTAGATGAAAAATGAAATACAGTGTATAATCCTTATCTATTTACCATCGTAGTAGACCGTTATTTTTAGTTAGTAGATTGGCTATTATAGTAAAAGCCAGCCAAAATTAAAAATTAAGGAAAACGTTTTATAATTTATGTATGTGAATTTGGAGGTGAATAAACCTCGTGATGAAAGGAAAATATCACAACATTTCCTAATTCGGCATAACCTTAAAATCTAAATCGACATGTCATTGTCAAAATTTAGTAACATACATGAGTACCACATTCTCACTAGACTTACTAGACTTTCACGGCATACTACGATGGTAAATAGATAAGGAATGGATTATATGTAACTTTTTTGTCTATCTCATGTCACCATGGAGTTATTTGAAATCAAAATCTAAAATAATTTTCAGTTTAATACAGATGGCTATGCGGTCATCGAGGATTTCCTCACTGAAAAAGAAATCGAGTTACTGCGCAAAGAGGCCGAAAACCTCATCAAAGATATGCCCGACAAATCTAAGAGGACGGTATTTACTACAACGGATTCCGAATCGAAACAGGTCTGTATTCACTGATTTCAAGTTTACTTAATTATTAACTTTGTTACTTATTCAGAATAAAGATAAATATTTCCTAGACAGCGGTGACAAAATTAGTTACTTCTTCGAATCTGGAGCGCTAAGCCCGGACGGTGAACTCCTCGTGGAACCGCATTTATCTCTAAATAAAATAGGACATGCCCTGCACGAATTCAACGAAGTCTTCAAGAAAATCACCCTGGACGTCCGGGTGAAGGAGACGTGTTTTCAACTAAACTTAATCGATCCCGTTATACCTCAAAGCATGTACATCTTCAAAAACCCAGGAATTGGAGGCGAAGGTATTTTTTAATCAATTTTAAAACAAATTTAAACCAGGTTCATAATTTTATATTTGGTGTGGTGACTAAGTCCTGACTCGAAGGAAACTACTGGAACTAGTCCAGAAACAGAAAGATATTCAGACTTTCGCACTACATTTTGGCACAGCGTTATTCATGCATTATTTTAACTTTTTTTAGTACACTGAAGTTATGCGGTGGCGAATTGTTTACGATAGACGTCATCACAACTGCCTAAACAAAAAAAATTAAATGTTATTTTAAGAAAATTTTTAGACAATCGACGATTTTACGCGGATGATTTCTTTCATAAATATTCTAACAATAGTATTTTATTAACGTCTTGTATGTTTAGAGAATTTACTTGATTGGACGGAAGAGATTAACAAAACCAGATTCCAAACCAAATTTAGCGGGAACGTGTAGATTGGAATTACTGAAAATTTATCGGTTTTCACTTTTGTCTTGCACTTGAATAGTGCTGCCCATGAACAATTTATTTGAGTTACTAAAGGTGGGTTGCATAAAAGATTCAAGCCAGGATTAAATTTAAGTCTAAGTTAAGTTAGAATGTGACACTCATCATGACGCATAACATAATGAATATGAATATGAATAAAAATGAAGAACCTGTTTGAATTGGCTTCCGGTTGGAACCGCGTCACGTTGACTTCTACTGCCGACGTTTCGTTCTTCATTGCAGAAGAACTTCTTCAGGGCTGCTGCTGCTTGGTGGTGTTGCTGCTGCTTCGGGTTAGTCGTTGAGACTCAACGACTAACCCGAAGCAGCGTTGAAGAAGCGTTGAGACTCAACGACTAACCCGAAGCAGCAGCAACACCACCAAGCAGCAGCAGCCCTGAAGAAGTTCTTCTGCAATGAAGAACGAAACGTCGGCAGTAGAAGTCAACGTGACGCGGTTCCAACCGGAAGCCAATTCAAACATGGACGACGGCCGCGGAAGCCTTCAAGTTAAATTAATGAAGAACCTACTAATACTATAAGTATCAGTATCTCCTCCTTAGTATTTACTATAACCCTGAAGTATGTACTAACTTCCGGTAGTACGTACTTGACTTTATACAGAAGATTCTTAACAGTGAAGTGAATACCTCACTATATTAAGTATATGATTTCTTTGTTTAGTATATTATTCAAAATGTATAGCTCGCATTTTACCTATCATTATTTGCTCGTAACGGAATTAAATTATTTCTGAATTTTGATACTTTCTTTAAAAACAAAATGAGTTCTGAACACAGAAATACCCGAGAAAAAAGATAAAATGAAGACTTACTACTGAAATTTGCATTTGTGTTAGAAGATTTTAAAATTATGTTTTATAAAAGAGTGGCAGTTAAAATGGTGAAAAATACAGTTCTCAAAGTGTTGATAAAAGATTTTAATAAAAATAAAAAAATTAGGAGTGAAAGAGATTTAAATAAAGTAAATAATACGAAGGCCAAATGAAAAAGAAATAATTTGAAGAAAGTAGGAGATAAAAATTCAAAATGAATGGCTGGCACTAAAAATTTTAAATTTTATGGAAACGAAAATTCAATTCACATAAAAGTTTTAAATACGTCTTTTTTCGAAGGTTTTTGCTGAAATTTAATGTAATTAAACACAAAAGATTGGGAAAATTTAACTTAGGTGCTATCAATTTCCTTGACAACATTGACATTAGAGATGCAGCGGCTATCCGGCCACATTTTTGGTAGCGGGCCGGATACCGGATACTGGCTATTAATATCCGGCCCCGCCGGCTATTTAACACGGGGTATAATAATGGAAAAATTAAAGTTCAGTAATAAATTAGAAGTTTTATTCCAATCTTTTATTATTAAATAAAATTTATAGTTTCAGTTAACAGGGTTTAGATCAAAAAATTAGTAGGTAGTACACCTTTTTAAGCTTGCTGAGCTCTCGCTAATATTTAACAGTTTCAGAGCACTTCAAAATATTGGTTACAATTTTAAATTACAATTATACAGGGTGTCCCGTGACGTAATGTCACCACTTCACCTACGTGATAGTCAATTCAAACTAAGTAACAACTCTAATAAAGTTTTGTTCTAAAGTAAATCGTTTAAAAAATACTGGATGTTTAATGTTTTATTTTTTTTAATTTTAAAGTTCACCTAATCATTTATCCGTTCACCTAATAATCAATTCAAACTAAAAAAAAAGAACTCTAATAAAGCAAACCATTAATTTTCAACAGTACGACGTGTTTTGTAATTTTCAGAATTTTTAAACTTTATCTCAAAAGGTCTTCAAAGGCAACTACATCTCTTTTGAAGCATGCCAGAATGTGTTTAGCAAACAACGGGGGCTATTTTGAACACCTTTTGAGAGTTTAAAAATTCTGAAAATTACAAAACACGTCGTATTCTTGAAAAATAATGGTTTGCTTCATTAGAGTTTTTTTTTTTTAGTTTGAATTGATTATTAGGTGAATGGATAAATGATTAGATGAACTTTAAAATTTTAGAATATAAAAAATGAAACATTAAACATCCAGTATTTTTGAAACGGTTTACTTTAGAACAAAACTTTATTAGAGTTTTTTACTTAGTTTGAATTGCTTATCAGTAGGTGAAGTGGTGACATTACGTCAAGGGTCACCTATATGTATAATAAAGAAAAATTACTCTAACAAAAAAAAATTACTCTAATTTTAAATAAGTTATACTTACCAATCTTTTCATCTGTCTCGTTTTTTCTTATTTTGTGTGATATAATCATTTTTTAAATAATTTCAAGGTTTACTAAATGAATATACAGTGCTCGCCAAAAAGTCAGCATCAAATGGGAAGAATTTTTATTGCTGACCTTTTGGAAAAAACTTTTTACGGCAATAAATAATTTGTGTTTGTCTGAAAACCTATTTAGCCCCTATTAGATATACTGAGAGATTTTTACTTGGTAAGAAAATAGCGTTTTTCGAAATTTCCAAAATCCTTAAATTGTTATTTCTTGGAAATTAATCAAGATTTCAACGAGATCTTTATTTGATTATTTTGAATTTGAGTAAGAAGGTAATTTTTGTGGTCGTACACACATAAAAATCTGGAATTCCCTCACGTCTGGTGTCTGGTGTCCATTCGTTTTTGATGTTAACATGAACGGAGTTAGGACGTTTAACTTTAGAAAGTGTTAACGTTGTCTACAAAAGTAGCGTTTTAATCCTTGCGGTAGTTATTTCTATCTTCAAGGATTTTGAAAAAGAAAAACTGCCGTATCTCCGTCGTTTTTTAAATAACCATATCGAATGTTACATCGTTGAAAAGGTAAAAAAAGGCCTTTCTTTTTCATTCATGGCCTACTATGGTTTCCATTAAAAAAAACTGATGTTTATGTCACAACTGGAAAATAAGAGCTTATATGGAAAATTATTTCGACTGTTTAATTAAAAACATAATTCTGTACAACTTTTGTCTTGCAACTTTTCTTTACTTACTTTTCGTTACTTTTCTCTGAAATCAAGAATAACCGAGCTATATGCATTTAACGAATTTATAAAAAATCAGTTTTTTCAAAATATCTAGCCAGCCATGAACTTTAAGAAAAAAACAAAATCTGTATTAAACTGGGCTCCTAAAACTACAAATCTTTCCCCATTTAACCGTCTCTCTAGCTCTGCTAGTTTCCGAGATCCCAATGCTAAACATCGAAAAAAACCCTGTATATATTAATATAATTTATTTAACACCTATTTTTAGACGCATTTTAATCAGGAAAAGATTATAATATCACTAAATATGATGAGCTTTACAACTTTTCAGGTAAAACTCTATCCGTATTTTATAACACCGATTAGGAGGATAACAATTTATCCCAAACATTTTTATGTGTGTAGATAAAGTATAGTACAAAACTCGAGTTGTAAAGCAATTACCTACGCACTTGTGAAATTACTTGCACTCGCCGCTGCGCGGCTCGTGCACATCTTTTCTACGTGTACGTAATATGCTTTTTACAACGCTCGTTATGTAATATAACGAGTGATCAATAGCTTTTCTAATCAAGTGACCTATGGAAATAAAATCGTGTGTCCTTGATTAGTTCGTTATAATGCTGTTGAATTATTTATATTGCATTCCTATCTAACTGCTGTTTTATGTATTATATTTTTTTTTATAAATTTGGACATCAAATCCCAAGTTCACATTTTCCAGAAAATTCTGTGTTTTAAATCGTTAATAACATTCGCTAGGATTACTGGATTGTTATTTAACTATTCGCAATGTAACAATAAGCCCTTATGAACAAAGATTTCTGTTAATGCATTAAACTTACTGATAATTGAACTGGGAATGACATTTGAAAAAAATTAATTAATCAAAGACATACGATTTTCTTTCCATAGGTCACTTGATTAGAAAAGATATTGATCACGCGTTACTATTGTGTAATGCTCGCCAACTAGGTAGGTACATACATAATTTCACAACCAATAGTCCGATAGGCCAGCTGCCAGATGACTATTTCAATGAACGTTTCTCTCCTTTAAAATACAATTACTCAAAAAAAGGCTTCCCTTCTCTTATAAGCACGTTTTAAAAATAACCCATTCAAAAAAACGTTCGAACATAACCTAAAAATCGTTACTTTTAAAAAGCAATAATTGCGAAATTTACGGATAATCCGCAAATTTTATTGGAGAAATACGTTCAGTGTAAGCTAAATTAACTATGTATTTATGTCATAGAAAATGTTGAGCGTTTATGAACATATGTATTCTTTACCAGGACCAACTTTACCATATGAGCTTAAGCAAAATATTTTCAATCAAAAGGTAGCACAACCGTTTAGAAACGGCTGAAAATCAAAAAATTCAGACTCTTCAGGACGATTAGCCGCCGGGACGATCTACCGCCAAGACGATTCGTCGCTGGGAAGATTCGCCGCCGGGACGATTTGCCGCCGGGACGATTCACCGCCAGATGTATATAACGCGTGATCAATATCTTTTCTAATCAAGTGACCTATGGAAAGAAAATCGTATGTCTTATTAATTAATTTCGTCAAATGTCATTCTCATTTTAATTATTTATAACTGTCAGTAAGTTTAATTCATTAACAGAAAACCTTGTTCATAAGAGTTAACAGTTAAATAACAATCCAGTAATCTTAGCGAATGTTATTAACAATTTAAAACGCAGAATTCGCTTGTGTTTACAAGAGAACGGCAAACATTTTACACACCTTCTATGAACCAGTTTTTCGTTGCTCTTGGCGCGTGCTTTCACTTTGTGGGATTTGATATTCAAATTTATTTGAAAAAAAAAAAACATGTAATACATAAGAATAGTAGTTAGATTTTGTATAGGAATGCAATATATGTAAATAATTCAAATGGCATTCGAAATAATGAACTAATAAAAGACACACGATTTTATTTCCACAGGTCAATTGATTAGAAAAGATATTGATCACTCGTTAGATTTGACTTTACAATTTTACGAACATATTTTTCAACAGTTTGTCTAAAATCTCATATTAATTATGCCTATACTAAGCTGGCAAGACCTGGTAAATTCTCAGAGATCTTATACGCTATTTGATCTTATTTTCATTTCCTTCTGTTTACGTTCTTGATTTTGTGAAAACACGGATGCAGATTAATTTTAACACTTGGTACACATTTAAGTATTATGTGGAACATTTATTTAAAATATACTAATTTAAATAAATTGTTATGTAGTTCCGTAATGCTGCAATATATTTCGCTTTTTCTCATTTAATTAAGTTTTTTAAGGGTCTAGTTCATTTGTTGAGCAGTATATTTTAACAGGTAAATTTTCACAGAGGAAATTTAAGAGGAAATTTCTTTATAAAATTATATCTCATTTTCTTTGTCAAAATTTGTAACGAGGTAAAAGACAAAGGTAAAGGAATAATGGAGAATTTTCAAAAATTAAATGCAAATTAAATTGAACTATTTTAATGCACTATACCGAAATACTTATATTTGGGGACGATTCGTCGCCGGGACGATTGACCGCCAGGCGCGATAGTACGAGTTATAAATACTGACAAGATTATGTGCCTTTGGATGTAATCTTCCTCCGGTTCTGCATGCATCTGATGGATGACTATTTATGCATTTTCAATAGGTTAAACTAAGACGATATGTCGAATAGTGTTCCTATATTGAAATATATGAGTAGTGTTCATATATTGAAATATATGAACACAATTCGACATATCGTCTTAGTTTAACATATTGAAAATGCATAAATATTATCGCGCCTGGCGGTCAATCGTCCCGGCGGCGATAATCCCGGCGACGAATCGTCTCGGCGGCGAATTGTCCCGGCGACGAATGGTACCGGCGGCGAATCGTCCCGGCGGCGAATCGGCGTCGTCGAATCGTCTGGCGGCGAATCGGCGGCGGCGTATCGTCCTGCTCCGTTATTTTGTATTATTTAACTTGAAATTTTTGATAAGTAATATTTAGTAATTTACTTCCAGTTGTACCGCATCAAGATGCCACATATTTATGCACTGAGCCCGTAAATTTAGTGGGATTTTGGATCGCTCTCGAAGACTCCACCATAGAAAACGGCTGCCTGCGTTTCATACGCGGGTCGCATAAAAGTGGTGTACACCGAAGGTATATCCGTAACCCAGATATAAATTCGGATGAGCTTATAATATACAATTCACCTCCTCCGATTTATCAGAAGAGTGCGTTTGTTCCGGTTCCAGTTTTCAAAGGTAACTGTAAATTCAGGATTTAGTTATTTTCAGTATTACACCATTTAACTCTGTAGAAACTACATAAATGGTTTTCTTTAAAGGTGTTTTAAGAAATTCAATCAGTGCAGCCCCTATTATTAAAAAAGAGTCGTATATTACACAAAAGGTTATAACGTACGTTCAATAAAAAAACGGTCAAGTAGGCTGTAATTTTTGTAAAAAGTTTAATAAATTATTAATAAACATTTATTTTTGCAATGTCCCTGTTGAGTTGGAGTGATGTTAGAAGAAGACATTCAAAAATAAACGTTTAATACTAATTTACAAAATATTTTACAAAAATTAAAGCGTGTTACAGCCTACTTGACCGTTTTTTTTTATTGAACGCATGGTTCGAAAATAACTGAAGTAAGTGAGTCAAATGAGAAACGAATAGGTTGTTTTACGATTTGAGGCTGTGTCTATAAATGAAGGATTGGCAAGGAAACAATAAAATGTTTACTTATTTAAATGAAATTGTAATAATTCTATTTAATATAAGTTACTATTTTAGCATCATGTGGTTCTTGTAATCACGTTCTTTTGTTATTATAAATGTCATAATAGCTAATCATACTTATTTGATAAGGTTGTAGGTATTTAGAGCAAAAACGACAGGTCATACAAACAGCGACATTCGCGTTCGAGCATTTACCAACATGGTCGAACTTAATAGGTTCGATTTTTCTAAGTTATCCTTTGAAAACGTCTTATATTAAGTTTTGAGATTCGACGCCATTGTAGTATTTTCCCTCTAATAGTAAGCGTTTTCTATTTACAAAATCTGCGTTTACAAAATTTACGTTTTCTATTTGCAAAATCTCACTTAGGCCCGTATTCATAAACAAAACTTAGGCTAGGCGCTCGATAATAATACGCTAGTAATTCATGATCTATACGCATTTTAACGCGTTGCGGACGCACAATCAATATGGGTTTAAGTACAGTTTATTAATTACTTTCCATAAAAGAAATCTTTGCAGTACATAAATAGATATTCACAATGTTTTAGTGAACGCATAGCGTAAGTTTTGTTTATGAATACGGACCTTAATCTCAATTGCCTCACTTCGACTCAGAAATAATTTACTGTTCTATTTACATGGATTATCTGGAGAATTATCTTCTATGTAAAATGGGCTTTAAGAAGTGAGTTAAACTGAGATATTTACCTTCCCCTTTACCTCAACTGCATAACTTCTGCAGGTACTTCGCTTGTTTTAGTTTATCTCAATGCTTGTTCGGGTTCTCGCCAGGACACTCCTAGAACCGCCCTAGAACGTCCAGGAGCATGCGCACAACAAAAAAAACGTGTGGTTTTTTTGTTATCCGCATGCTCCTGACGGTTCTTGACCTGTCCTCACGGGAACCCGAACAAGCCTTCAGTTCAGCAGTGGGGTGAAGACACAGACGAATCAAAATTGCGAATGCCAAATTGCCAAACGCTCAATCGCTTTCTTCAGCAATTATTTATGATAAAAACTGTTGTACATTACAAACCTATACATTATATTATTATATGGAAAAGAAACCAATTAGCCCACTAATTGGTAATTGTTTAATATGTTATTCGCTTTTTAAAAAGCGAACAATCAAATTCGCGAAACGACAAGTAAGTACTTGAAATATAGTTTTACTCGGTATAAATTTGTTTTTTTTTCCATATTATAATATCACGAGTTAGAACTGCACTAAAATCAGCTACACGGAGAAAAAATTTATTTGTTGAATTAAGAATATTAAGAAATTACAACATTCAAGTTTCTCATCTAATTGCAAACTAGTGACATTTCTTTCAATTGTCTACGTTTGCCAAGTTACTCCTTGGAGTATGATCTTTATGTGCATACGCATAAAACATGGTTAATCAACTACAATTGACTTTGAGCATCCAATTTTTTTTTCATGGACATGGGGCCCAGTTACCATAGGATTTTGAAGTAACTGGGACCCCCCAGTATTTTAAATGTCGGTATGTATAAAAAGGTCCCATGGTAACTGGGACCTCTTGACCAAAAGCACTTTTCATGCAATAACCATTACTAATTTCGAATTACTAATTTGACATTACTAATTGTCAATCAAGCAGTCTGAAGTCAATTGTTTAGTGTTGCATTATAAAACAACATTTTTGGCCAGTGGAACAAATTTAACCACTTTTCTGATGTTTTTAAAAGCCGATGGCCCATTTACCCAGGTTCACCTTATATCTTCTGAAATTTTCACAGAAACACGTACTGTTCATAAACACCGCATATCCTCAGAATACAAATTTAAATTTTCCATTATGCTTGGAAATTTTAATTTTTGTTCTCGGTGCTGTTTGTTTCCTCAATGGTTTACTCTTCATCTGCTAGTTCTAGTGCTTCTTTATGTGGAACTAAGGCATTTATATGGTAACGTCCTTTTATTTGCGTCTCATTTGGGTTCTTCAGCTCGTACGTCGTCTCATTAAAGATTCTTATCGCCTTATATGGTCCACCATATGATTTTTCGAATCCGGGTGTACTGGTAGAAGCCAAAATGATGTTTTTAAATCGATTTTTGTAAAAATTCTTGAATTAATTACCACATCTCCTTAATAATGTTTCTATCGTTTGTGGAGTCTCTCTTCTGCCTTTTGTAATTTTATTAAGATGTCTTGCGTCTAAAAAGATCGTTCCATCTGTTTTTCTTATTACTACTATTGGATTTATGTAATTTGTTGTAGATTTTTCTATGATTCCATTTGTTATCATTTCTTCAATTTCCTGGTTAACCTGATTTTTGTATTTTTCTGGAATTGGATAATTTTTGCAGTTGAAACCTGTTGTGTCGTCTACTTCTAGGCTTATGCATGTATTTTTTTTTGCAGTCGTAGATTTGTCATTTACGATTGGGAAATTTTCCGCAAGTATTTTCCTCAGAAAATTCTTCTCCACATTTAAGATTTATTTTTCCTAAATCTTCAGTCTCTTGAATTTGGAACTTTTTATTAATTTCTATGTTATTAATAATTCTCTCCTCCTCCTTTCTTGAATCATCTTGCGCTTCTATCCACTTTATTAATTTTCCATCAATTATTATTAATTTCCTTTCTACATTTATTTCTATATTTAATTTATTCAATGCGTTCATCCAGAAGATACATTTATTTCGTAAGCCGATTTAATTTCCGCAAAGCAAAAGTGTTTGTCAGGCAGCCTGTATATAACACAACTATCGTTGTACAGCGTGTACCAAAAAGTTTTATACAAATGGAGAAAAAGTTTATCTTACATTTCACAAAAAAAAAAACTATTTATAAAAAGCTCTGCATGACTTGTAGATCCATAATCAGGTACAAAATTTTTAAAAAATTGGCTGGAATACAGAGAAAATAAAAAATAATTATTTGGACGGAGAGCAAAATACATTCAAACTGTAGTGGAGAGCAAAATGTTCAATGAAATTGTGATTAAATAGCAGAAAATTATGTACACTTGTAGATTATTGATATTCCCAGATAAAAATTAAAAAATAAACACCTCAGCAATTGTTAGATAATTTATTTTTATAAAACATTGATAACCTTCTTTATCAATTTTTATCTGGGAATATCAATAATCTACAAGTGTACATAATTTTTTGCTATTTAATCACAATTTCAATGAACATTTTGCTTCTCCACTACAGTTTGAACGTATTTTGCTCTCCGTCCAAATCATTATTTTTTATTTTCCCTGTATTCCAGCCAATTTTTTTAAAAATTTTGTACCTAATTATGGATCTACAAGTCATGCAGAGCTTTTTATAAAGAATAGTTTTTTTTGTGAAATGTAAGATAAACTTTTTCTCCATTTGTATAAAACTTTTTGGTACACGCTGTATATATGCACAAATAGTCAAAAGAATAACCTACAGATTAGAGCAGGGGCCTATTCCTGGAAAGTATGGAGTAGTAATTATTAATTACAAGTTCCTTTTTGTTTTAAAATATGGAGCTTTAAAATCGTTTTCCTCAAAGGAAAAGTGCTTACTAATGTTAGTATTATTAGGAAGCACTTTTCTCCTCTGAGGAAAACAATTTTAAAGCTCCATATTTCAAAACAAAAAGGAACTTGTAACTAATAATTACTATTCCATACCAGGAATAGGCCCCAGATCACACCCACACACCACAAGTTAAGAGCACTTCACGATATTTATCTCGGAGAATGATCCTCCTTATCATATATCCAGTGCAAATGCCTAGCATTTGGATTAGCACTGGATATATGATAAATAAATACCGGGTGGAACATAAAAAAACCTTTGGTGCTGTAACGTCCTTATTTTTTATCCGATTTTAATAAATCATACGTCGGAAAAAATGGGTTTAAAAACACTCTAACCTGATCTACTGTGAATTTTTTTTGACAACTATTTTTTGACAACTATTTTTTGACAGAAACGTAGCTAACTTTGTTTTTTTAAATTGCACTATATATTTTTTTGTGCTTATCTTAGGATAAACATCGATATTTGGCGGTCAATATTTTTTTAAACATACATTGATATGAACTTTCGATTTAACATCGATGTACAATCCGTAGTTTGAATTGAACAAGAGATCAAACATAAATCGTTTGACGATCGAGTGGTCGAAGCGATTTCTGACAATTGCAATTTCTGACAATACCGCTTACAACTCCCCAAGCAACACCATTTCGTTTATTAGACAGTTTATATACGACAGACAGGGATATTTTTGGTAATGGTATATACAGGATGCCCAGATTTCGTAGAGACAAGGGTAACTTTTGTACTTGAAGAGATAGAGAGACGGTTAAATTAGCAAAAAGGTGCAGGTTCGACAGCTCATAAAGAATCCATTTTCAAATTGTACTTGTCATGGCCATCTTGGTTAAAATTAAAAAAAAATCAAATCTCATAATTTCTTTTATTTGCCGTAACTTTTTTTTTTATTTAAGATATTTAGATGCGGTTTCAACTAATTTGCAGTACTTGAGGCATTTAACAGTATTAATGGCAATACTATCCGTAAAGTCATTAATAATGTTCAGAAACGGTGTCAACTTTGCATTGCAAACAATGGTGGCTTATTTGAGTGATTTTATTTTTTATTATTATTTTTGTAATTGAGTTCGGTTTTGTTTTCCCAATAAAAATATTTAAATTACCCTACAAATTAATTCAAACCGCATCTAAATATCCTAAGTAACAAAAAAGTTACGGCAAATGAAAGGAATTATGAAATTTTTTTTTTATTTTAACCACGTTGGCCATGACAAGTAAAATTTGAAAATGTATTCTCACTGAACTCTTGAACCCGCACCTTTTTACTAATTTAATCATCCCCCTATCTCTTCGAATAAAAAAGTTACCCATGTTGTCTCTACGAAATCCGAGCACCCTGTAGAATACCAAAAATTGTTGTAATGCAGCGGTGGAGCAGCTTAATAAAAACGTAGATTATAGCAAGACATTTATTTTAACAGAACTATAATCTTTTTATAACGTGTGTATGTTTCATAATTAACAAAACTATCATCACTTAGGAAACGTACTGGCTACTACGATGTGCGACTACGACTTGCAAAATTTACATTTCCAACACTTCCCCTCGAGTCGAAGGTCGTATAGTTTAAAAATTTTTCTCGAAGTCCACAAGATGTAGCACACCACTCATGTTTCTTTCTGGTTAGACTCTTAGTCAACATATCAGCTATTTGTTTTTCAGTGGGAATATAATCGATCATTATCTTCTTACTCTTCAAAGCATCTCGGATAAAATGATGGCGAAGATCTATATGTTTGCTCCTTGCGTGAAAAGTATGATTTTCTGCCAGTTTGAGAGCACTGCGATTATCACATAATATGGTAATTTTCGCCACATGATCTAAACCTAACTCACGTAGATATCTTTCCAAATATAGAGCCTCTTTAGCGCTTTCTGTCAATGCTATGTATTCTGCCTCTGTTGTGGACAAGGCTACCGTTTTTTGTTTTTTAGCTTCCCACGATATCGGTCCGCCATTCAATAAAAAAATATATCCACTGTAAGATCGTCTATCTTCCATACACTTTCCCCAATCCGCATCGACGTAACCTCTTGCTGAACTGGTATTTGATGAATGACCATATGACAAACCGAGATCAATTGTGCCTTTTAAATATCGAAGTACCCTCTTTGCAGCCTGCCAATGTTCAGGACCGTAATTATTATTAAATTGTCCCAAATAACTTACAGCATAACTGATATCAGGTCTTGTAGCTAAGGCCAAATAATTTAGAGCACCCACCAACTCACGATATGGAAAATTGTATTCTTGGTTAGAGTTTTTCATTAGCTTGAGGCCGCTCACAATTGGAACTGCTACAGGTTTGCATTCTGCCATTCCAAATCTATCAAGAATATCCTTGATGTAACCTCTTTGGTGAAGTGTTATGCAATCGCCGCTTCTGGTAAATTCGATCCCGAGACAGTAGCTGATGGGACCCAAATCTTTCATCTCAAATTGACTTGTTAAATCGTCTCCAACTTTGTCAATCATTTTTTTATTTCTTGACGCTACCAAAATGTCATCTACATATACAACAATCAACGTTAAGTCGTCCCCGGAACCAAGTCGGTACATACATGGATCAGAATTAGTGGCAGTTGCTCCACAATTTCTGAGAGTTTCGTCCAATTTCTTATACCAACTTCTACCTGCCTGTTTTAATCCATATAAGGATTTGTTTAAGTGGCATACCTTGTTCCCTTTTCGCAATTCTGACAACATTTCACGTGCTTCCGCACCGATCTTGTTGTTTTTCTCCTGGTAGACAATACTTTCCAGGATTTCAGCTAACATTTTTGGTGGTTCCATCAATACTTCCTCTTCCAGTTCCCCATTCAGATAAGCAGTTGTGACGTCGAATTGTCTAATTTTCATTGAGTGTCGAGCAGCAAGTGATACTAAAAGTCGAATGGAGCTTAATCGGGCTACTGGAGCAAATGTTTCGGTAAAATGAACTCCAGGTTGTTGGCTAAATCCCTGAGCCACCAACCGCGCTTTTCTTCTCTCCAGTGTCCCGTCTGAGTTAAACTTGTTTCGGAGTATCATGCGACTACCAATTATATAGCCTCTCTCGGGACGATCTACAACAGACCAAGTTTTGTTTTTTATTATAGAAATTATTTCTTTTATCATTGCATCATGCCACTCTTGTACATTAGGACTTGATAACGCTTGCTTCATTGGGACTTCAGAAAAAAATGCCTGTTCCATCTCTTCAGTCATTGCAGCTTATTCGTTTCCCGGCTAGTATAACTTCCGCGGTCTTCCCCTTAAGCCTGTTCGAACAATGGTTGGTCGACCACGTCCTCTTAGTAAAGTAACACTTGCATTGTCTTCACCAACTTCATCACATGTCTCGATATTTTCTTTTCCAATAGAGTCTATTTCATTTTCACCGCTAGTCGCTTCCTCCTCTACAGCTTTTGAATTTATTTCAATATCGGCGAAAGATCGACTGTAATCCGAAACTTGATTTTTATCTGTTACTTGCATATTTTTATCTTGTATTGTTTCACGCAAAGTTTGGCTGTGTCCATTAGAGCAAAATCTTCTTTCGTCCACAAACTTTAAGTCACGACTAATGAGGACCTTCCTTTTAATGACTGACCAAACTCGAAGCCCTTTACTTTCTTCAGCATACCCCAAGAAAATTCCGTGTTCGCTTCTAGGATCAAATTTGCTCTTGCTAGGCTCCCTATTCAGGTAAAACACTCGGCTTCCGAAGACCTTAAGGTTGCTTAGGTCAGGAATTTTTCCTGTCCATTCTTCAAACGGTGTCCGTCCATCCAGACTTCTCGAAGGTAGACGGTTGCGAACAAAATTAGCCGTGTTAACAGCTTCTGCCCAGAACGAGGGTGACAAACCAGACTCCAACATAAGACATCTAGCTGTATCAAGGAGAGTTCTATTTCTTCTTTCGGCCACTCCATTTTGTTCGGGGTTATATGGAATTGTTAAACGCCTGGCGATGCCACGACTTTTTAAGTAGTCATCGAATTCTCGATTCAAATATTCCTTTCCATTGTCGGATTGAATACATTTGACTTGTCTTCCGGTTTGCTTCTCAATAAGCGCTATACAATCTTTAGTTGCCTGAAAAACTTCGGCCTTAGATTTTAAAAATCTAACTTCGCACCACCTTGACTTGTCATCTACGAATACAGCAAAATACCTTGCACCACCGAGAGATTGTCTCCTCATTGGCCCACATACATCTGTATGAATCAAATCGGCGATTCCAGATTCTCTGTACGACCTTTTTGGAAACGGGGTTCGGCACATCTTCCCCTTCAAACAAATGTCACAATTCAGATTACTTACAGGAGTTTCGAATTTAATTCCCTGTACGACTCCTTTTCGCTTTGCATCCAGGATGTCCTTAGCATTTGCGTGACCCATTCGTTTATGCCATACCTCAAATGTCGTGTCATTTGATTTCGCGGATGTCGCTATATTTATGACTTCTTTGCACTCTCGCACATAGTACAGATCTCCGATCCGATCAGCATAAAATATTATATTGTTTTTCGCGTCTAACACAAAGGCTTTTTCTTTTTCGAAACGAACGACATATCCACTGTCTGTAATTTTTCCAACAGATATCAAATTCGTTCTGAGATCTGGAACGTGCAATGTCTTTTTCAGAGAAATATTTGTCTTTTCTCCAAAGACGTCAGCTACGAACTTCACTTTTCCTTCGCCTTTGATTGGAGTTGAGGCGTCATTTGCCAAGTTCAATACTTCACACCTCGAATCATTAACTTCAAAAAAATTGTTCAATTTATTACATACATGAGACGTCGCACCACTGTCAAGGCACCAACTTTGATTAGAGCTTGATTCCGCATTTAATACTTCAGCCGTGCTTAAACAAATATTTTTAACGCACTGTGCAGTCTCCTTCTTGTA
This sequence comes from Dorcus parallelipipedus, assembly GCA_958336345.1. Lineage (NCBI taxonomy): Eukaryota > Metazoa > Arthropoda > Insecta > Coleoptera > Lucanidae > Dorcus > Dorcus parallelipipedus. The sequence goes on from OY284475.1 coordinate 38,344,526, forward strand.
TTTTGAATAACAGTTTTTTGCCTTATGTCCTAATAATTTGCACTTATAATAACGAATTTTTGAGTCCTGATGTTTTGACGTTTCCGCACTTTCAGTTTTGACAATCCCCGGTTTCCTTTTCGGATATCGGAATCCATGAGTTTTATTTACCAGCATAGCGTCTGATGCTTCATGACGTGTATCATTTTTGCGAGCTTCAGATTCTTCTATTATCTTAATTCGAAGAGCTTCAGGGCTGGGCAATATGTCACGGGATTCGATCGCGCACCGGAAGTTTTCGAAATTTGCAGGCAAACTATACAACAGCATAATTGTTAGTAAATCCGGGTTTATTTCAATTGCCATTTCATTCAGTTTATCCACGGTGTCAAAGAATCCATTCAAATGTTCGCGTATATTATCGCCATCGACCATTTTGTACAGCGTCAACCTTTTCAACAACGTCGCCTTTCGAGCAGGTCCCGTAGACTGATATATCTCTTGTAATCTCAGCCATACATCACGGGATGTTTCACTATTTTTAATCTGTTTTAATTCACTCGGACTGATGGATAAAATAATTTGGTCATTTTTAATCCAAGTTAGCACTTCTTTAGCTTCTTCTACATTACTTGTAGTTACCTCTGGTTTTACAACTGCTCCGCTCACATAATCCCACAAGTCGTTTTTTATTAAAATCGCTTGCATCTGCAGCTTCCAAGTATCGTAATTACTTTTACCAAGAAGTTCAATTCTCATTAAATTACTACTCATTTTCGGCTTTTGGGTAATTAATTTTTACTCACTTTCTACACACGAATCGCACTACTGGGCCCGTAACCTGTTGTAATGCAGCGGTGGAGCAGCTTAATAAAAACGTAGATTATAGCAAGACATTTATTTTAACAGAACTATAATCTTTTTATAACGTGTGTATGTTTCATAATTAACAAAACTATCATCACTTAGGAAACGTACTGGCTACTACGATGTGCGACTACGACTTGCAGAATTTACATTTCCAATTCGTATTTTAATGGTACTAGCTATCCTAAGATACAAGTGATACGTTAATCAAACGTTTTCATTAAAATGTATTAAAATGTCGCGACTTGCAAAACACGATATCAAATTATTAAATTCCATCTTATCATGTAGGCGTAGGCCTTTAACATAAATTTTTCTCATTAAAAATTTAAAATATAATCTCAAAAAGTATAATAAATGTTTAGATGTAACATGTTCAAAATATTTATCCAAATTGGTCTTGTGACCCTTGTTATATAGTAAATTTTCCGTAAAACTACTAACATTGTATCACTAAATTAAATGAGAGCTTCAAATACACGGCCGCCTGGATTAATGAAGCACCACTGCTTTATACGGCCAGTCGCGTTTGAAAAAAAACCTGTTCCGTGACAGTTGTCGTTAGTGTGGCTCCCTCTGCACAGTTTTCACTTAAACACATACCGTTGCCATAGTTACCACGTTACTTTTGACATCTAATTTAAATTCCAATTATTTGTTCTATTTCAATTTCAAATCACAAATAACTATAATATCTATATTACTTTTTTATCATAAAAAATGCTGGGTGTCTTCATAACGTACGGAGGAGATTGAAAGAGTGAATAGAACATAAAAAATAAGGTAACATCATATAAACTTTTTTCCAAAAGTCAATAATAAAGGAATTTATAAGCGCTTCTGGATCTTTTAAGTTATGGAACTAACATTTTAAATTCAGGTATAAGGCATATAATTGCGCATTTACAACGTATTTATTAGATCCTCCCTCCATTTTAAAGGGTATAGTTTTAGGGGGTAACTTTTCAGTATTTTATTCCTAACTTTTCATTTGTACATATTTCATCTTGTTGCATTTCGATAAACGAAACCGTTTTTGAGCAATTGAGGTTTATTAGTTAGCATACGTCCATTGCATTTTGTTACCATAAAATACTGAAAGTAATCACCTCAAACTACCCATTAAAAGAGAGGAAGGATCTAACTAATGTGTTGTAAATGTTCAGTTAGGTGCCTTATATCCGAGTTTCAAATATTAGTATGATAACATGAAAGATTCAGAAGATGTTGCCAAAAGAAAAATATGTTTCATTCCTCTTTCAGGGAATTATAACTTCCTTATTATTGACTTTTGGGAAAAATCTATATGAAAAGCTTACCTTATTTTTTGATGTTCTATTCACGCTTTCAATCTCGTCTGTATATTACGAGACACCAGTTTAATTAATTCTTTGTATTATTAAATCGGTAAAAATAAAACTTTTCATCCTGTAGATACTGCACTCTTCTCAAATTATTCTCTGGTTTGCTGCAATCTCTTTTTTGAAGATAGTTTCTTCTTCACGTGAAATCGAAAAATGATAATTGCAGGGCATTACAAATGATTTTAGCTTCCTAATGGAGATCCAAGTCTTTCTGAAAACGTAATTCCTCAAATTTCTGATGCAAGCGCCACACTTTCGTTATTTAAGGTTTCATTAATACAAATACAATTAAAATATTTATTATTAACTATATTACAAAACATTTTAGCTTGGTAATGATAACCCGAGTTTTTCTGAAAATTTATTTCCTCAAATTTCTGACGCTTCTACTCAAACTACAAATATTACAACTGAAATTAAATATCTAGCTTATACTTTAAAGACTGCATTACAGCAGTCTCAATGGTCTCAAATCAATACCTCGTAAGTCAAAAAAGTAATCAGTACTACGTTAATTAAAGTCGAATACAATTAAAAATTAAGAAGTTTTTTGAAAATTACGTCGATAGAAGTTTTTTTTGAGACGTTTTATTATTATTATTATGTGCACTTTTATTTGCCTCCTCTAAAATGGTCATTTTTTTACACTTACGTGGTATTGACTTGAAGCCATCGATATATGGAAAATATGTACAAATATTTCCAAATTTGTGACGTAAGCAACAGAATTCCTCATATTAATAGGCGAGATCCCACTACTGCTCTATATACAGACACTCAAGATGCACGTCTATTATGCTTAAACCTGCAATTTCCTCATTTTATTGCTGATATTCAGTTTAGCTCAGCAAAAGCAGGCCTTGCTGGATTAACAAAAGAGACTGCGGAAGCTCTGGTTTTCACTGTTAAAGCACATATCTTTGCATCCAATATTTAATACGAGACTTAAGCGCCTGATCCATGTGCGAATAAAACCGCAGTTGTAGTCCACGAGCCAGGCTGCCCAGGCTCGTCATTACTGTGCGTCGATCAGCTAAAAAAAATTGACGTACCTGACTCGTGACATGTCAGTTTGATTTAACATTTTACTCGTGGTGCTACAGCACTGCTAGTGGATCACCAACGGAAACGCTAATCAGCAGTTTGACTTAAGGCTCGCCAATTTTCCTCGCAGATTGATTAGCAACTGGTCGGGTTTTACTCATCAGTTTTACTCCATTGTGGATCAGGCGCTTTAAAGTTTTATTATATTTTAACAAGAAGTTTTAGTTTAGATGCGGTCGAATCAGTTTTTGCAAATATTCGGCTTCGTGGTGGGTCAAATGACTTAACAGATTGTAGAGCAGCTGAGTATACACTTCGGCAAATTTTGAGAAGTGGTTTCATGAAAAATGTCAACAATAGCAACAGCATGTCTGAAATAAAATATGCCAGCATTGCAAAATTTATAAGCACTGAACATAATATTGATAAATTTGAAATCACTATTACCTTAAATGAGGCCACAATTGAAAAACTCAAACGAATGAGATATTTGAAGGCAGCCACACAGGTTTCCATCAAATTGAATCTGCAGCAGTTGACTTTCTTTGTGGTTATCTAAAAATGAAAGTTGGAACAGGGAGACATGCCAGTTACCTTTACGAGAAAATTCCTACGATAAAACTAACCCCTTGCTTGACTTAATTTATAATCAGGATCGTGGTAGGTTAAATTATCTCACTGAAAAATTTGTTGGCTTAGTTCACTATACATATATTACATTACAAGTTATCTTAGAAGTCTTGCCAAGTGTGCCTAAACAAGACGTGGATTCAATTTTAAAAAGAGTAATTGGCTCATATCTTTGTCGTAATCCCATGTTCAAATGCAAATTCCACCGCAACACTGTTTGCAATATTGTTTTAACCAAATTAATACCTCCACTACTGATAAATTTCTGTAATTTGCAGACACAAAATGTAACAGTATCTATATAAGAACAAGGAAACTCCTAAAATTAAATTGATTTATAAATTTTTCCTTACCTTGTTTCAACTTTTCAACTTTGGAATTTCAGTTTTAGTACCATATGAAAGTATTGTGGTACAAATTTAACAACATAATGGCACATAACATAACACCTAGGTTTGAAAATAGCTTGACATTCTTGATTTTGATATTATTTATTTATGGTTATTTGTGCATCCGTAAATTTAAATTATTAAACACAAAAATAAATTTAATATAATATATAAAATATAAATTTCGCCGCGAGATGTCGCGACCTAAACTGTTGCTCGCTAAAGTTGTCGTTTATAAGTCAAAACCGAAGGAACTTTCTTGGCCATTACAAATGATCGCAAAATATATAATTACTACAAATGATCAGACACTTAGTTAAGTTGAATTAAATTTCAACATTTCGCTGTACGTTTGACAGCTTCTTTAGAATAAGTTCTAATGATATAAATATATAATTATAATAATTTTATAGTCTAGTATAGTGTTGGGCATAATCGGATGATTTCAAGAATCGGAATCATCGCAATCGGATGACAGGAATAATCGAAATATGTACCGGAATCGAAATCATGACTAAACTTTTTTGTTTTTAAAAGAAAATGATCTCAGCAATCTCCAAATAGCACGTGTAAAGCAAATTATAAAACTTTAAATCCAAGAAATTGAAACAAAAAACAATTACTTATATTTTTTTTACGGTAGTTTACCATTTTTTGCTTATAGAGTCGAGGACAGTTAAAAGAACACGCTTGGAAATTTACTTAGCAATAATGCATACCATACGCATTTACAATTTTATTGTTTTTGTCCTTTTTTTGACCGATTGTACCGACTGTAGATGTCGACTTGTCGATAAATAGAAGGCACGTGCTAGTAAATATGGAATCGGATGATTCCGTATCTACAGTGACTTTCAAAAAGTGTGCTACAAATGGGAATTTTTTTTATTATCGGTTTTTATAAAAATTTATTGACGCCGAACGCTTCTGCATCCCTTAAAGTCAAATTGGAGAAGGTCAGATGAAATTTATCTTGAACGGTATACAGCGTGGACACCGAGAAATGAAGACGGTTTAAGAGTAAAGTACCCTTATTTTACAAGATACAGCAAAATATCATAAGAATAAGTTGTTCAGAATTAAAAGTTATAGCTAAATTTGAAATTACAGCCTTCTACCTCAAAAATAAAAAAAATCACAATTTATTGTGAACCACTCTTTATACACATTACATTAGGAAATACTGGTTGGATTAAAGTGTCCGCCAAAATAATATGACTAGGAAAACATTAAATTGGTTCTTATTTCTCAATTATTTTATTTGGTTCTTAGTGATTATTTCAATGCGTTCGGAAACTTTGTGCTTTCTTGTAGCATTCATCATTCATACATTAAAAAAATATGATACATTTAAACGAAGTTACATTTTAGATGATAAAGGTTATAATTTTTAGTATTCTTCGCAGTAAATCATTGAAAACTTTCGATTATTTTAAGAATCGGAATCAGCTCCGATTATCATCTGATTCCGTCCCATCACTAGTCTAGTAACGAGCGTCTAAATAAAAACCTGGTCAAGTGGGTTGTGATCGAGAATTTATCCATTGCATTTACATAGCAGAATTACTAAATGTAGCCTACTTGACCAGGTTTTTATTTAGGCACGAGCTATAAACCTTGTATAAACGTTGCGCATACCCATAAATATACATTTTGTGACTCTCACTCATATGTATAAATACTAGTCTATAATATTCTACATTTAGACTAAATTCAGAACGTGTATTAGACATATTCTATACCTGGTGTGTTACATGGGTCTGTTGTAATATAGGGATTAATTATGTTTTAGGTTCCTGCATTTTGATCCATGGGCAAGTCGTACATTACAGTGAAGCAAACAAATCAGATCGATCTAGGCACGCGTACACCTTCCATGTCATTGAAAACAATAAAACGAAATACTCGGAAGAAAATTGGTTACAACCTCCAAAGGATAGGCAATTTCTGAGTCTGTACAATAATTAGGATAACAAAATTTGTAAAAATGAAGGAAACATTTTTGTATTTTGATTGCGAAAATAAAATTTTAAAGTTTCAAAAATTAAGGAAATAAATAAATTTTTAAAAATTGTAAAATAAAAGGGTGGATTCTGCTCAAATCTATAAAGCCGGTTTTACATAGTTCAATTTATTGGTCAAGAAATTGATAAAGTTGTCCTTCAATTTATTTATACATGTAGTGCAACACAATTAACATAAATTGCCTGATTACAATAAATTGTTCAAAAATAGAGTAAATAGGACAATTAAGCAGGCAGAAATATTAGACGTCCATGAATTGTTTTAGTGTCAGATAAAGTTATGTAATTTTTTTCATGTTTCACAATTCTCAACACAAAAACCCAAAAAGAATTGTGAAACATGAAAAAAATTACGTAATTTTATTTGACGCTAAAACAATCCACAGCCGTCTCATATTTCTGCCTGTTTAATTGGCTTTACCATATAAACTACATAAGGACAAACTCTCCTCATTTAGATCGTTGTAAAAGAACATTTAGGGGATTTTTGTGACAGGAATTCATTAATAGTAGTAGATTAGAGTTATTAGAACACATTCCAACACCTGTTAATTATCATTAAAAAATATTTCTCCTTAAAAGGATATTGCATTAAAAACGTTGCGATTATGTACAAATATTACTTAATAATAATAATATATCTAAAGCAATAAATACCTTTCTCAATTTTTTTTTTCCAATTACAAATCTTTGAAATTTTCATCCAAAATTATTTGAAATTTGAAATTAAGTTTTGATATGTGAAATTATGTGAAAAGTTAAAAATTGAAAAGCTCAATTTTTGCGGAGGTTAAAGGAAAAATCGTTATTTTCTGGCCTTGAGATTGTTCAGTAAGCTAAAAGTAATATACAGTAAAGAAAATCTCGTTGGAATCTTGATTAATTACCAGAAATAACAATTTGAAGATTTTGGCAATTTTGAAAAAAGCTATTTTCTAACTAAGTAAAAATCACTAAAAAAATAGTAATCGTATTTAGCTTTAACTCGTTCAACCACAATTGCTACCACGGGAATAAATTGATTTGTAAAACTGGGCCTTATGCTGATAAACAGTAAGATTATTTAGGTAAAACTAAATTAACTAAATTACCCAAATGCAAATTAATAATGAAAATGATATACCGATTAAAAGAACGTTCTGAGAAGCGTTATTAAAGTTGCGGATAGAAAATTTCGTACACGAACAAGAACTTTCATATTTTATTATCCTGTTGTGGTGGTTCCGAAACTTCAAAACTCATTCAGCAGAAATGAGTGCTCACTCTCAACTGTTGTGGTGGGAACTGTTGATATGTGTTGTTGAATGTGCCCACAAAACCAAAACAAAATTTTGCCGTACATAAAAAATAAACAATTTAAGTAGCGACATCTTGCAATCGCTTAGGATCGCAGTAGGATTGACAAATTCTGCTGACGAAGGCCCAACTAGGCCTGAAACAGCTGTCTGTACAGAGCATTCTCGAGGAATCTACTGTAATCGAAACCGATTTGCACAAAATTTTTCTATAAAAAATAAAGTCGCCTATTTTATGATAAATAAACTGGATTGGCTATCCTGGTCATTGGCGTGTTCACATTGCGTTCTATTCTATTCTATCGCAATTCGTTAATAGCATAAGGCTTAATAAGTATCATATATTTTTTTTGTAAGTAATCTGCTGTACAAGATCGATATCTTGGAAATTTCATTGAAATTTCCAAATGAAAAAGAACTTTCCAACAACTAAGGAATTTTCACAGAAATTTCAAAAACCTAGAAATTTCCACACTGTTTTGCCAATTTGGAAAAGTGTTGAAATTTCGAGAAATTTCCTCTATGAAATTTCTTCAATTGTTTCATTACACATCCCTAATCCGGATGCATCTGAACTAAGCTTTAAGATCTCCTCAGCATGTTGTAAAGGTATTCCCTGGTTATTCTGATGTTAATCGGTCTAAATCTAAATATCATGAGACGATTTCGTTAATTCGATCGGAGCGTTATTTTTCTCACTCTTATGTGCACTAAGTCTCTAAATGTTCTCTCTCACATTTCGAATTGTATTTAACTGCCAGTGGTAAAACAAACAAAACAGATGTCGTAGTTGAAATTATTTTTAAGGAATGAGTTAGCTTGTAATTTAAAATGCTTAATAAATATCTGTATATCAGGGGATGTTTGTTTATGTTTTGACGATAAGCCTAGCCGAGGGAACGTAAAATATTAAGACGAGAGGCAGGACAGTTCTTCTCGTGATGCGGACTGAGAACGGTCGGGAAAAGCGCGTGTGTTACGCGTCAAAGTGACGGGATGTGTGACTTACAGGGTGGTTGCAGAGTATTGCCCTGAGAAGGCAATGTTCTGGCAGGAGTAGTATCGCGGTATATGTTATTGGCAATGAGGATCATCGATGAGTTGGAGTTATTCTAATATAGCGAATATCGTCCTGTTTCCGATGATCCGGAGCATTGCAGGGGGTATGCTGCCACCAGTATACGGCCCCGTGTGTGACTTGCCGCAGTGGTCAGCACCACTGATGAAGTGCACGGTGTCGGCGAAACAGTCATCTGGTATTCCATATTCATTGTGAATGGGAATTCAGTTGGTTGTATTCCTGACCTGCTGAAGCATTGTGCTCCAGAATGGTCTAACATGACATGATGTTGCACTGGATCGGAAACGGAGTGTGCTGACACTTACGCGATCAGTGGCATCAACTGATCCTAAGAACGTAAGCTTAGGAGGCAAGGTATGCTAATATCCATCGGGAGGGTGGGTTTCCGAATTACAGGTGAATGTGGGCTTAATGCATGCGAAGATAAGAAGTCAACGTCCAAGGATAACTTCTGTAGTGTTCATTATCAATGTGAGGGAATGGTTGCTACTAGATGCACCGTTGGATTTCCGCGGGGGCACGTAGGCCCCCCGGTGAGTAGTATTTGATGTATTTTGGGACATCCGATGTAAATCGCATTGTTTGTTGTATGTGTATCCGTTTCTCATGATGCATCGTATGCGCGATAAGCGAGATGAAGAGAGAGAGAGAAGATTAGAAGGGACTAACCAGCGAACGAGTGTTTATCAGAACGAGGTATGCTCTGTTTAACGTTATTACTATTTTGACCCAAATGTACAAAAAAAAAACGCTCCGACATCAGTCAGGTGTGGGGTCTGTAAACAATTTGTTCTGCGATAGCGTCGAGGATCCAAAATTGGGCGCAATTTTAGAAACTTCGGCATTGAATCTGATAAACGTTCGTTCCAATGTTTATGAAAGACTTAAGTGTTTGGTTCACAGGAGACTGTCGCCTGTAGTTTATTTTTTTAAAATAATGAGCTGGCTTTATCGTAGTTGGAAACGATGGTTTGAGTGGAAACAAAATTCCTTTGCTTATTTGGGTTATGGCTATAACACAACGTATACAAACGAAATAGGGGGTACAATTTATTAGGCTGAAATTTGAGCTATTTCATTCTTTCAATGTGCTTAAGAAAGGGCATTAAATAAATAATCAAACTTCGAAGCTTCGAATTTGTGTGTTTGAGCGAGCAAAGTTTTGATTTTAGTTTACCTCGACGCGTACTTGAGATCACATCATTAGGCAAACAATCGGTGTTGACCAGTTTCTTTGTTGTAATTTCTTGAGCAGTAAATCACGCAAAAATGTTCGGAACAAATAAAAGGCGTCGCGTAATAAGTAGTGATAGCGAATCGGGGGAAGAAAACGCGCAATTAGTACAATGCGACGACATTTCTAATGTTTCAAACAGTGTTGTGCCTTCCGAACAGTTAAATACATTAAGTAATGCAATACAGCAGCTTGGTGCGATTGTGCAAACGACAATTGCACAAGGTGCACCCAGGGCATCGACGTCACAACATCGTCGCCCAGATATTGTACCGGACTTTGACCCAGAAAATCCGGAGCATGACATACATCATTGGTGTCATGTGATTGATGGCCTGAAAGAAATGTTTCTGTGGACCGACGAAACAACTGTGTACCACGCAATAGCAAAACTACAAGGGCTTGCAAAAAGATGGTACCGCTCATTATCAACTCTCCAATATACCTGGAATGAATGGAAGGAAAAACTGATTGCCGCATTTCCGCCAGTATCAAATTTTCATAATGACATGCTAAAGTTATCTAAGCGTCAGAAGCAACCGACTGAAACTTACTTAAAATATTATTACGACATGGTAATTTTATTAAATACTTGTAAAATATATGGGGAGCAAGCAGTGACATGCATTATCGGTGGCATCAGGGATCCGTCAATCAAAGCGGCTGCTAATGCAGGTAATTATAAGGAACCCGAAAGCCTTCTGACCTTTTTAAAAACTTGCGACTATTCGAGTTCAAATGCATCTCAAGGACCGGCGGTAAAGTCAGGTAGACGATCGCACTCGGAAAAGATAAAATGTTTTAATTGTAACAGATTCGGACATAAGCGCCAGAGCTGCCCTCAAAATAAGGCAAACACATGTTATACCTGTGGGAAAGTAGGTCATTTCTCAATTGCATGCCCTACAAAAACAAAGTCGAAACCCCAGGAAAGACGCTTGTGACTAGTTCAGGAGTCCGGGAATAATAAATATTTTAAGAAAATATTAATAAACAAGTATGAATCGGTAGCATTTGTTGACATGGGAAGTCAATGTAATTTAATTCAAAGTAAGGTTGCTAATAAATTGCATCTGCCCATTGATACGAATAACAAAATATGTGTAAAGGGTTACGGAGCTGGACAAGTCAACACGCAAGGATGCGTAACATTCAAAATAAAAATTGATAACATCGAAAAGGATATTTCAGCATATGTCGTGTCTGATGACATGCAAGATGTGCCGTTGTTGCTTGGACAGCCGTTTACTGAGCTACCGGATATTTTTGTTTTCAAAGACAGTAAAACATTGACCTTCTCGTGCGCGGATCAACCCCAAAAGAAAGTACATAAGGTGGCATTGTTATGTGATGGTGATACTATAATTCCGCGAAATTACGCCGGTAACATTAAAGTGCGATCGCAGGAGAAATATGTCGGGGATGTGTTTGTTGATAGCGCTTTGCGAGCAAAACCGGGTAGTGAATACGCCATACCGCGTACAGTGTTGCGTGTTAGTGAAATCGAAGATGTTTGGCTACCTGTAGTAAATATCTCGGACAGGGACTTAGAATTTAAAGCTAGCACCCTAATAGCGCGGGGGTGGCCGTGTAAAGAAGCAACGACGGATACGGACACGCAAGTGTTACAATTGACCGCGGCTACCGCACCGCCACTGCCTGTGAAAGAAATAAAAATCGGTGACGTATCTGACGCAGATCGAAAGAAATTGATTGATATTTTACAAAATTATAGTGACTGCTTTGCATCGGACTTATCGCAAATTGGGAAAGCAAAATCATTAGAGATGCGAATAAATTTAAACAATGATGTTCCGTTTTCATATCGACCTTACCGTTTAGCTCATCAAGAAAAAGCAATAGTACGAGACATTGTTAAAGATCTGTTGACGAATGAAATTATTCGTGAATCCGACTCGCCATTTTCTTCGCCAGTAATTCTCGTCAAAAAGAAAAACGGCGATGCTCGAATGTGTGTCGATTACCGAAAGTTAAATTCGATGACAATCAAAGATCGATACCCTTTACCTCGTATTGATGATCAGATCGATCGGTTGCAAGGCTGTAAATATTTCACAAGCCTGGACATGACTTCCGGTTATCATCAAATACCTGTGGCCGAAGAATCGAAAGCGTACACAGCTTTTAGTACTCCAGAAGGACATTACGAATATAACCGAATGCCTTTTGGATTAGCTAATGCACCGAGTGTTTTTCAAAGATTGATCAACAAGGTATTAGCTCCTTGCCGAGATATGGCCGCTGTGTATTTGGACGATATTCTAATCCCCACAAAAGATATTGAAACCAATTGTAAATATTTAGAAATAGTGCTACAGACATTGAGACAAGAAGGACTCACTCTTAATATTAAAAAATGTGTTTTCTTAGTTAATAGTGTCAGTTACCTAGGTTTTGAAGTGACCGACAAAGGTGTGCGACCTGGTGTTGACAAAATAAAGTGTGTCAGTGAATTCCCGACGCCCAGTAGTGTCCGACAGGTGAGACAATTCCTTGGTTTAACAAGCTATTTTCGTCAATTTATTAAAGATTACGCGGTGATCGCCCGACCGTTAACCGTGTTGACGAAAAAGGACAGAAAATGGTCATGGGATGTAATTCAACAGCATGCATTTGAAAAATTGAAAAACGCCTTGGTGACGCGACCGACTCTGTCAATTTACAATCCTAACGCGGAAACCGAAGTGCATACGGATGCTAGTAAAGACGGTCTTGCCGGAATTTTGTTGCAAAAAGTAGATACACGATTACACCCAGTTGCTTATTACAGTAGACAGACTTCAAATTGCGAATCTAGATATCATTCGTATGAACTAGAAACACTAGCCGTAGTCGAGAGTTTGAAAAAGTTTCGGGTATATTTGATTGGACTTAAATTTAAAGTAGTGACCGACTGTAATGCGTTAAAACAATCCGCGACTAAGAAAGAATTAATACCGCGAATAGCGCGATGGTGGCTGACGCTACAAGAATATAACTTTGAAATAGAGTATCGGTCAGGTAAAAGGATGGACCATGTAGATGCGCTGAGTCGCAACCCTTGCACAAGTGATGCCGAGAGTGTGAATGTATTGCGAATAGAACCGGCCGACTGGATTTTATCTGCTCAGCTAACAGACTTAAAATTAATGGAAATTCAGAAAATTCTTACAAAGCCTCCCGTAAATGAATACGAGCGGAATGTTTACAAACATTATGCCTTACGTAACGGACGAATTTATAGGATCACTGCCAACGGGGTACAGTGGGTTGTTCCGAAGGGAATGCGTCGAAATGTTTTGCACAGTACACATGATGCAATGGGACATTTTTCGGTCGAAAGAACATTACGAAAATTATGCGAAAATTATTGGTTTCCGAATATGCGCAATTACGTAGAAAAGTACATTTCGTGTTGTGTGCCATGTCTATATAACAAAACACCATCCGGTAAAAAGCCTGGTTTTCTGAATCCGATAGAGAAAATACCAGTTCCGTTTCACACAGTACACATGGACCACCTCGGACCATTTGAGAAAACATCCAAAAAGAATGTTTATTTGCTAGTAATCGTAGACGCCTTTACAAAATACTTAATTTTGAATGCGGTCCGATCTACAAAAACCAAATATGTCACCAGATCATTACTGAGTTTAATCAATACGTATGGAGTCCCGACACGAATTATAAGTGATCGTGGAACGGCATTCACGTCAAAATCTTTTGAAAAATTTTGTAAAGAATATGGCATAAGACATATATTAAACGCTGTCGCAACGCCTCGCGCAAATGGACAAGTTGAACGATTCAACAAAACAATTACAGACAGTTTGCGCGCGAAAGGAGAATCAAATTCTTGGGATAAGCATGTTGCCGAAGTACAATTCGCAATAAACAATACTGTTCATCGCATTACGGGACGAACCGCGAGCGAGATGTTGATTGGTTATAAGCCGCGACCGCCAAGTGAAGCAGTACTTCTCGCAGAAATTCAATTGAGCGAAGCGATGACAGATTTGAAAACTATACGGAACGAAGCTCATGCGAAAATAAAACGGGCCCAGGAATTACAGAAACGGGCATATGATGCAAAAAGGAAAGCACCCCATAAATATAGTGTCAATGAACTCGTGATGATACGCAAGGCCACACACAGCGAAGGGACTAGTCGGAAGCTGTTGCCTAAGTATGAAGGGCCTATGCAGGTAAAAGAAGTGCTTCCTAATGATCGTTACCGAGTTGTAGATATGCCAGGAGCAGTGCGTAAACAAAAACGGTATGATAACATTGTAGCGGTAGATAGGATGAAACTTTGGCCATCTTCGCGAAATATTTCGGACACCAGTGACAGTAGTGATGATAACAGTGATGGTGTGTCATATTATAGTGATATAGAATAAAAACAAATAGAATGCATAAGTGAATTGATCTGTAGGCTTAGATTTTGATTTTTACGTTAAATTAAGATATTTAGGTTTGGGTACGAATTAAAAATTTTTTGTTTGGGCGTCCGGTTGAGATATATTGATTAATATGTATAAGTCTAAATTCTAATTTCATTATTTCTAGTTACTACTATCCTTTATACTTTACTAGTTTTGTCCTAAATTTAATTTGACTTCGTAATATTAGCTCGTTTTAGTGGAGTATTCTCGAGGGCGAGAATTTTCGCAGGTTGGCCGAATGTCGTAGCTGAAATTATTTTTAAGGAATGAGTTAGCTTGTAATTTAAAATGCTTAATAAATATCTGTATATCAGGGGATGTTTGTTTATGTTTTGACGATAAGCCTAGCCGAGGGAACGTAAAATATTAAGACGAGAGGCAGGACAGTTCTTCTCGTGATGCGGACTGAGAACGGTCGGGAAAAGCGCGTGTGTTACGCGTCAAAGTGACGGGATGTGTGACTTACAGGGTGGTTGCAGAGTATTGCCCTGAGAAGGCAATGTTCTGGCAGGAGTAGTATCGCGGTATACCCTGTTTATGTTATTGGCAATGAGGATCATCGATGAGTTGGAGTTATTCTAATATAGCGAATATCGTCCTGTTTCCGATGATCCGGAGCATTGCAGGGGGTATGCTGCCACCAGTATACGGCCCCGTGTGTGACTTGCCGCAGTGGTCAGCACCACTGATGAAGTGCACGGTGTCGGCGAAACAGTCATCTGGTATTCCATATTCATTGTGAATGGGAATTCAGTTGGTTGTATTCCTGACCTGCTGAAGCATTGTGCTCCAGAATGGTCTAACATGACATGATGTTGCACTGGATCGGAAACGGAGTGTGCTGACACTTACGCGATCAGTGGCATCAACTGATCCTAAGAACGTAAGCTTAGGAGGCAAGGTATGCTAATATCCATCGGGAGGGTGGGTTTCCGAATTACAGGTGAATGTGGGCTTAATGCATGCGAAGATAAGAAGTCAACGTCCAAGGATAACTTCTGTAGTGTTCATTATCAATGTGAGGGAATGGTTGCTACTAGATGCACCGTTGGATTTCCGCGGGGGCACGTAGGCCCCCCGGTGAGTAGTATTTGATGTATTTTGGGACATCCGATGTAAATCGCATTGTTTGTTGTATGTGTATCCGTTTCTCATGATGCATCGTATGCGCGATAAGCGAGATGAAGAGAGAGAGAGAAGATTAGAAGGGACTAACCAGCGAACGAGTGTTTATCAGAACGAGGTATGCTCTGTTTAACGTTATTACTATTTTGACCCAAATGTACAAAAAAAAAACGCTCCGACACAGATGAAACTAAAATTGCCATTTTACTCAACTTGATGGGTGATGAAGGTATTCAAATTTATAACACGTTTGAAACAGAAGATCGTACAAAACTGGCAACAATAATTGAAAAATTTAATAATTATTGTGACCCAATAAAAAATCTTGTGTTTGAACATTTTAAATTTTTCAAAAGAGATCAACAAGAAGACGAAACTGTAGATCATTTCATTACGGCACTACGTCATTTAGCGGGAACGTGTGAATTTGTCGAAAAAGATGTTCTGATAATGGACAGGATCGTGTTGGGTATTAAGGATTCGCGGATACAAGAAAAAGTGCTACAAAATCCGAAATTGAAGCTGGATGAAGCAATTCAAATTTGCCGTGCGATGGAATCGAGTGTTGTTACGCAAAAGGAAATTAAAAGCGGTGAAGTCTCAAACGATGTCAATGCTATTAAACATAAATACAAACAAGCCCATCAGAGTAACATAAATAAAGGAAATGCTTTTAAAAAAGATAACAACAAAAGTGATGCACAACTTAATCCAAGTAAGGTAAATAATAATTTTAACTGTATTCGATGCGGTCAAGGACATGAACGTGGTAAGTTTCAATCGTATTTGCGGACGTTGTAAAAAACGGGGACATTATCGGAAGTTTTGTAAATCAACCGATATAAATGCGGCGGTGTATCATGTTTCAGGACAGTCCGAAAACAATGATGACTTTACTGTTTGGTCTATAACTAAAAATAAAAGTGTAAATTCAGTGGACTGGATTGAAACTGTTTTCATTAACGGACATAAACAATGCTTAAAAATTGACACGGGCAGTCATGTAAATATTTTAAATAGAGCGGACTTTTTAAAGCTTGCGGGCGCCAATACCGTGATAAATACGACAACAACATTAACTTCGTATACAGGTCACAAAATTGAGCTGATTGGACAAGTTACATTTAAATGTAAATTTAACGACCGACTTAAAAACATTTTGTTTTATGTTTTGAAAAACTCTAAGCCAAATTCAATCATCGGTTTAGATTCTGCCCAGGAAATAGGAATAATAAAACAAAAACATTCACAAAGTGCGGTTTCTGAAATTAATTCAGCTCAGCATATACTTAATAAATATAAACACGTGTTCACGGGAATTGGGAAAATAAATCGAACTTACAAAATTCGGTTAAGTAAAGATTCTGTTCCGTCAATAAGTGCAACAAGGAAAATTCCCATTGCATTTGTTGCAGCGTTTTTTTTTTGTACATTTGGGTCAAAATAGTAATAACGTTAAACAGAGCATACCTCGTTCTGATAAACACTCGTTCGCTGGTTAGTCCCTTCTAGCTTTCTCTCTCTCTCTTCATCTCGCTTATCGCGCATACGATGCATCGTGAGAAACGGATACACATACAACAAACAATGAGATTTACATCGGATGTCCGAAAATATATCAAATACTACTCGCCGGGGGGCCTGCGTGCCCCCGCGGAAATCCAACAGTGTATCTAGTAGCAACCATTCCCTCACATTGATAATGGAAGTTATCCTTGGACGTTGACTTCTTATCTTCGCATGCATTAACCCCATATTCACCTGTAATTCGGAAACCCAACCTCCCGATGGATATTAGCCTCCCTTGCCTCCTAAGCTTACGTTCTTAAGATCAGTTGATGTCACTGATCGCGTAAGTGTCAGCACACTCCGTTTCCGATCCAGTGCACATCGTGTCATGTTAGACCATTCTGGAGCACAATGCTTCAGCAGGTCAGGAATACAACCAACTGAATTCCCATTCACAATGAATATGGAATACCAACTGACTGTTTTGCCGACACCGTGCACTTCATCAGCGGTGCTGACCACTGCGGCAAGTCACACACGGTATCGTATACTGGTGCGCAGTATGACCCCCTGCAATGCCCCGGATCATCGGCATCAGGACGATATTCGCCATATCAGAATAACTCCAACTCATCGATGATCCTCATCTCGCATTGCCAATAACATAAACAGGGTATACCGCGATACTACTTCTGCCATAACATTGCCTTCTTAGGCCAATACTCTGCAGCCACCCTCAAGGTCACACATCCCGTCACCTCGACGCGTAACACAATTCCTCACGCGCTTTACCGACCGTTCTCAGTCTGCATCACGAGAAAACTGTCCTGCCTCTCCTCTTAATATTTTACGTTCCCTCGGCTAGGCTTATCGTCAAAACATAAACAAACATCCCCTGATATACAGATATTTATTAAGCATTTTAAATTACAAACTAACTCATTCCTTAAAATAATTTTAGCTACGACACATTAAAAGACAAAGTCAAAAACAAATTAGACGAAATGATCAAAGATGGGTTAATCGTACCTGTGGATGAACCAACTGATTGGGTACATCCAATTGTACTTGCGCCGAAACCGAATAGTGACGTACGCATATGTATGGACCCAAGATCGTTAAATACATACATCAAACGCGAGCATTATCAAATACCAACCCAAGAAACGTTGTTTCCTAAAATAAATGGTGCCAAAGTATTTAGCTTGTTAGATGCCTCGTCAGCATTTTTGCAAATACCTTTAGATTATGAAAGCTCGTTAATGTGTACAATCGCTACACCATATGGTCGGTTCCGTTATTTAAGACTACCTTATGGTATTTCATCGGCTCCTAAAATTTTTGTAAAAATAATGAACGAGATCCTAAACGGCGCGAGAGGGGTAATTGCGTATTTTGACGACATCTTAGGTTTTGAATCGTCAGTAGAGGAGCATGATCGAAATTTGGAAAACGTTTTATCCAAAATTTCTAAGGCAGGATTAACTTTAAATAAGGAAAAGTCCAAAATTTTGGTACCTAGAATAGAATTCATGGGCCATGTATTGACCGAAGACGGAATTTCAGTCGATGAATTAAAAACGGACGCGATAAGCAAAATGAAAGCTCCTGAAAATAAAAAGGAACTCCAACGTTTTCTTGGTATGATTGTTTATTTATACCAAATCTATCGCAAGAAACAAGTATTTTGCGGAAATTATTAAGTAACAAATCAGAGTGGGTTTGGACGGCTAATGAAGAAGCGTGTTTTAAACGTTTAAAAGAGTTAATTACAACAACTCCAGTTTTGTCTTATATAAATCCCAAAAAGAAAACGACGTTATCCGTAGACGCTAGCCCATATGGCCTTGGAAGTGTTTTTTTGCAAGATGGTAATCCAATCGAATATGCTTCAGTTTCGTTAACTGAGAGTCAGAAGCGGTACAATCACATCGAAAAGGAATTGCTAGCAATAGTTTATGGATGTGAGCGATTCCATTATTACCTATGCCTATATATAATATTACCACTTATTATCACCACGACTGCAAAGATTGGTTTTGCGTTTATTACGATACCAATTTGAACTAGTTTATGTGCCGGGGAAAAAATTAAACGTTGCTTTGAGCAGAGATCCGAAAAGTGAAAATTTCAATACTGATTATTTAGATGACAACTTAAAGGTGTATTCAGTGATAGCGACTACAAAGTCTAATCAGGAAAGACTTGAACGTTGCATTGACGAGGATACTGTATTAAGTAAAATAAAACAATATGTTATAAGTGATTGGCCAAATCATAAACGCAGTGTGCCACCGGAAGTTAAAAAATATTGGAATCTAAAAGATGATATATTTCTACAGAAAAATGTTTTATTTTATAAAAGACGTTTAATTATACCGGATCAACTGAAAAATGAATTTCTACAAGTGATTCATCAAGCACATCAGGGTGTAGTATCCTGCAAAAATTTAGCAAACGAAGCAATTTATTGGCCAGGCATGTCAACCGAAATTGAAAATATGGTTTTAAATTGCCTTATTTGTCAAAAATATTCCAGAAGTAATGCAAGAGACCCAATGAAACCTCATAATATTCCCGAGTTACCATGGCAAAAAATTGGTATAGATTTTAAATCTCTAGGGAGTGAAAATTTTTTGGTTGTAGTTGACTATTACAGCAAATTTACAGTAGTCAACAAACTCACAAGTTAAACAGCTGAAAGTGTAATTTCGGTGCTGAAAAATATATTTGCAATAAATGGGTTACGGTTAGAATATTTTTCCGACAACGGTCCACCTTTTAATTCTTTTGAATTTAACAAATTTGCTAAACGTTATGATATGAACCATCTTTAGTTATGATATAAAATTAACTACTTCCAGTCCTTTGTATCCAAGGTCGAATGGAATGGTGGAGCGAAATATACAAACAGTCAAAAGCCTTTTGATAAAAGCGTATCAAGATGGCAAAGATCCATTGCTATCTGTTTTAAATTATAACGTTACTTCAAAAAATAATCTTCCTGCGCCGTTATTTATTGATGGGGAGGAGATTGACAACAACATTGCCAGTGACAAAAAGTCTGTTAACACCAAACGATATTATGATCGCGGAACGAAAGCTTTGTCGCAATTGAAGCCCAACCAGTCAGTACTTTCAAGAGAAAGTAAGTACTTGGAGACCAGGGGTTGTTATTAACAAGTCTGGACCAAACGATTACAACGTGGAAGTAGATTCAAGTACATACCGACGTAATCGTCAGAAATTAAGACCTTTACGGATACCACTAGAAATTCCAAGTACACCTAGAAAATCCAACATCGACAATGCTAATAGTGTACAACCGAAGAACACACCGGGCATGTCCAGGTCTTCCAGGTCTGGTAATGGAGAATCCGTCATCAGGGAAGGACAAGATATATATAGTGAGCCCAAAGAAGAAATAAAAGTCACTCGCAGTGGTCGTGTAATAAAACCACCCAAGAAACTGGACCTTTAGTGAAAGTTGTTTTCTAAAAAAGGGGCGTGCAATATATTGCAGTGATATTTATCTACGTCCAGAAGTTTATTCATCGTATGCTGTTTCCGACAAACTTCGCATCTTATAAAAATATCCAAAATAAAACATTCTTCACATAATATTCCTCAAGTATACAAAATACCATAAATTCTTCATATAACTTCCTACAAATTTCAACGATCTTCATCAAAATATGTCTTCTTACATCAAATCAAATAAGTCTCTGTATTGTACAGCGACAAGTTCCAAGTTAGCATCCTGGAAGACAATTTACCATTTTTGAATCTTGTGGATTGGATGGATTTTTCCACCTGGATGGAGCGTATGCACGGGAACCGTCTAGGTCTGCAACATCCCCTCACAGCAAGGCATTGGCCGATCCAGAGGAAAGGAAGAACATCTAAAAGAAATAAAAGATTAATTTATATGAAAGATGGTAGGAGATTTAGAATAAAAGGTCATAAAATTCCAGACAAAGTAATAAATTATCAAAATTTATGTAGCAAACATTTACAAAGTTAGTTTAGTTAAATTAATATTTAGAATTTTATTATAATTGTTATTAATCGTTAAAAATAGAGTTGAAATGTTAATAAAATGAAATATACTTACTTAGTTTAGATTTAAGTTTGAAATATTTAAATTAATTGTCAGATTGACGTTTTGTGTGACAGGAACTGTCGGATTGAGTGAAGTATTTATAAATAACATGGAGGGGTTGATCACCTAAGAGAATAAACAAACCGAGGTGTAATGGAGAGGATATGTACACAAAACGTTAATCTTTCAATAGCGAACTAGCCGCAAACTCCGCAAGCTAGCCGCAATCCCCGCAAGCGGCACGCAAATACCGCAAACTAGCCGCAAACTCGGCATACTAGCAGCAAACTCCGCAAACGACTCGCAAACTCCGCAAACTCCAGCCGAGCCGAGCCAAGCCGCAAACTCGAGCCGAGCCGAACCGAGCGCCAAGCCGAGCCGAGCCGAGCCGAGCCGAGCCGAGCCGAGCCGAGCGCCGAGCCGAGCCGAGCAGAGCCAAGCCGAGCAGAGCCAAGCCGAGCCGAGCCAAGTCGAGACAAGCCGAGCCGAGCAGAGCAGAGCCGAACCGAGTCGAGCCGAGCCGATCCGAGAGCCAAGCCGAGCCGAGCTGAGCCGAGCCGAACCGATAGCCGAGCCGAGCCGAGCCGAGCCGAGCGGCTCCGAAAGGATTCAAGAAAATGTTTTTTTTCGAAAAATTTCCTATCAAACCGTCGGAAAAAAAATTTGAAATTTTCTACACGAAAACCTCGATATCTCGAGAAGGGTTATGACAAGCGGCATGATCGACCCCATATTTGAAATCGCCGCGTCGAAATCTATAAGGTAGTCGGAAAAAAAAAATTGAACTTTTCTAACGTCATGAAAGACCCCATATTTGAAATCGCCGCGTCGAGATCTATAATATTGGATCGGTTCCGAAAGGATTCGAGAAAATGTTTTTTTTTGAAAAATTTCCTATCATAATATCGGAAAAAAATTGAAATTTTCTACACAAAAACCTCGATATCTCGAGAATGGTTAGGACTAGCGTCATGATAGACCCCACATTTGAAATCGCCGCGTCGAGATCTATAATATTGGATCGGTTCCGAAAGGATCCGAGAAAATGTTTTTCTTTCGAAAAATTTCCGCTCAAATCGCAAACTCCGCAAACTAGCCGCAAACTCCGCAAACTCCGCAAACTAGCAGAAAACTCGGCAAACTAGCCTCAAACTCCGCAAACGAATCGCAAATTCTGCAAACTAGCCGCAAACTCCGCTTACTAGCAGCAGACCCCGCAAACGACTCGCAAATACCGCAAACTAGCCGCAAAGTCCGCAAACGACCCGCAAACTCCGCAAACTAGACGCAAACTCTGCAAACTAGCCACAAACTCCGCAAGCTAGCCGTAAACTCCGCAAACTAGCCGCAAATTCCTCTTACTAGACGCAAACCCTGCAAACGATCCGCAAATACCGCGAACTAGCCGCAAACTCCACAAACTAGCCGCAAGCTCCGCAAACGACCCGCAAACTCCGCAAGCTAGCCGCAATCCCCACAAGCGGCACTCAAATACCGCAAACTAGCCGCAAACTCCACAAACTAGCCGCAAACTCCACAAACTAGCCGCAAACTCCGCAAACGTCCCGCATCCGCAAACTTGCCGCAAACTGCGCAAACTAGCCGCAAACTAGCAGCAAAGTCCGCAAGCTAGCCGCAAACTCCGCAAACTAGCAGCAAACTCGGCAAACTAGCCGCAAACTCCGCAAACGACCCGCAAACACCGCAAACGACCCTCAAACTCCGCAAACTAGCCGCAAACTCTGCAAACAAGCCGCAAACAAGCCGCAAACTCCGCAAACTAGCCGCAAACTCCGCAAACTAACCGCAAACTCCGCAAACCAGCCGCAAGCTATGCAAACGACCCGCAAATTCCGCAAGCTAGCCGCAAACCCCAAGCGGCACGCAAATACCGCAAACTAGCCGCAAACTCCGCAAACTAGCAGCAAACTCCACAAACTAGCTATAAACTACGCAAACTCCGCAAATTAGCTGCAAACTCAACAAACTAGCGGCAAACTCCTCAAACTAGCCGCAAACTCCGCAAACTAGCCGCAAACGACCCGCAAACTCCGCAAGCTAGCCGCAAACCCCACAAGCGGCACTCAAATACCGCAAACTAGCCGCAAACTCCGCAAACTAGCCGCAAAGTCCGCAAACGACCCGCATAGCCGAGCCCAGTCGAGCCAAGCCGCAAACTCGAGCCGAGCCGAGCCGAGCCGAACCGAGCGCCGAGCCGAGCCGGGACGAGCCGATCCGAGAGCCGAGCCTAGCCGAGCGCCGAGCCGAGCCGCTAATTCCGCAAACTAGCCATAAACTCCGCAAAATTGCCGCAAACTCCGCAAACTTGCCGCAAACTCAGCGATCTAGCCGCAAACTCCGCGAACTAGTCGCAAACTCCGCAAACTAGCCGCAAGCTCCGCAAACGACCCGCAAAGTCCGCAAGCTAGCCGCAAACCCCGCACGCAAATACCGCAAACTAGCCGCAAACGCGGCAAACTAGTAGCAAACTCCGCAAACTAGCAGCAAACTCCACAAACTAGCTACAAACTACGTAAACTCCGCAAGTTAGCCGCAAACTCCGCAAGCTAGCCGCAAACTCAACAAACTAGCCGCAAACTCCGCGAACTAGCCGCAAACTCCGCGAACTAGCCGCAAACTCCGCGAACTAGTCGCAAACTCCGCAAACTAGCCGCAAGCTCCGCAAACGACCCGCAAACTCCACAAGCTAGCCGCAAACCCCGCAAGCAGCACGCAAATACCGCAGACTAGCCGCAAACTCGGCAAACTAGTAGCAAACTCCGCAAACGACTCGCAAACCCCGCAAACTAGCCGCAAACCCTGCAAACGATCTGCAAATACCGCAAACTAGCCGCAAAGTCCGCAAACGACCCGCAAACTCCTCGAACTAGCCGCAAACTCCTCAAACTAGCCGCAAACTCAGCAAACTCCGCAAACTAGCCGCAAGCTCCGCAAACGACCCGCAAACTCCGCAAGCTAGCCGCAAACCCCACAAGCGGCACTCAAATAACGCAAACTAGCCGCAAACTCCGCAAACTAGCCGCAAAGTCCGCAAACGACCCGCAAAGCCGAGCCGGGACGAGCCGATCCGATAGCCGAGCCGAGCCGAGCGCCGAGCCGAGCCGCTAACTCCGCAAACTAGCCATAAACTTCGCAAAATTGCCGCAAACTCCGCAAACTTGCCGCAAACTGCGCAAACTAGCCGCAAACTAGCAGCAAACTCGGCAAACTAGCCGCAAACTCTGCAAACGACCAGCAAATACCGCAAACGACCCGCAAACTCCGCAAACTAGATGCAAACTCCGCAAACTCAGCAAGCTAGCCGCAAACTCCGCAAACTAGCCGCAAACGCTCCGCAAACTAAGCAAATAAGCCGCAAACACCGCGAACTAGCTGCAAACTCCGCAAACTAGCCGCAAACTCCGCCAACTAGCCGCAAACTCCCCAATATAGCCGCAAACTAGCAGCAAAGTCCGCAAACTAGCAGAAAACTTCGCAAACGACTCGCAAACTCCACAAACGACTTGCAAACTCTACAAACTAGCCGCAAACTCGAGCCGAGCTGAGCCAAGTCGAGCCAAGCCGCAAACTCGAGCCGAGTCGAGCCGAGCCGAACCGAGCGCCGAGCCGAGCCGAGTCGAGCCGATCCGTGAGCCGAGCCGAGCCGTGCGCCGAGCCGTGCGCCGAGCCGTGCGCCGAGCCGAGCCGGGCCGAGCCGAGCCGAGCCGATCCGAGCCGAGCCAAGTCGAGAAAAGCCGAGCCAAGTCGAGCCAAGTCGAGCCAAGCTGAGCCTAGCCGAGCCCGAGCCGAGGCAAGTCGAGCCAAGCCGAGCCGAGCCAAATACCGCAAACTAGCCGCAAATTCGGCAAACTAGCAGCAAACTTCGCTAACGATCCGCAAACTCCGCAAACTAGCCGCAAACTCGGTAAATTAGCAGCAAACTCCGCAAACGACTCGCAAACTCCACAAACGACCCGCAAAGCTACAAACTAGCCGCTAACTCCGCAAACAAGCCGCAAACTCCGCTTACTAGCCGCAAACCCTGCAAACGATCCGCAAATACCGCAAACTAGCCGCAAAGTCCGCAAAACGACCCTCAAACTCCTCGAACTAGCCGCAAACTCCGCAAACTAGCCGCAAACCCTTGCAAACGACCCGCAAGCTAGCCGCAAACCCCACAAGCGGCACTCAAATACCGCAAACTAACCTCAAACTCCGCAAACTAACCGCAAAGTCCGCAAACGACCCGCAAACTCCGCGAACTAGCTGCAAACTCGAGCCGAGCCGAGCCAAGTCGAGCAAAGCCGCAAACTCGAGCCGAGCCGAGCCGAGCCGAGCCGAACCGAGCGCCGAGCCGAACCGAGCCGAGACGAGCCGATCCGTGCGCCAAGCCGAGCCGAGCCGAGCCGAGCCGAGCCGAACCGAGTCGCGCCGATCCGAGAGCCGAGCCGAGCCGAGCTGGCTCCGCAAGCTAGCCGCAAACCCCGCAAGCAAATACCGCAGATTAGCCGCAAACTCGGCAAACTAGTAGCAAACTCCGCAAAGTAGCCGCAAACTCCGCAACAAGCCGCAAACTCCGCAAAATAGCCGCAAACTCCGCAAACTAGCGGCAAACTGCGCAAACTAGCCGCAAACTAGCAGCAAAGTCCGTAAACTAGCAGCAAACTCCGCAAACGACTCGCAAATTCCACAAACGACCCGCAAACTCCACAAACTAGCCGCAAACTCCGCAAATAAGCCGCAAACCAGCCGCAAACTCCGCTTACTAGCCGCAAACCCTTGCAAACGATCCGCAAACTAACCGCAAGCTCCGCAAACTAGCCGCAAAGTCCGCAAACTCCACAAACTAGCCGCAAACTCCGCAAACAAGCCGCAAACCAGCCGCAAACTCCGCTTACTAGCCGCAAAACCTGCAAACGATCCGCAAATACTGCAAACTAGCCGCAAACTCCGCAAACTAGCCGCAAACTCCGCAAACTAACCGCAAGCTCCGCAAACGACCCGCAAACTTCGCAACCTAGCAGCATACTCGGCAAACTAGCCGCAAACTCCGCAAACGACCCGCAAACTCTGCAAACTAGCCGCAAACTCCGCTTACTAGCCGCAGACTCCGCAAACGAGTCGCAAATACCGCAAACTAGCCGCAAAGTCCGCAAACAACCCGCAAACTCCGCAAACTAGACGCAAACTGGCAAACTAGCCGCAAACTCCGCAAAAGACCCGCAAACACCGCAAACGACCCGCAAACTCAGCAAACTAGCCGCATACTAGCCGCAAACTCCGCAAACAAGCCTCAATTTCCGCAAACTTGTCGCAAACTTCGCAAACAAGCCGCAATCTCCGCAAACTAGCCGCAATCTCCGCAAACTAGCCGCATACTAGCCGCAAGCTGCGCAAACTAGCCGCAAACTAGCAGCAAAGTCCGCAAGCTAGCCGCAAACTCCGCAAACTAGCCGCAAACTCCGCAAACTATGCAAACTAGCCGCAAACTCGCCAAACTAGCCGCAAACTCCGCAAACGACCCGCAAGCACCGCAAACGACCCGCAAACTCAGCAAACTAGCCGCATACTAGCCGCAAACTTCGCAAACAAGCAGCAAACTCCGCAAACTAACCGCAAACTCCGTAAGCTAGCCGCAAGCTCCGCAAACGACCCGCAAACTCCGCAAGCTAGCCGCAAACCCCAAGCTGCACGCAAATAACGCAAACTAGCCGCAAACTCGGCAAACTAACCACAAACTCCGCAAACGACCCGCAAACTCTGCAAACTAGCCGCAAACTCCGCGAACTAGCCGCAAACTCCGCAAACTAACCGCAAACTCCGCAAACTAGCCGCAAGCTCCGCAAACGACCCGCAAACTCCGCAAACTAGCCGCAAACCCCAAGCTGCACGCAAATACCGCAAACTCGGCAAACTAGCAGCAAACTTCGCTAACGATACGAAAACTCCGCAAACTAGCCGCAAACTCGGCAAACTAGCAGCAAACTCCGCAAACGACTCGCAAACTAGCCGCAAACTCCGCAAACTAGCAGCAAACTCGGCAAACTAACCGCAAACTCCGCAAACGACCCGCAAATTTTGCAAACTAGCCGCAAACTCCGCGAACTAGCCGCAAACTCCGCAAACTAGCCGCAAGCTCCGCAAACGACTCGCAAATTCCGCAAGCTAGCCGCAATCCCCGCAAGCGGCACGCAAATACTGCAAACTAGCCGCAAACTCCGCAAACGTCCCACAAACTAAGCAAATAAGCCGCAAACTCCGCGAACTAGCCGCAAACTAATAGCAAACTCCGCAAACGACTCGCAAACTCAGCAAACGACCAGCAAACGCCGCAAGTGACCCGCAAAATAGCCGCAAACTACGCTAACGATCCGCAAACTCTGCAAACTAGCCGCAAACTCGGCAAACTTGCAGCAAACTCGGCAAACTAGCCGCAAACTCCGCAAACGACCCGCAAACTCTGCAAACTAGCCGCAAACTCCGCTTACTAGCCGCAGACTCCGCTAACGAGTCGCAAATACCGCAAAGTCCGCAAACGACCCGCAAACTCCGCAATCTAGACGCAAACTCCGCAAACTAGCCGCAAACTCCGGAAACGACCCGCAAACTCAGCAAACTAGCCGCAAACTCCGCAAACAGGCCGCAAACTCCGCAAACTAGCCGCAAACTTCGCAATCAAGCCGCAATCTCCGCAAACTAGCCGCAAATTCTGCAAACGTCCCGCAAACTAATCAGCAAACGCCGCAAGTGACCCGCAAACCCCGCAAAATAGCCGCAAACTACGCAAATTCTACAAACTAGCCGCTAATTCTGCAAACAAGCCGCAAACTAGCAGCAAACTCTGCAAACTAGCCGCAAACTCCGCTTACTAGCCGCAGACTCCGCTAACGAGTCGCAAATACCGCAAAGTCCGCAAACGACCCGCAAACTCCGCAATCTAGACGCAAACTCCGCAAACTAGCCGCAAACTCCGGAAACGACCCGCAGACGACCCGCAAACTCAGCAAACTAGCCGCATACTAGCCGCAAACTCCGCAAACAAGCCGCAAACTCCGCAAACTAGCCGCAAACTTCGCAATCAAGCCGCAATCTCCGCAAACTAGCCGCAAATTCTGCAAACGTCCCGCAAACTAATCAAATAAGCCGCAAACTCTGCGAACTAGCCGCAAACTCCGCAAACTAACAGCAAACTCCGCAAACGACTCGCAAACTCAGCAAACGACCAGCAAACGCCGCAAGTGACCCGCAAACCCCGCAAAATAGCCGCAAACCACGCTAACGATACGCAAACTCTGCAAACTAGCCGCAAACTCGGCAAACTAACAGCAAACGACTCGCAAACTCAGCAAACGACCAGCAAACGCCGCAAGTGACCCGCAAACCCCGCAAAATAGCCGCAAACTACGCTAACGATCCGCAAATTCTACAAACTAGCCGCTAACTCTGCAAACAAGCCGCAAACTAGCAGCAAACTCTGCAAACTAGCCGCAAACTCCGCTTACTAGCCGCAGACTCCGCAAACGAGTCGCAAATACCGCAAAGTCCGCAAACGACCCGCAAACTCCGCAAACTATACGCAAACTGGCCGCAAACTCCGCAAAACAGCCGTAAACTCCGCGAACTAGCCGCAAACTCCGCAAACGACCCGCAGACGACCCGCAAACTCAGCAAACTAGCCGCATACTAGCCGCAAACTCCGTAAACAAGCCGCAAACTCCGCAAACTAGCCGCAAACTTCGCAATCAAGCCGCAATCTCCGCAAACTAGCCGCAAATTCTGCAAACGTCCCGCAAACTAATCAAATAAGCCGCATACTAGCCGCAAACTCCGCAAACAAGCCGCAAACTCCGCGAACTAGCCGCAAACTCCGCAAACTAACAGCAAACTCCGCAAACGACTCGCAAACTCAGCAAACGACCAGCAAACGCCGCAAGTGACCCGCAAACCCCGCAAAATAGCCGCAAACTACGCTAACGATACGCAAACTCTGCAAACTAGCCGCAAACTCGGCAAACTAACAGCAAACGACTCGCAAACTCAGCAAACGACCAGCAAACGCCGCAAGTGACCCGCAAACCCCGCAAAATAGCCGCAAACTACGCTAACGATCCGCAAATTCTACAAACTAGCCGCTAACTCTGCAAACAAGCCGCAAACTAGCAGCAAACGCTGCAAACTAGCCGCAAACTCCGCTTACTAGCCGCAGACTCCGCAAACGAGTCGCAAATACCGCAAAGTCCGCAAACGACCCGCAAACTCCGCAAACTAGACGCAAACTCCGCAAACTAACCGCAAACTGGCCGCAAACTCCGCAAAACAGCCGTAAACTCCGCGAACTAGCCGCAAACTCCGCAAACGACCCGCAGACGACCCGCAAACTCAGCAAACTAGCCGCATACTAGCCGCAAACTCCGCAAACAAGCCGCAAACTCCGCAAACTAGCCGCAAACTTCGCAATCAAGCCGCAATCTCCGCAAACTAGCCGCAAATTCTGCAAACGTCCCGCAAACTAATCAAATAAGCCGCAAACTCCGCGAACTAGCCGCAAACTCCGCAAACTAACAGCAAACTCCGCAAACGACTCGCAAACTCAGCAAACGACCAGCAAACGCCGCAAGTGACCCGCAAACCCCGCAAAATAGCCGCAAACTACGCTAACGATCCGCAAACTCTGCAAACTAGCCGCAAACTCGGCAAACTAGCAGCAAACTCCGCAAACGACCAGCAAGCGCCGCAAACGACCCGCAATCTCTGCAAACTAGCCGCAAACTCCGCTTATTAGCCGCAGACCTCACAAGCGAGTCGCAAATACCGCAAACTAGCCGCAAAGTCCGTAAACGACCTGCAAACTCCGCAAACTAGCCGCAAACTCCGCAAAACAGCCGCAAACTCCGCAAACTTGCCGCAAACTGCGCAGACTAGCCGAAATTAGCAGCAAAGTCCGCAAGCTAGCCGCAAACTCCGCAAACTAGCCGCAAACTCGGAAAACTAGCCGCAAGCTCCGCAAGCGACCCGCAAACTCCGCAAGCTAGACGCAAAACCCCGCAAGCAGCACGCAAGTACCGCAGACTAGCCGCAAACTCGGCGAACTAGTAGCAAACTCCTCAAACGACCAGCAAACGCCGCAAGCGACTCGCAAACCCCGCAAATTAGCCGCAAACTACGCTAACGACTCGCAAACTCCGCAAACTAGCCGCAAACTCGGCAAACTAGCAGCAAACTCCGTAAACGACTCGCAAACTCCACAAACGACACGCAAACTCCA
The DNA here is from genome assembly GCA_958336345.1 of Dorcus parallelipipedus. Lineage (NCBI taxonomy): Eukaryota > Metazoa > Arthropoda > Insecta > Coleoptera > Lucanidae > Dorcus > Dorcus parallelipipedus. The sequence goes on from OY284475.1 coordinate 38,374,879, forward strand.
CAAACTAGCCGCTAACTCCGCAAACAAGCCGCAAACTAGCGGCAAACTCCGCTAACTATCCGCAAACCCTGCAAACGATCCGCAAATACTGCAAACTAGCCGCAAAGTCCGCCAACGACCCGCAAACTCCTCGAACTAGCCGCAAACTCCGCAAACTAGCCGCAAACTCCGCCAACTAGCCGCAAACTCCCCAATATAGCCGCAAACTAGCAGCAAAGTCCGCAAACTAGCAGAAAACTCCGCAAACGACTCGCAAACTCCACAAACGACCTGCAAACTCCACAAACTAGCCGCAAACTCGAGCCGAGCTGAGCCAAGTCGAGCCAAGCCGCAAACTCGAGCCGAGTCGAGCCGAGCCGAATCGAGCGCCGAGCCGAGCCGAGCCGAGCCGAGTCGAGCCGATCCGTGAGCCTAGCCGAGCCGTGCGCCGAGCCGAGCCGGGCCGAGCCGAGCCGAGCCGATCCCAGTCGAGAAAAGCCGAGCCAAGTCGAGCCAAGCTGAGCCTAGCCGAGCCGAGCCGAGGCAAGTCGAGCCAAGCCGAGCCGAGCCGAGCCGAGCCAAATACCGCAAAGTAGCCGCAAACTCGGCAAACTAGCAGCAAACTTCGCTAACGATCCGCAAACTCCGCAAACTAGCCGCAAACTCGGCAAATTAGCAGCAAACTCCGCAAACGACTCGCAAACTCCACAAACGACCCGCAAACTCTACAAACTAGCCGCTAACTCCGCAAACAAGCCGCAAACTCCGCTTACTAGCCGCAAACCCTGCAAACGATCCGCAAATACCGCAAACTAGCCGCAAAGTCCGCAAAACGACCCTCAAACTCCTCGAACTAGCCGCAAACTCCGCAAACTAGCCGCAAACCCTTGCAAACGACCCGCAAACTCCGCAAGCTAGCCGCAAACCCCACAAGCGGCACTCAAATACCGCAAACTAACCGCAAACTCCGCAAACTAGCCGCAAAGTCCGCAAACGACCCGCAAACTCCGCGAACTAGCTGCAAACTCGAGCCGAGCCGAGCCAAGTCGAGCAAAGCCGCAAACTCGAGCCGAGCAGAGCCGAGCCGAACCGAGCGCCGAGCCGAACCGAGCCGAGACGAGCCGATCCGTGCGCCAAGCCGAGCCGAGCCGAGCCGAGCCGAGCTGGCTCCGCAAGCGACCCGCAAACCCCGCAAGCAGCACGCAAATACCGCAGACTAGCCGCAAACTCGGCAAACTAGTAGCAAACTCCGCAAAGTAGCCGCAAACTCCGCAAACAAGCCGCAAACTCCGCAAAATAGCCGCAAACTCCGCAAACTAGCGGCAAACTGCGCAAACTAGCAGCAAAGTCCGTAAACTAGCAGCAAACTCCGCAAACGACTCGCAAACTCCACAAACGACCCGCAAACTCCACAAACTAGCCGCAAACTAATTGACACAGCCATCTCCGACCATAGGGCTATATGTGTCACATTCAATGTCACGCAATCGCAAAACCACGACTACATCAAGAGAAGAGTTTTCTCCGAGCAAAACATATCCCTCTTCACCCACTCTTTACAAAATGAGACCTGGGACCTTGTTATCAATGCTGGAAGTGTAGACGAAAAATATAACTTCTTTTCCCACTGTTTAATGCAACACTTAGACTCAGCCTTCCCAATAGTTAAAAGAAGATTATCACAACGGAAAAAGCAATGGAAAGTATCTAAGGAACTGATGCAAATAAAAGAAACCCTAAACTTAATACACGAAACTTATCAAAGACGATCTGAAGCAAATTTACAATAGTTATAAAAAATTTTACCTAGAGGAATCTACAAGAGAGAAGAAGCGCAAGAACTTAACTGAAATCCAAAACTCCACAAACAAACATAAGACAGTTTGGAACATAATCAATAAAGAAACCAAATCAAGCCGTACAACTAGCACAAGCCTCTCCGCCGAAGCTTTCAATAACTTTTTTTGCAACGTAGCCACCAACATACTTAAGAATAAACCAACCAATAACGACGACCCACAAAGCTATCTTAAAAAAATACCTTATGTCAACAACACTTGCTTTCTAATACCAGTTACAGATGAAGAAGTCCAAGCGATCATCAAAAAATTAAAAACTAAGAAGAGTACCGACATCTATGGTCTCAACACAAAACTTTTAAAATCTTGCGCACACGTCATTTCAAAGCCAATAACGGCCATAATCAACAGTTGTTTCCAACACGGCATTGTCCCTGATGGTCTAAAGGTCGCAAAAGTAATACCTATATACAAAAAAGGAGATCCGTCTGATATAAACAACTATAGGCCAATCTCGATACTACCTATAATCTCAAAAGTTTTGGAAGTAGCCTTATGTTCGCGCCTAAATAATTTCATACACAAACAAGATTGTTTGTCAAACAGTCAGTTTGGATTCAGCAAAAACAAAAACACCACCGATGCAGTACTCTCCCTTCTGAACTTCATTTGGGACGCCCTAGAGGATCATAACGACTGCGAGGCAATTCTAACGAAAGCGTTTGACTGCATGGACCACAAAATCTTTCTGTCAAAACTAGAACACTACGGTATACGTGGGGCAGCACTAAGTCTCATAAAATCGTATCTCCATAATCGTAAACAACTAGTTTACTTTAATAATAGCCCAAGTTCATTAAAATGCATTGATAGAGGTATTGCCCAGGGATCAATCGTAGGTCCACTATTCTTTAGTATATTCATAAACGATTTACCATACAACTTACCGTCACACACCATTCTATTCGCTGACGATACAACATGTGCCGTAAAGGGACCGAACATCGAGCAATTACACATAGCCTCCGAAACTACACAACAGCATTTGAGTCAGTGGTTCCATGCAAACTGTCTACATCTAAATGAAAGTAAAACAGCCAAAATAGCATTCACAACAAAGCGTAATACTTCTATCACTACAAAGGCTGCAAGATTTTTGGGAGTCACTCTGGACACTCGCTTAACCTGGAAAACCCACATCTCCGAACTTTCATCTGCCACTTATGCCATACGTCGCATCAAGCAGATCGCTGGACAAGAAGCCTCCGTATCGGCTTACCATGCGCTATTCCATTCGCGTATGACATATGGCATCCAAATATGGGGAGGATCAGCTCACGCGGATCATATATTTCAGTTGCAAAAGCAAGCAGTACGAATAATAGAAGGTGTTCCTTACAGAACACATGCCAAGCCGATTTTCTTCAAATTAAAAATTATGACCTTAACTTCGTCGTACTTATACCAACAACTGATCCGAGCCAGACGGGAAGCAACTACCCTACACAAGAGAGGTGACCTAGTTACAAAAAACTTAAGAAATAGCCACGCAGTGGACATTCCTTTCCAAAGAACCAACATGACAGCCGCAAAGCATCAACATCTATACTTATATAACCTCCTCCCTCGCTCACTGACTGATCTAAGCCCAAGAATCTTCCACACAAAACTAAAACAGCACCTCCTGGAAAACCCTTTCTATAATATAAACGAATATGTAGTGCACGCAAAAAATTTGATAAACTAAATTAGGAAAACTTTTTCCTCTTTTGTTCTCTTAAATCTTTTTAAAATCCTTTATTTTTACAATTTCGTACTTTAGTGTAGTATATAGAAACCTGACATAACTTATGTACCACTGCTGTTGTAACATAATGTTGAATAAATGAATTGAAATTGAATTGAAACTCCGCAAACAAGCCGCAAACCAGCCGCAAACTCCGCTTACTAGCCGCAAACCCTTGCAAACGACCCGCAAACTCCGCAAGCTAGCCGCAAACCCCACAAGCGGCACTCAAATACCGCAAACTAACCGCAAACTCCGCAAGCTAGCCGCAAACACCACAAGCGGCACTCAAATACCGCAAACTAACCGCAAGCTCCGCAAACTAGCCGCAAAGTCCGCAAACTCCACAAACTAGCCGCAAACTCCGCTTACTAGCCGCAAAACCTGCAAACGATCCGCAAATACCGCAAACTCCGCAAACTAGCCGCAAACTCCGCAAACTAGCCGCAAGCTCCGCAAACGACCCGCAAACTTCGCAACCTAGCAGCAAACTCGGCAAATTAGCTGCAAACTCCGCAAACGACCCGCAAACTCTGCAAACTAGCCGCAAACTCCGCTTACTAGCCGCAGACTCCGCAAACGAGTCGCAAATACCGCAAACTAGCCGCAAAGTCCGCAAACAACCCGCAAACACCGCAAACTAGCCGCAAACTTCGCAAACAAGCCGCAATCTCCGCAAACGTCCTGCAAACTAAGCAAATAAGCCGCATACTCCGCGAACTAGCCGCAAACTCCGCAAACTAACCGCAAACTCCGCAAACTAGCCGCAAACTCCGCAAAAGACCCGCAAACACCGCAAACGACCCGCAAACTCAGCAAACTAGCCGCATACTAGCCGCAAACTCCGCAAACAAGCCTCAAATTCCGCAAACTTGTCGCAAACAAGCCGCAATCTCCGCAAACTAGCCGCATACTAGCCGCAAGCTGCGCAAACTAGCCGCAAACTAGCAGCAAAGTCCGCAAGCTAGCAGCAAACTCCGCAAACTAGCCGCAAACTCCGCAAACTATGCAAACTAGCCGCAAACTCGCCAAACTAGCCGCAAACTCCGCAAACGACCCGCAAGCACCGCAAACGACCCGCAAACTCAGCAAACTAGCCGCAAACTTCGCAAACAAGCCGCAATCTCCGCAAACGTCCTGCAAACTAAGCAAATAAGCCGCATACTCCGCGAACTAGCCGCAAACTCCGCAAACTAACCGCAAACTCCGCAAGCTAGCCGCAAGCTCCGCAAACGACCCGCAAACTCCGCAAGCTAGCCGCAAACCCCAAGCTGCACGCAAATACCGCAAACTAGCCGCAAACTCGGCAAACTAACCGCAAACTCCGCAAACGACCCGCAAACTCTGCAAACTAGCCGCAAACTCCGCGAACTAGCCGCAAACTCCGCAAACTAACCGCAAACTCCGCAAACTAGCCGCAAGCTCCGCAAACGACCCGCAAACTCCGCAAGCTAGCCGCAAACCCCAAGCTGCACGCAAATACCGCAAACTAGCCGCAAACTCGGCAAACTAGCAGCAAACTTCGCTAACGATACGAAAACTCCGCAAACTAGCCGCAAACTCGGCAAACTAGCAGCAAACTCCGCAAACGACTCGCAAACTAGCCGCAAACTCCGCAAACTAGCAGCAAACTCGGCAAACTAACCGCAAACTCCGCAAACGACCCGCAAATTCTGCAAACTAGCCGCAAACTCCGCGAACTAGCCGCAAGCCCGCAAACGACCCGCAAACTCCGCAAGCTAGCCGCAAACTCCGCAAACTAGCCGCAAGCTCCGCAAACGACCCGCAAACTCCGCAAGCTAGCCGCAATCCCCGCAAGCGGCACGCAAATACTGCAAACTAGCCGCAAACTCCGCAAACTAACAGCAAACTCCGCAAACGACTCGCAAACTCAGCAAACGACCAGCAAACGCCGCAAGTGACCCGCAAACCCCGAAAAATAGCCGCAAACTACGCTAACGATCCGCAAACTCTGCAAACTAGCAGCAAACTCGGCAAACTAGCCGCAAACTCCGCAAACTCTGCAAACTAGCCGCAAACTCCGCTTACTAGCCGCAGACTCCGCTAAGGAGTCGCAAATACCGCAAAGTCCGCAAACGACCCGCAAACTCCGCAATCTAGACGCAAACTCCGCAAACTAGCCGCAAACTCCGGAAACGACCCGCAGACGACCCGCAAACTCAGCAAACTAGCCGCATACTAGCCGCAAACTCCGCAAACAAGCCGCAAACTCCGCAAACTAGCCGCAAACTTCGCAATCAAGCCGCAATCTCCGCAAACTAGCCGCAAATTCTGCAAACGTCCCGCAAACTAATCAAATAAGCCGCAAACTCCGCGAACTAGCCGCAAACTCCGCAAACTAACAGCAAACTCCGCAAACGAATCGCAAACTCAGCAAACGACCAGCAAACGCCGCAAGTGACCCGCAAACCCCGCATAATAGCCGCAAACTACGCTAACGATACGCAAACTCCGCAAACGACTCGCAAACTCAGCAAACGCCGCAAGTGACCCGCAAACCCCGCAAACTAGCCGCAAACTACGCTAACGATCCGCAAACTCTACAAACTAGCCGCTAACTCTGCAAACAAGCCGCAAACTAGCCGCAAACTCCGCTTACTAGCCGCAAACCCTGCAAGCGATTCGCAAATACCGCAAACTAGCCGCAAAGTCCGCAAACGACCCGCAAACTCCTCGAATTTGCCCCAAATTCCGCAAACTAGCCGCAAACTCAACAAACTAGCCGCAAACTCCGCAAACTAGCCGCAAACTCCGTCAACTAGCCGCAAACTCCGCGAACTAGCCGCAAACTCCGCAGGCTAGCCGCAAGCTCCGCAAACGACCCGCAAACTCCGCAAGCTAGCCGCAATACCCGCAAGCGGCACGCCAAAATACCGCAAGCTAGCCGCAAATTCGGAAGACTAGCAGCAAACTCCCCAAACAACTCGCAAACTACGCAAACCACCAGCAAACGCCGCAAACTAGCCGCAAACTCCGCTTACTAGCCGCAAACCCTGCAAACGATCCGCAAATACCGCAAAGTAGCCGCAAAGTCCGCAAACTCCGCGAACTAGCCGTAAACTCGAGCCGAGCTGAGCCAGGCCGAGCCAAGCCGCAAACTCGAGCCGAGCCGAGCCGAGAACCGAGCGCATAGCCGAACCGAGCCAAGCCGCGACGAGCCGAACCGAGAGCCGAGCCGAGCCGAGCCGAGCCGAACCTAGCGCCGAGCCGAGACGAGCCGATCCGAGAGCCGAGCCGAGCCGAGCGCCGAGGCGAGCCTAGTAGCAAACTCCTCAAGCGACCAGCAAACGCCGCAAGCGACTCGCAAACCCCGCAAATTAGCCGCAAACTACGCTAACGACTCGCAAACTCCGCAAACTAGCCGCAAACTCGGCAAACTAGCAGCAAACTAGCGGCAAACTCCGCTAACTAGCCGCAAACTCCGCAAGCTAGCCACAAGCTCAACAAACTAGCCGCAAACTCCGTCAACTAGCCGCAAACTCCGCGAACTAGCCGCAAACTCCGCAAGCTAGCCGCAAGCTCCGCAAACGACCCGCAAACTCCGCAAGCTAGCCGCAATCCCCGCAAACGGCACGCCAATACCGCAAGCTAGCCGCAAATTCGGAATACTAGCAGCAAACTCCCCAAACGACTCGCAAACTCCGCAAACGACCAGCAAACGCCGCAAACTAGCCGCAAACTCCACTTACTAGCCGCAAACCCTGCAAACGATCCGCAAATACCGCAAAGTAGCCGCAAAGTCCGCAAACGACCCGCAAACTCCGCGAACTAGCCGTAAACTCGAGCCGAGCTGAGCCAGGTCGAGCCAAGCCGCAAACTCGAGCCGAGCCGAGCCGAACCGAGCGCCGAGCCGAACCGAGCCGAGCCGGGACGAGCCGAACCGAGAGCCGAGCCGAGCCGAGCCGAACCTAGCGCCGAGCCGAGACGAGCCGAGCCGAGAGCCGAGCCGAGCCGAGCGCCGAGCCGAGCGCCGAGCCGAGCCGAGCCGAGCCGAGCGCCGAGCCAAGCCGAGCCGAGCCGAGCAGAGCTTAGTCGAGCCAAGCCGAGCCAAGCCGAGCCGAGCCGAACCGAGCCGAGCCAAGTCGAGCCGAGCCGAGCCGAGCCGAGCCGAACCGAGTCGAGCCGAACCGATCCGAGCCGAGCTGAGCCGAGCCGAACCGATAGCCGAGCGGCTCCGAAAGGATTCAAGAAAATGTTTTTTTTTTCGAAAAATTTCCTATCAAATCGTCGGAAAAAAATTTGAAATTTTCTACACGAAAACCTCGATATCTCGAGAACGGTTATGACTAGCGGCATGAACCCGCAAACTCCGCGAACTAGCCGCAAACTCCGCGAACTAGTCGCAAACTCCGCAAACTAGCCGCAAGCTCCTCAAGCGACCCGCAAACTCCGCAAGCTAGCCGCAAACTCCGCAAGCAGCACGCAAATACCTCAGACTAGCCGCAAACTCGGCAAACTAGTAGCAAACTCCGTAAACGACACGCAAACTCCACAAACTAGCCGCTAACTCCGCAAACAAGCCGCAAGCTAGCCGCAAACTCCGCAAACTAGCCGCAAACTCCCCAAAATAGCCGCAAACTAGCAGCAAAGTCCGCAAACTCCGCAAACGACTCGCAAACTCCACAAACAACCTGCAAACTCCACAAACTAGCCGGAAACTCCGCAAACAAGCCGCAAACTCCGTTTACTAGCTGCAAACCCTGCAAGCAATCCGCAAAGTCCGCAAACGACCCGCAAACTCGAACCGAGCCGAGCCAAGTCGAACCAAGCCGCAAACTCGAGCCGAGCCGAACCGAGCGCCGAGCCGAGCCGAGCCGAACCGAGCCGAGCCGAGACGAACCGATCCGTGAGCCGAGCCGAGCCGTACGCCGAGCCGAGCCGGGCCGAGCCGAGCCGAACCGAGCCAAGTCGAGCCAAGCCGAGCCAAGTCGAGAAAAGCTGAGCCGAGCCGAGCCGAGCCGAGCCGAGGCAAGTCGAGCCAAGCCGAGCCGAGCCGAGCCGAGCCGAGCCGAGGCAAGTCGAGCCAAGCCGAGCCGAGCCGAGCCGAGCCGAGCCAAATACCGCAAACTAGCCGCAAACTCGGCAAACTAGCAGCAAACTTCGCTAACGATCCGCAAACTCCGCAAACTAGCCGCAAACTCGGCAAATTAGCAGCAAACTCCGCAAACGATTCGCAAACTCCACAAACTAGCCGCTAACTCCGCAAACAAGCCGCAAACTCCGTTTACTAGCCGCAAACCCTACAAACGAGTCGCAAATACCGCAAACAAGCCGCAAAGTCCGTAAACGACCCGCAAACTCCGCAAACTAGACGCAAACTCCGCAAACTAGCCGCAAGCTCCTCAAGCGACCCGCAAACTCCGCAAGCTAGCCGCAAACTCCGCAAGCAGCACGCAAATACCGCAGACTAGCCGCAAACTCGGCAAACTAGTAGCAAACTCCGCAAACGACCAGCAAACGCCGCAAACGACCCGCAATCTCTGCAAACTAGCCGCAAACTCCGCTTACTAGCCGCAGACCCCACAAACGAGTCGCAAATACCGCAAACTAGCCGCAAAGTCCGTAAACGACCCGCAAACTCCGCAAAACAGCCGCAAACTCCGCAAACTTGCCGCAAACTGCACAGACTAGCCGCAAACTCCGCAAACTAGCCGCAACTCGGCAAACTAGCCGCAAGCGACCCGCAAACTCCGCAAGCTAGCCGCAAACTCCGCAAGCAGCACGCAAATACCGCAGACTAGCCGCAAACTCGGCAAACTAGTAGCAAACTCCGCAAACGACCAGCAAACGCCGCAAACGACCCGCAATCTCTGCAAACTAGCCGCAAACTCCGCTTACTAGCCGCAGACCCCACAAACTATCCGCAAACTCCGCAAACTCCGCAAAACAGCCGCAAACTCCGCAAACTAGACGCAAACTCCGCAAACGACTCGCAAACTCAGCAAACGACCAGCAGACGCCGCAAGTGACCCGCAAACCCCGCAAAATAGCGGCAAACTACGCTAACGATCCGCAAACTCTGCAAACTAGCCGCAAAATCCGCAAACTAGCGGCAAACTGCGCAAACTAGCCGCAAACTAGCAGCAAAGTCCGCAAACTAGCAGCAAACTCCGCAAACGACTCGCAAACTCCACAAACGACCCGCAAACTACACAAACTAGCCGCAAACTCCGCAAAGCCGCAAACTCCGCTTACTAGCCGCAAACCCTTGCAAACGACCCGCAAACTCCGCAGCGAGCCGCAAACCCCACAAGCGGCACTCAAATACCGCAAACTAACCGCAAACTGCGCAAGCTAGCCGCAAACACCACAAGCGGCACTCAAATACCGCAAACTAGCCGCAAAGTCCGCAAACGACCCGCAAACTCCACAAACTAGGCGCAAACTCCGCAAACAAGCCGCAAACCAGCCGCAAACTCCGCTTAGTAGCCGCAAAATCTGCAAACGACCCGCAAACCCCACAAGCGGCACACAAATACCGCAAACTAACCGCAAACTCCGCAAGCTAGCCGCAAACACCACAAGCGGCACTCAAATACCGCAAACTAACCGCAAGCTCCGCAAACTAGCCGCAAAGTCCGCAAACGACCCGCAAACTCCACAATCTAGACGCAAACTAGCCGCAAACAAGCCGCAAACTAGCCGCAAACTCCGCAAACTAGCCGCAAACTCCGCAAACTAGCCGCAAGCTCCGCAAACGACCCGCAAACTTCGCAACCTAGCAGCAAACTCGGCAAACTAGCCGCAAACTCCGCAAACGACCCGCAAACTCTGCAAACTAGCCGAAAACTCCGCTTACTAGCCGCAGACTCCGCAAACGAGTCGCAAATACCGCAAA